>VXAB01008098.1:390731-472172 GCA_013399175.1 Odontophorus gujanensis
ATTAATATTGAAAGATTGAAGTTAATGCTCATGTTTTTAACTTCAGTATGCAAGTATTATCTATTCATCCAATGTTTTGCTACAACCTGTGTTTACTGTACCCACTATCTATATTAAATGATGGGAAGAGGACCTGAATAATAGGAAATGCTCTTGCTTACCCCTACCATCAGATCTAACTGATGCAGAAGAAAGATTGATCAAAATGGGAAACTGCAGACTTCCTCTGGTGGCATTTCACATGAGGTGAAAGCAGCAGCACAATTATTTATATAGGTATGCTGGCACAGAATCCCCCAAGAATTCAGGCTGAGCCAGGGAGACTTGGGCAACTCCTAGAAGAGGCCAGTGAAGCCAGCCAGGAATTTATTTTCAGTTCCTAAAACAGAAGCAGGAAAGGAGTGTTAATAATTACTTTTATAAAGCTGATAAAAAAAAAAAAAAGTCATAATCTAACTAGAGGGGAACTATTTGTGGGGCTTTAGCTTTCTTTCAGTTAAAAAAAATAATTCAGAAGGAATTCCACTTAGAAAAAATGAACTTAATGTTACTACAATTGAAAAGATTCTATATCACAACAGTAATACTCAGATTGCCCAGCCTATTGCAAATATACAAACATGGGAATATAATCTATAACTCAGCTGAAATAAGCTTGCTTATATCTGTGATACTCAAAATTGTATGAACTGTACAAACATCACTGTTTTGCTTGATTCCTGTACACATCATGTAACTGAGTTCTGGTGAGGAGGAAGCAGTACTATTTGCCTTTAAATTATGTGATTTGGATGAGAGGGCTGTGCTGTTTCTGTTGATGTTTTTTTGTCATTTTTGTTGATATAATGTATATTTGTCATTTATAATGATGTGCCAGTAAAATTCTGTCAAAGATGCTGTAGTTGAGTTACTAAAGTAAAAAAAAAGCTTGCACAAATAGTATTGTGAAAGTTAACTGTAATTTTCAAGGAGCATATAAAGTGTTTATACATTTGAAGGGTTAGTTGGAAAATTTCCTACTAGTCATTGCTGCTACTGTTATGTTGTATGAGCTAACAGCAAAATATTTACTGTCTTTGTTTTGCCATTTCAGGCTCTGTAATCTGCAGTGAACCATGGGCTGAATTTCTGCCTCTGGTGATGTAATATTCCTTTTTTCCATAATAATATACTCTGCAAAAGACAGAATACAGATAGCACGATGAGAAACATTTACTCATAATTTTACTCCATTTTCTAATGTATTTCTTTTCAGGATAGTAAAACATAGGCTACCAAATAATGTATTTTATTTCTGATCTGACAATTAACAGTGTCTTAAAAAAGAGATGAGGGGAAAGGGGGACCTTTGTCTCTTGAGCCACATGCGCTGATCTGTGCCATCATGGTGGCGGCTCTTTTCTGCCCAGCCTGGCCCTCAGTTCCTACTGGTCATCAGTGAACTATTAACCTCATCTGTGTTGAAACCGGGATACAGAGGGTAGTGGAGTGCTAGGTCAAGTTATTGAAAATAAGTTTGTGGATTTTGATACATTGGCTAATCACAGTCCCATGATGACAGCGGTTCACCTCTGCTGGTGCAGATTTATGATGAGCAAAACATGCAGACTTTAGTTCATCTTTGGTGAAAATGCATAGTTAATGGTGATGACTGTGTTGTTCCATAAAGAGCTGACTTCCACTGGCTGCTGAATCCTTCTCCCCACACAACAGTATGTAACTGAGAGGGAGAATGCATGAAGAGTGGTACCCCAGATGCAGTGAGAGAGTGTTTGATAGGCTACACCAGACTCCACCAGAAAGACAGGAAAATCCTCTTTATATTGGATAACTTAAAACTGCACTGATTCCAAGTAACTGCACTGACTCCAATAACCAATGAAGGAACTTGACAAGTATTATGTAAACATCTCCTGGCAGAGGGGTATAAGACTTTACTTAAGAGATACCCTTCATGACTGTTGTCTAAATCAATATATTTTAAATAGGAACTTTATGTCTAGCATTCCTTTTGGCCTTTTTCCTCCTCACATCCTTAGGGCCTTAGCATAACCTAGCTGTGGGTATTTCTCCCATGCCATATTAATACTGCTATCATCCACTCTTTAATTTGGATAGGAAGGTTTTAGTGCTTTTCTTTCATTAAAATATAAAAGAGACAAAGAAAACAAAACAATCAAACAAAGAAAAACCCACAAATAAAACCAGAACAAAAAAGAACACAGGTGGAACTGTGACAGCATATAAGTCAACACAGCCCAGGATCAGGTCTTTATGGCACATACCTTGTAAGGGATGCACAAGTAAGACAATGGTGCAGTGGTATTTTGCTGTAACACCTTGTGCTATGTTCTGTAGGGGATGGAGGCTTTGAGACTGCTTGGCTCAGTGCACAGACAATGTTTCATGCTCTTGAAGGTTTTATCAAATTATCAGTCTTTACTGCAACCCAGGTGTAGTTTGGCCTCAGCTAAAACTACAGACAGGACAAATGTTTGGAAATCTTCTAGGTTACGTCCATATTCTTCTATAAATTTAAAATAAAGTTGTAATAATATGATAAGTTGGTTTGCAGAGTAAAGGCTTTGAGGATGCACTGGCCAGGATGCATTCACTTTTTAGACTTCCAAATGAGGTATCTAAAAAGGAGCTTAATCCCTCTAGGTGCTCTTCTCATGGGAAATACAGGTACCTTCCATACCAAGGATCAGCTTTTTATAGAAAAGGTCATTGAAGTTGCTCAAATTATGTTTTCTAAGAATTACAGTTTATCCATTGTTTGCTACAAATTTCTTAAAAAATGAAATAAAATTCAACCCAGTTGTTTTTCTATTGAATGGTAAATACACAAGTTACATTTCTGTGCTCCCATTTTTTTTGGTCTGACTGCTACTCTCCTCTGAGAACTAATTTCACTCTCTGGTTAATAAGTAACATTGGTAAGGTGTCAAAAATATCTTTTTTTTCACATTTTTTTCATAAATACAGAATTAATTTAATTCACTGTGAACTTTCCTCTTACTGTAGTACATTTCAGTTTTTGTATATATTTTATACTCCTCTAATGCCTTTATAAAAATTTTCAGTCTGAGCTATTCAAACAGATGTCATAACAGAAATAAGCCATACTGTTTTATGACAACACAATGACCTTGATTTTGCCAATAAACTATTGACATGTGAAGGGGATTGTTTCCTTGTTGGATATTGGACATCTCATGAAAATAGGATAGACTTGATTAATTCAGGTCAGATTTATTCCTAGTGTAACCTCACTGAAATCAGAATTACATTAAAGAAGCAGTTTTTGCTGCATAAGTTTTATATTGGTTAGGTATAGTCTCCCTTTCTTCACTTGGGAGGATTTCTAAGATTCATTAGTCTTTCAGAGTTAAGTTCTATACCAAGTGTTCATTTTTGTCTTAGAAGTTGATTTAATTAAATATTCTCTACAACAAAAAAAGCAATAGTTCAATTTTAGAAAAAAACTTAGGTCATCCCCCCAGTGAATCACATACAGGTACTTAATAGGAAGCAATGTAAGATAGAAAATACACAAAAGTGAAAATGCCTCCGAATGTCCAAGAGAATAACAAATTTGTAAAGCGAGTTAGCATGGCAGAGATGGAAGCACAGAGAATTACTCATCTAGATGGTGAATCAATTTTATACCAACATAGTGCAAATGACTTGATAGAATTGTGTTTGAATAAATTTGAGGATTTTTTGATACAAATCCAAAACAAAATCCCTTAAGGTTTTGGTTTTCATAGAGAATCATTAATTTAATAACATTCGGTGTGAAATAATATATACTTTTTCTAAATTCTTGTACTGGAAAATATCTAAAATAGATGTTTTAAAATGCTATATTTTGATAGCTTGAGACCCACAGTTACTAGAAGTTACAAGTATATTAGTTGTCAAAAGAAATACATGGTTTCTACTTTCATGGTTTATCTTCCAAATGAAGCTCAACAAATCCTGGAAATTTAGAGTTAGGATTAAAATTCAAAGAAATTTAAAAAAGTTTATACATTGGAAATTTGGTTTTGAATTATTTTTTTAAAGAAACTGAAGTCTGCCTTGAAGTCAGACCATAAATAACACTTAATAATCAATTCCTGACAATTTCTGTCATCTTAATTGTAGTAATCAGACTGCATTTTAGCGTGTCTTTGATAAAAAGCAGAGGTTGTATAATCATACTGTAGTTGTGTGCCTTTGTGTCTTCCGAATCACTTCTGAAACACTTAGCCTGTTTTAAACCAATTTGATTGAAGTATGCGAACAAATATAATGTGAGTTGATTTGCTTAAGGTAGTTATAAACCCAGATGAAATCTCTCTTTGAAATAAGCATCCATTCACAAAAATTCTTTTATCTAAATATCAATTGAACATTTCAAATATTTTACTGTTCATTTCTTAAGTAACAGCAAGCAAATTCCATCCTTTCAAGACGTGTTAAATCCTTCCTTCAGAGCATGCATTTAAACACAGCTCAGTTTTTATTCCAGAGGGTTTCTGTGAGGATTTGTCAAGGTATGTGTTATTTCTCTCCTTTCAGTGAGATGGATTCAGGAGTACAGCCACTGATTTCAGAATGTACCAATTGCTTACAGCCAACGCTGAGATGTTAAAATAATGAGGAATTTATTTTCCTCTTCTTTGCTTTGTGGCATATTTTACTGGGGGTTCACAAAAAATGTCATAAGGAACTTTGCTCTTGGAAAAAAAATTGGGGAAGAGAAATGAAAACCATTCTAGTAATTGACTAACAGCTATGTGTGAGCATTAGTGTTTGAAAGGGGTGTAAGGACTGGGACATGAGCTGTTGTTCGATGTTAAATAAGAAATATGGTTTTGATTCTTTTTTTTTTTCCTTTTAGCTACAGCGATGGAGATGTGTAATGCTGTGTGTTCAGTTGTACCATCCATGACCTCAATGGTGTGGGAGAAAATGGGTTTTTGCTGTCAGCCTCTCGTCCCGTTAAAGATTTGAGTTTTACTCCAACATTACTTCCAGTCTAATTGCATTTGACCCAGCACTCTTGCTGTGCTAGTGTCAGTCAGCATAACTGGAGGCCTGTGTGCAACTAGTATTTAAAAAGTAAGTATAATTGTTGCTAAGCCTTACAAGAATCAGCCTTATGAACTTCCTCTTCTTCATTAAAACAGAGACTTCTCTCCACTTGCCTGCAGAGGTAATATAGACAAGGTATTTATGTGCCCTCAGTGGAAGCTGCCTGCACTGAGAAATAAGGCTAGGGAAGTTAAAAAGCTTGTCCTATTTAATATAACTGTAAATTAAATATAGAATACTACAGTCAGTTGTAAAAACTAGTACAAATGTTTACTAGCAAAATATTGATAAATGCAAATTCATAGTGTATGTATGTTTATATGCTAAAAATGCAGAGCTGTTTGTGTATTTGTACATCTTAGGAGGATGTTCATTTTCCTGTTCCATTCAAAGGGGAAAAATGCAGTGCTCAAAATGTAAAGTTTTTTGTTTCTGCCATTACAAAGCAAGAAATCTTTTCCTTTGTCTTTTCAAAGGTTTTTCTTCAATTTGTCATTTCAAAATGAAACCTGCAAGTCAATCCTCTCTGGTATTCCGTTAACACCTGAACCCACACATAGGCTAAATTGTAATCGGCTGGGGAAGAATTTTATTGCTCGGATATTCAATGCACAATAAAGGGAACATATGAATTTCATATATCTGAAGTGATGCCTGGAGCAAGATGCAGTAGTGCTGCACAGTTCCCAGTACATCCTCAAGAATACTCTGCAGTCTCAATGTGGAAATCTTGTACCCATGAGAGCTGGAAGCACAGAATATTTTGTGGTAGCAAGCTTTCCAATATGCATATCAATTATTGTCACAACTTGAGGAAAGACAATGTGTGGGTTACAGCGCAAGACTGTGCACATTTTGATCTCAGTTCTCTCTTCCCTGCCATTTTTTTGTGAATAGTCAAAGCAAGCTATTTTCGATGTGAAGCAATTACACTTACACAATGCAACCTTTCCCTTCCCTCTCAAAATAATGTACCAAAATGCTCTAAACCACTTATTCAGGGTTTACTATTCAGAATTACTGTATTTACTCCTCAGGATTCTATATAATAAAATAAAACGTGAGCTAATTAAATATCTACCTATCAGGGATTCTCTCCTCATACTTTTCTACGACTTCCCTGTGACACATATTCCCTGATATTCCCCACCTTCCCCTCAAAAAAATCTCATTTTCTGTGTTTTAAGCTACAGTGTAAGATACCTCTGAAAGGCACTCCTTTGCCTGCTTGCTCAGATGGAAGTTTTCAATTATTAAAGAGCATAAATCAATTATTTCTAGGTTTATGTTAGGCCATGTCCTTCTTTACCTTTGAGGTTTTTCTAGCAAGGACTTTACTTTTGTCTTGGTGCAACTTTGGATGTAGCACAAGTGCACAGGCATGCAGACACTGCCCTGAACCTCAAAGGAAGGGATAGATGAACACAACTGTGGTGTCTCCAGATGTATGCTGAAGTGGTTTAGGGCTCCTATATTTTTTTCCCTGAAATCCTAGACAGGAAGTGGCTATGTGCAATACAGATCATTTGTGCTATAAACCTTCCTAAGCTTTGGATGTATCATACTTTCAGTACATGAGCAGGTGAGTTTTCCATCTCATGTACATTGAATCCAACAAGTCTAGCTCTGCAGTATATGGATAGAGAAATGGGTAGACTGAGAAGATTCATTTTTGTATGAAGTGTCATGTGTGTGGGGTTCACTGTGTGAGTCCATGTTCCTGCAGACATCAAGCAGTCAGATTGGACTTACTGCAGACTGTCAAAATCACTTGAATGCCAGCAGCAAGCCAGCAGAGTCGCTTTTCCCTGCAGCTGGCACAGTCAATCTGATTCAGGCTTAAACATTTGCTGCTCCTACAAACTGCATCTTCTGAGGCAAATGTTCTCCTTACCCATAGGTCTGAATGACCCCATCTTGTAGATGATGTACACTTCTGCTCAGTGGAGATGTAGGAGACATAGAGGAGTCTGGGTTCAGCCAGTACTGTGCCTTGGTGCCCCTGTACATCCTAAACAGGGGTGTGAAGTGGCAGCCCAGCGTGGAGCTGTGACTCCATGAACCACGTGCTTCCACAGCATGGCAGTGTTTGCAGCTTTCTCAGGTTCCCTAGGACTTCCAGCTGTGGTGTTAAGCATGGGACTGATCCTGAGGTTTTCCTCCTGACTTTATAAACACAACTCTTCCCCAGTGAAAACAATGCAATGCCAGATGAATGTCAAGGTTTTGCTCTTCACCTCTTAAAATATTTATGAATCATGAATGCTATGGGAGCTTGCACAGCTACATTTTTAATGTGCATCACATCTGTACCTCTTTAGAATCGTCCATCTATATGAACAACAGCTGAAACACCTCATTCTGTATAGCTGCCAAAACTCCTTATGTACATGACATTAGTCAACACTGAGGGAATCAGTTATTTTTATAAGAAAAATGACACCAAATCCTTTTTCAAATATTTAAAATATTTTTGGCAAATCACATTCTTATAATCCTTCTACAGCTGTTTCATTCTGAAACAAAACATAATAGTGAGATGAATGTCACAGAAACTCCCCCCTGATTTTATTATCTCCTCTGCACATACAGTTGAGTCCTAGTTCCAAAAGAAAATTGCTGCAATATGAATCCACATATCTGCTTTTAGTTGGCTTGCATCACATTGACATCAGCAGAGTGTTTGCTGCCAGGGTAGGGTGGGACCATATTGTATGGGCATAGCATGGAGTCACCAGAAAGGTGAGTTGAAAGAAGGGGAAACTACAAGGAGTAGCACCTCTCCTACAAATATTGTGCCCTAAAATGTGATTATGTGCATCCTGAGCAGTGATTTCGCTTTGTGTAAATTTTTAATTATACAAAGGATCTAGTGGTATTGCTTTATAGTGTTCTAAAATAACTACAACAACAGGAAAAAGTTTTACTCCAGACTTACGCCAATAGAAGTGGTAGCAGAATCTGGCATGTACTGCTCATGAATGCCCTCAACACTTCCTTCCTCTGCTCTTCCAGCTGGGCAGATTCCGAACCTGGCAAATGAGACACACTATTTTTAATGTCTCATTCAAACTGCAGTGCTGTAGAAGTGGCAAATAATAGCCGCTTTCAATACAGGAAACAACACACAGTGCCACTGTTCCTGTTTTATAAGCTACATTAAAAAATCTCTTCATGTTGATTTTATAATTATTTGTGCTGCTTCAGTCTATAGACTTTTCATTTAAGAGTTTACTGTTAATCAATGGTGTATTTTGAGCAATATTTTTGTGTGTGCATAAGTCTGTGAATTTTAATATGCTAAAGAACCTCCTCATTAGGGTGCAAAATGTGATTTGAAAATAAGATTTTAAGTGCTTCAATAAAACAGCACATATAAATTGTACCCTAAAAACCCCTTACACTGAAAACATTACTAATAAGGCTGGTAATTCAAGTTCTAAGATGTTAATTCTGCATGAATACTCTTTATACAGAGCAATTGCATTTTTTAATGAACCTGGGACAGAAATTGATAATTTTCCTTTAGGGGTAAAAGCTTCCATTAATACAAAGGTTATCATGCCAAAATCCTGACCCTGCTCTCAGGAAGAAGTGTACCACATACCCCAGTGGTACTGGAAAAATAGCTTATTATTATGTTAAGTGGCATACTTTATTCTCAGCTTTGTTCTCAGCTATGTGATTTGCGCTGATTTTAAAAAATCACAAGTATTATCAGCCAAAGTAAAGCTACTGTGCTTGAATACATGGAAATCTGGCAGACAAAGGAGCGAGTAGAAGCACACATTATACTGCAGTGTTGGACAACGTTAATAATTAGACAAATAAGAGTAATAACATAATTACTTAAATATTTTTTAAATTAAGGAAAATTTAATTATTGACCCCCTTCTGAGATAAGAAGTATAATATGAGTAGAGTGGTATGATTCTTCATGTCCAAGCACTGGGATGCTTTGAGTTGCCTGATCCTCGGGAAGAGGAAGCAAACTTGGAGAGGGACAGTGAGCAGGGTTAGGAGGGTGCTTTATTTAGGAGAAGAGCAGCTAGCTAAACAAAGCAGCTTTCACTTTCCTGATGTTGAGAGAAAATAGATACAAATAACTGCTAGCTGAATCTCCTATAAGCACAACTTGGGATATTCAATATGGTTGTCCTCACAGAAGATCTGTGTGAGAGACACTCATTTTGTTCCCCAGAAAAAAACAGCTTCTAGGAGTCAGATCAGGAGTTTTTGCATTAATTCTTTCTTTCTTTGTGAATTATTAAAACACTATGCAGAGCATGTGTTTACATTGCTGGCAACCTTATCACATGCTGGGCCAAGCACATGGGCCTGTGGAGGCCTGCTGAGAAAATCCTGAAGAAAGTCTGGTGCCCTAACAATGGGCAGAACTTGTGCCAGCCACAGTGGCTGCGGGAGACAGATGAAGTGCATGCCCTCCCCACATCCCTGTTTTGCTGGTGGCACTGGAAATTATGTGGTTGGCTCCATTTCATATCTGGGGATGTTAGCATGAGCTAGACCCACATCCATGCAGGATTTCTAGGAAGAAATATATCTATAGGGATCTCCCTTGAAATGCGTGTTTTCCTAAGCAGTCTTCCATGAGGCAGAAGAATGCCAGAGGTGCTAGGCAAGCCTAGAAGGATGTTACTTATGGTTACTATAAATACAGTTCAACTTTGGATTGGTTATTGTTTTTATTCTTTTTTACCCTTATCTCAGAGAACAAGGGGTTGAGGAAGTACATGTTGCTGACTTGTGTCTTCCTGGACATCTGTTTAGAGAAAGAACCTTGACACAGAGCATAGAAGAGGTCTGTGGGGAGAGGTGGGCAGAGAGGAGTTTCCGACAGGAATGCCCTTTGTCCACACAGAATCAGAGATCAACTAGCTGTGAAACTGCTCTTTTAGCCAACTGTGATTTCTTTCTCACAGAGCTGGTGTTTTCTGACAGAGATCAAGACAGAAGGAATCCCCTCTATGCTGTCTGGTGTTTGGGCTGAGCATTCATCCAAGAGCTTATCATTATTTTTTTTTCTGAGAGATAGCCCTAAGGAAAAAATGCTTAATAGGTATGCACTGTAATATAGAGGTGCCTGAACCCTCTGACAAAAAAGTATAGCTTCCTATCAGAGACTTCAAGGTTTTTCTCTAAGTAGAAATTATTGTTCTGATACAGAATGTGAAGGTTTTTCCTCCTTTCCCATAAAAACTCCACCCACTTTAATAGGAAAAGAGAAACATTTATTCTTCCTGTTTCTGGTCCCTATCCAGAACCTTCACAATCTTGCAATGTGTTTATCCTGGAAAACAGAGGAATGTATGTATTTTCCATGTATTACAGATGAAGAATTAAGGCAAAATTGGATTAAGCATCACACAATGATTGGAGTCAAGCCCAGCAGCCCCAGGATCTAAACTGTCGTTCATGAACCAGAGTGAGGAGCTGTGTTCAAGCTGCAAAGAAGTGATGACAGCTGCTTTGACAGCCAAGTGCTTGATATTAGACCTGGAGCTCCTACTCTCACCCTCACCTGTATCAGTAACATACAAATACACAAAGCTTGAGACTCCCTCACCTACATTAAAAATCTAGGTAAAATACAACTACAAAATGTCTTTATTGTCATATGCAGCATCACTGAGGGAGATCACATGGCATGTGCAGGACGACCAGGGAATCAGACCTAGCTGGCATGGTCCTTCTTGACCAACCTGATCTCCTTCTATGATCAAGTGACTTACCTGGAAGATGAGAGAAGAGCTATTGTTGTAGTCTACCTAGACTTCAGCAAAGCCTTTGTCTCCCACAGTATTCTCCTAGAGAAACTGGCAAACCAAAGGCGAGGACAGACACGCTCTTCTGGGTAAAGAACTGGCTGGATGGCCAGGCCCAGAGTGCTATGGTGAATGGAATTAAATCCAGCTGACAACCTGTCATGAGTAGTGTTCCTCAGTGGTTGGTACTGAGACCTGTCCTCTTCAGTATCTTTGCTGATGACCTGGATAAGGGCAGCGAGTTCACTCTCAGTAAGTTTGCAGATGACCAGGTTGACAAGAAGTGTTGATCTGCCTAGGGGTAGCAGTGCCCTGAGTGATCTGGACAACCTGGATAGCTGTGCTGAGGCCAATGGGATGAAGTACAAGACCAAGTGCTGTGTCTTGCATCATTGCCACAACAACCCCAGGCAATGCAGCAGGCCTGGGACAGAGTGGCTGAAAGACTGTGTGGAGGAAGCAAACCTGCGGGTATCAGTTGATGCTTGGCTGAACATGAGCCAGCAGTGTGCCTAGGTGACCAAGAAAGCCAATGGCATCCTGGTATGGGTAAGAAGTAGTGTTGCCAGCAGGGGAAGGGATCACTCAACTCTGGTGAGGTTGCACCTTGAGTACTGCATTCAGTTTTGGGCACCTCACTGCAAGACATTGAGGCCCTGAACCATGTTCACAGACTTCAGAGAAGGGCAACAAAACAGTTGATAAATCTGGAGCACAAGCCTTATGAGCAGTGGCTGAAGGAGCTGGGATTGTTTAGTCTGGAAAAGAAGAGGCTCAGGGATGACCTTGTCACTCTACAATTACCTGAAGGGAAATTGTGGTGGGGTGGGTGTCAGCTTCTTCTCCCATCAACTAGAGGTAGGACTAGAGAGAATGGCCTTCTTCTCTGAAAGAGTGGTCAAATGCTGGAATGGGCATCCCACGGAGGTGGTGGAATCATTGACCCTGGGAGTGTTCAAGAAACAGTTAGATGTCGTTTTGAGGAACATAATTTAGTGGGAAATGTTGGTGACAGGTGGGTGGTTGGACTGGATGGTGCTGGAGGTCTTTTGAATCTTGATGATTCTATTATTCTATGAGATTCTATGATTCTTGTGATCATTTGAACACCCTGCAGATCAAACACAGGCTGTGGGACATACCTAATGAACTCTGTAAAACGAAGGAGAATCAGGCAGGGAACAAGCTTGTCTCCTCTCTGCTTTGTGACCAGCTGATGCAAGAAGGGCTGAACTGTGCATGCTCAAATTTGCTTTCTCCCCATCTTTCCTACTTACCTGTCCTCAAAATCCTCCTGGCAAGCAAGCAGAAGTGTAGCATTGGCAGCAGCAGTTACTGCCACAGGGATGATTGAGGGCTGCTATGTTTACGGTGTGAAAATTCAGAGAAGGAGGTGGCTGCCAGTGTAGGAAAGGGGATGTGGAGACAGATGGCTGTTTGCACAGGCAGCAGTTGCCTGTGTGGGGAACAGCATGTGGGAGGTAGCACAATTCAGATCTACTCCCCCAATAAAGACCAGTTTGGATTACCCCCATGAAGCCTTAAGCTATAACTGTCGTCTCTGTCCCTGCAAGATAATGCCAGCATGGGTTGGCCACACAAACACTGAACTCCTGATGCACTGTATCTCTTCTTTCTACACTTTAGTTTTGTTTTGGAATTGTTCTGGATGCAGTACTCCTTTCTGATTATTCTGGAACTGCTTAGGGGATTTGTAACAGTAATAATGTATGGTAGGTTTGGTTGGGAAAATTCAGTTTAACAAAAATTGTTGAGGTTTTGAAATTTATTTTCATTCTGTGTTGGAATAAAATCAAAGTCTTCCAAAAAACTGTTTTGGAAACTGAGTAGAGCAATTCATTAGGGACCCAAGGGGAGGCAGGATGTCCTTGTAAGCAGAGCAAATCAGGACTCGAGTCTCTCCTTCCCCCAGAGTGGGCCCAAGCCAGGGATTATTCTGAGGTATGGCTCCTCTGTTCTGGTTCAGATTAGAAATTCCATTCTGGACCTCATTAGTGAAAAACAATATATTTTCATTAGAAAAAGAATCATTGCTGTGTATTTCTATTTTCTTTCAAAAAACTCCAGGTCAACCCAGAATTTAGGTCATGCCACAGAAATTAAGTACACAGGTTCTCAGCATTCATTTCATTTTTCTTCTAAGTATGTACGGGGCTATATTGATTAACTTGTTTAAGTTCTAAAATGTACCACTTACAAAATAACAATATAAATAAAAAACACAGCAATTGAACTTCTGTGGGAAATTTTCTGGCCTGGCTCTCAGCCACTGTTGGCCACTTTCACTTCAGAAACTCATCTAACCCTGGAGATCCTGTCAGAAATGGACTGAAGGGCCTCAAAATCATGTATACAACATTAGTAGAGTTATTTCAGGAGCAACAACAGCATGGCTCTCCACCTCAGGACACAGCTGGGCTAGAGGGATGAGCCACCAGCAGTCTTGTGATGTTCATGTTCCTGGACATCTATGGGAACAACCCGTCAAGGATGTGGACTGGAGGTGTCTCGGACAAGGCACATCCCTGGGTAGAATGCTAGGGCCTGTGCTTGTGGGGCTGTTTCTGGATACAATGTCCAGGCATGGGGCCATCTCCGAACAAGATGGAGAGAAATGGGAGCAGTGGCCCTGCGAAAAGAGGCTGAGAAATGGAGGCTCCTCCTGGTGGAGGTGAGCATGAAGAGGGAGGCAGGATCTTCGCAGCACTGAAACAGGCGAGTTTTGTGCCAGACACAAAAAGGCTTTTCCCAATGGAAAACAGTGGGAGAGGCTGTGCTGGCTGCACCCTTGGCAGTTTTCCAGCCCTGCCAGGGACAGCCCTGAGCAGCCAGTCTGATCTCAGCACTGAGTCTGCTGCAGCAGGGCTGGGCCAGGGACCTCTAGGGTTCTATCCAGACTACATTTGCCTCTAAGCCTCAGATTTTGCTGTTTTGCAGCCTATTCTACTACAACTTTGTATTTCAGTAACAAAACCCTGCGCACTGAGGGTTGTCTGATTTGTCATAGCTTCATTATGACAATCCTAGAAAAAAAGGGCCACTTTTTGTGGAGGGGAATACTGAATCCTTCCTATGGTAAAAGAGGAGTTGCTAAGGAGACTCAGTGCCTAAATTCCGACTTGGACCCCTGGCTTTTGAAGCTGCCCACCATGAAGATGACTCATCTCCAGCATTTTTAAAAGGATGGGGAAAGCTAGGTTGCTATGTGCACTCCAGGGGAGGCCCACGGGAGACACCCGCAGCCAGTATATTGTTTAAAATTTCACTGAAATTACACTCTCCTAAACCTCCACACCCATCACACCAACTGCTGCATCATCACCGAAGATCTAGAAATAGAATACACCCCCCATCCACCTCTCTAATTCAGAACTGCTTCCTATAAACGCACAATTTCGAATGCATTGGTTGGCCAAGTCTGAATGGGCTTCTCCTTTCCAGTTTCTTGAAGTAGTGTTCCCCAATAGATGTCACTGTTTAGTTAATGTCACAGTATTTTGAAAGATATTACTGTTAACACAGACATTTTGTATAGCATCATCACCTAAACTGAACTGGTAGGAATGAGGAAAAGATGCAAACTTCTTTCAGATTGAGAAAATATTTTCTCCTTATGAGTATTCATTTTCTTACTTTTTTTACTTGTTATATAAAGATATTTATGACATAATCCTAGAATTCATTTAATAAAATCAATTTGGAGTAAATTTCCCAATATTTGATCTGATCAATCTGATGCAAATGGATATGCCAATTTATAGTGTGAGCTTTTTTCCTGTTAAGTGAAAAGTGGTCTTATTTCACTATCAATTATGTATGACAATCTAATACAAGCCTGATACACACATGCAGGTGGGAGACCAATTTGCCCATTAGGGGGCATTAATGACATTTATTCATCATTTCATAGAAGGCCTTTTTCATTATATCACCTCTAATCCTATTTTCTGTGTCTAACAAGAAATATATTTATACTTGCTTCTTAAAGAAATGTTACCACTTCTTGATATTGCCCCAGGCTTATTTTCAGTCTTGTGCAGCTGCGGCTAAGAATATGCTCAGAATTTGGAAGGTAAAGAATTACAAAAGAAAATGTTTCCATCTGAAGGAGAACTAGGCTGCAAATTTCTGCAAATTTCAAATGTTCACCATTTGGGGGCTTGCTGATTTAGAGTTTTGTTTAAACCCTGGAAAATGATAGGAATCCTTTGTGAAAATTGGGTCCAGATGTAGGACTGGGTATCACACATCACCCAAATTCTTAGCTGTTTGCACATCAAATTTCATTTGCAGACCGTGTCCAATTTTCAAATTACACTTTTCTTATTCAGCTGAAGATGCGGCCAAATCCTGCTTGCTCCCTGCTGTTGAGAGAGGACCCTGTTTTGAAAAGAAGTGCTTTGCTGGACTTGCACTGCCCCTGAGATGGGGAGTGGTGGCTGGAGCAGAGCACATTCAGCATTTCATGTTGGGTGCCCCACCCTGCATCCGTGGGGTTGCATCATGGGGGACCCCTACATGTGTACATGGGGCTGGGCAGAGGGCCATCAGGTGCCGTGTGCTCTCTGATGTGCACTGGCTGCCTGCATGTGCTTAGAATCTACCAAGATAAGGCAAAATCCTGTTTCCTTAAGACTGGCTGTTTTGTAGCTGTGTTCTGGGTACACTTTTGTGTACAGAGGCTGGGGGAAGTTGTTGATATCTACAGGCAAAGTGTAACACTCAAACACTCATTGAGTACTAGACCATTCGAGTATGTCTTATGCAGAGTACATTTTTGTTGTCTGCAATGAATAGAGAGGAGCCCCAAGGGCATTAATAAAGCTTATGCCGAGAAGTTTTAACAGACATGCATAAGGAATAAATTAATTTTTAATACAGTTTTTAAGAAGCACTTTTTTGGCTCCAAACCATCATGCCTGGTATGTTTAAAAGGCACCAGTAGCATGCTCCAGTTCAGAGTTTGTCAGTGTTTCCACTGTAAACCCTCTTTCCAGAGGTTTATATTATAAATTCAATATAAAATGCAATCCAGGCAAGAAAAGGCTGGCATCACTGTAGGCCTGAAAGTGATGTTTTCTTTAATGATTTTTTTAATTTAGTTTTTCACTTATCAGCATTTGACTAATGTAAATTAATAAGGAATCTTTCCTCTTTAATCATTGTTAAACTCAAAATGCTATCCTAACAAGGTATGCAGGATACAAATGAACTTCTAGGTGCTTTTCATGCTTGCATATCTTAAAAGCATTTCAGAAGCTCTAGTTTGAATGTTGTAAGACATGAACTCATTTTCTGCAATACCCTATTGTGGTATTTAGGAGAAAATAGTACCCCAAGAGGGAATTTTAAAGACCAAGTGCCACTGAAACTCCCTCAGAAGTGTTATCAGGCATTTTACAGTTTGGATCTGTTACTGAGCAGCTGCTGCAATCACACCAGCAGCCAATGCATGGTGACAGCACATGGGGTGAAGTTCAGCCCACCAGCAGAAGGCTGCCTTAATGAGCATCACTGAGACTGAAGGGACCGTTGCACGCACCAGCCTTTCCCTTGTACATATTTTTCCCTCTGAAACATGCAAAACCTCCAAATGAATTGAGGGGCTCAGAATCTCATTCATTTTTTTTTTTTTTAAATAATATTGGTTTTATATAAAAAACTTGAGTTTGAGGTCTACTCATGAAAGCAGAAAAATCTAGCATTAACCTAATGATGTAGTTTCACCCTTACTGGCTCTGTTGTGCCTATAGGCTTTATAAAAGTCTCTCAGCAGTGGGTAATGTTATGTGCCATATGCGTTGCCTGCAGTACTTCAGCACAACAGGGCAGATTAAGGACAGGGTTTCCGCCTACCCTTTGAAAATTTATATCAGACCTTTTAACCTTCTGTGAAAATAGTTTGGTGATTTAATTCTTTTTATGTTACTCAACAACAGCTTTTATACTTCCACAAACACTGAGTAGCTTTCAAGCTGTAAATAGTCATAAATTCAGGCAGACTTCTCCATATTGAAATAAGGCATGACAGAAAGAAATGGGGTCTGAGGATTTGTGAACTTTCCCCACTGCTTATTGGGGTTCACAAAACGTGTTGAGTTTGTAAACATCCCTCCCCTCTAATCCTTTTTCCACTCCAGTTTAAACAAACAAATATGCTTGAGCATTATTTTTTTTCTCCCTTAACTAAGCAAAAACGTGTGCCATGCATTTTAAATGGAAGAACATTCTTCAAATCAAGGGCTGACACATATGGAGACCATACATAGTGTAATGTATCTGTGGCTTGCAGCTCCTTCCACTTCTTCACCAGGCCATACGCTGTTTATGTTCAGAGTTTAAAGACAGCCTCTTAGCAACACAGAATCATTACATGTCTTGAAAAGACCTTTAAGACCATGGAATCCAACCATCCACTTACAACAATATTGCCCACTAAACTATGTCCCTAAGTACTACATCTACCCTTTCCTTAAACACCTCCAGGGATGGAGAATCCATCACCTTCCTGAGCAGCCTGTGCCAGCACCTCACCACTCCTGAAAAGTATTTCCTAAAATCCAATCTGAATCTCCCCCGTGCAACTTGAAACCATTCCTTCCAGTCCTATCTCAATTTACATGGGAGAAGACAGATTCTTAATGGACGATATATCTGTGATATGAGATTAAGTTCTCTAGCTTCTCTTCACTAAAGAAATACATCTTGCTTCTTGATTTTTAAGGCACGTGCCTTAGAAATATGAATGGATGTATTACACACTGCATTACTAAGAACCACTTTTACGGTTGTGGAGTGAAATCAGAGAGAGATTAAATGACTCAGTGAAGGTCACACAGGAAATCTGTGACAGAACCAAGAATTTCCTGAAAGCCAGTCTACTGTTTTTAATTATTGATTTTTTAGTCCTTCTTCGGTAATATTGAAAGTTGCAGTGAAACCTGCATTGTGCATTCACCTCTGTATATATTCTGAGAATCTCTGCAGACCTTTCTCTAAAGAGCATCTCCAAGCAGAGTAAGGAGACAAAGTGCAGGAGAAGGGGATCATTAGCTGCACCCCATACATGTGTCTGAAACCAGAACACAGACCAAGTGCTACAGTTTGCTCCAGGCCACACAGGAAGTTTGCAGCAGAGACAAGGAACTTAATCTACATCCCCTGAATCCCAGTCCAGGGCTTTCAACATCTTCCCCTTACCAGTTCATATTTCATATGATACGCAGTATATACTGTACAGCTTTGGAAATATTATTTTTTTCCCTTTCTCTTCCTCTCTGAAATAATGTAATCCAGGAACATTAACAGTGAACTTTTGAACCTTTGATGTTTAAGTAGGTTCAAAATTAAGGAAACTGTGTTTCTGTGTTGTTAATTGGAATCATTCTGCCTGGATATTTTTGCAGCCTCCTCATGGTTAACTTCAAACTCCCCTGCCAGCCCAAAAGGGGGGAAAAATCAGCTCTATTAAATGTGTTAAACACTTCAGCTGTACAAAGTGTGGCGTGAGATAGTTCTTCAAAATACCGAATTGGGAAAATGACAGGCATCTGCCTGTGTACTTCCTCCTGCTTTGATTGAAGGTCATTATTTTGAACTAATAGCTGACCTCTGTGGCCTCTGGAAGGCCATTATGCTTAATGGCCTGAGCTAATTTGCTATGCTACAGGGTTGGTTGATCTTTATTTTAATCTCCTGCACCTTTTCCTGCTCTTGTGGGGAAAGAAACTGCTCTGATATAATCCAGTTGGCACCAGATTGCCTCGGGGAGGGAACAGGCGAGCTGCTGCAAGACAGGACTATACGGAAATTTACTGGAGCTTGACTCTCCAGGAGAAAAAAAGGCAAGACAAGGCATATGCATACACATACTGACATATATATCCATATATGTGTGCACACAGGAGAAGAGAGGCAGAGCAGGAGAGTGAAGGTACATGGAAGAGGAAAAACATGCAAGAGAGGTAATGAGATACAATGTGAAAAATAGAGATAACTTTCAAAAATGAGCTGCATTTTTAACCCCACTTTCTTTTCTTTAAACCAATAGAAAAGAATACCGTCCAGACAATTTGCTGCCAGGGAACAGAAAGAACTTCATTGCGTTCCTCACAAAATCAAACATCTATTTGAAAAGCAAAATTCCTTTGCCAACCATACATGCCCATGTCTCTCCCAGCATTACTGAAGAGGCTGTCATGAGTGACTGGTTTAAAAATCAACTCAAACAGAAAGCAAATCCACGAAGGCATCTGCTATTAAAGACACATTCTCAGAGCTGAGGCAAGGTCTCGTGGGATAATGCTCTGACAATCTTTGTCCAGACAGATGCATTTTTGTCTCCTTGAAACCTTTCTTCAGATTCTCAGCACAGAGATGATGGACAACAACCTGACTTGGGGAGGAGCAGCATAGCCTGGGGAGGCGAAGCTCTGCAGAGCAGGATACAGGCTCTCATCCCTTACTCACACTCAGCATTCGCACAGAGCCTTTGCTTTCTACCTTACATCATTTTATCTTTGCTCCTTCCTTTGCTGATTCCTGTCTCTGCTCATGTTCCCTACTCTGAGCAAGGAAGACATACAACAAAAAACTTCCAAGTTAGCAGCAAACTGAAGATTTTACAGTACGATAGAGCTGGCAAGCTGAGCAGCAAAGCTGCTTTACATACGTGTGGTTTTGTATCTGCAGTCACGCATGCATGAAATACCCCAGAAATGTGTGCAACATAACTAGCTATCACAAATTATGGGTCCTCGTTCTTCTCTTTTCTCACTAGTTTTCCATGGTCTGTTGCTCTTGCTGATATCTTGTCTAAAGTGCAGTCTGCCCATTCTTGGAATCTTGGACGCTGCTTAATGTGCTATGCAGAAAATTGCTGATCTTGTAGTTTTTTGTTGGTGATTTTCTCCACCTGCACCCATGAGAAGGAGCAATGCCTCCTTCTGGAGTATCAACCCCTTCATGCTGGATCCTTCTGGACATGACTGGTAGAAATCCTGGTCTGCCCTGACCCCATCACTGTGGCTCAGTCCTACAGACTGACAGCAAAGTCAATGGAAATGCATTATTTGTTCCCAGTGCTCAGTCATGACCCTGGACTGCCCCTGTTAATGGTGTCTGGGCTGTTACGGCCAAATTACCAACAGCCTTAACCTTGAGGGGTGGGATCGAGGGCTACCAGCTGATATGCTCAGGTTTCTGGATTCTTAAATGTATCAGAGCCACGCTATTGTAACATGATTAAAACAACAACAATGACAACAACCAAATAACCCCATGTAGATGACTTTGTATTGCATGTCTGGCTCCTGCTCAGTCTCTGAGGCCCCTCACACTTGCCATGATGGGTGCACAAAATCACGGCTGTAGGTGGTTCAGCTGTCCCCATGTTGGGAGGAGTATGCCTAGATTAGTCCAAATTGGTGGCCCATGCAGTCTCAGTCCTCATGCAGTTCCTCTGTATGTGGGATGATCCTTGTTGCCTTTTTAGGACATGTTCCCATTTACTCTGTGCTATCAGAACAGCCAGGCTCCAGGACCCTAATTTATTGGCAGTTTGTGCATCTCATGTATTAAACAGTGCTCTAATCTTTTCATCTATGTCAGCCTCACAATTTGTGGTATTCCATTCTACATGTTACCCAATGAAATGGAAAACTCATTTTAAAAGCAATTTCTGGCATCATATTTGTCAAAAGAAAGCAATTAAAAATCAAGAGCTAAAAATTATCTGTCTGAAACAGCATACATCTTGCATGGTTTTGTCATGTGTGCAGCAGGGTTTACATCATCTCCTCTCCATTTTTAACAATCCCTTCGTTAGGTCTTTGGGTTTCTAATGTGTTGAGTTATAATGTTCCCACTCTTGCTTGCCCTAGGCTCTGTATAGTACATACCCTAGTAAAGTAAAAGGCCTCCTGCAGGTGGTGCTACAATGCTGCAAGTATTTTTAATTACAATAAACAAAAAGATTCCCTCATTGTAACTTGCCCTCTCATTATAACAAACACAAACCTCTTTGTAACATTAGTTCATTATAGGTAGACAAATCTTAGATAGCATCTAGCATAGATATACAGGCAAAGTGTCTTGGAGTCTTGGACTTAACTCGCTTTCTTGATAACACAACCCTACTTTCTCAACACAGCTAGGAATTTTGGTTATTTATATTTATATTTAGTTGTATATATTTAGTATATTATGCAAATTACTAGTTCTCCCTCTGTCTATTCTGTCTATTTCAGTGCAAAACGAGGACAAAGTAGCTCTAAGTTGTCATTTATCTGATAGATTAGTATCTTACACCTTGCATCAGCAGTATTAATGTCCAAACAATAAACAAGGCAAAAAAAACCAAAGCCTTCTAGCAGAAAAACAACAACAACAACCAGAACAACAACTTGATAGTTTTGGAATCTCCAATTTACCCCAGACCATAGAAATAGCTTGGATTAGCCAACATAACTCTGTGGGCACCTCTGCGTAGGTACAGAGAGGACTCTTTTCTTCTTGCCTTTAAATCTGTATGATGGCCCAATACAATGAGGGCATTTTGTAGGAAGCAAATCTAATCTGTGGAGAAAAATACTATCATTTTAAGCCTTCATCACTAAACAGTCTTTAAAAAGGACAAAGACTATTCTCATTCTGTGGATCTTCTTGTCTTTAGGACTCTTTTTTTTTCTTTCATATCTGCTGACATCTTTTCCTCTTTATTTCTCTTCTTTCATTATTTTGATTTATTTGTCATTGGGGAAGGAATGAAGGAATAAAAAAAACCATAAAATGCAAAGCAATAACCTGCTTAAGCAAGAAATAATTTGTCTTCAAATATTGTCTGCTTCTACTTTCAGTATTCATTTTTATCCTAAAGGTACTCTTAAGACATTGTTTTTATTCTTTTAATGAGAGCATGTTTTTAAGTGTGCCTGTTTCCTTTTCACAAAATATTGCATGTTATTTGTAGTTAAAATAACCTGGGATGGCATCCTGTGATCTTTCCTCACTTCAGCCTCACTCAGGGTAAGAAACAATTAAGCCATCAACACAAATGGATCTAAGGCTGTCAGATCAGAAGATAAATGAAGGTTGAATGATGATATAGTACCAACACTTTCATAAGAAACAGGTTCAATTAAATTAAAAATGCAATAACAGTAATTAAAATGTATGAGTTATGGTTCTCAACTAAACTTGAATCTTATGCTTCCATTTGATTTCACATCCATTCTTTATGTACCGCTTCTGAAATTTAAGAGGGAATTAACAGAGGGAGGCATAGATTTGGAGGTAATAATATCCCACACTTCAGTGCTATTCCAAGGAAAGTCATTGGAGGTATAATATTTATTTATTTTTCTTTCTATTCTTATAGAAATACAATGTGCCTGAGTTAGTATGGCTATTAGCTGCTCTATAACAAGTTGTGATTCATAATTGCAGACGAGGTTGTTGCTTGTAAACAGAAAGCCTATTAGCACCCACAAGATGAAGTGATAGAATATTGTATTATAAGTATCCATTACAGTGTGCTATTGTGATCAAGTAGATTTTCCTCTTTTTTTTTTTTTTTTTGTAGTACTGTAATTGGCACAACAGCTTTTTATTTTCATGACACAAATCCCTATTTGTAGTTACGGTTTTAAAACATGGAAAAAAAATTCCTATCAGAAAACTGCTGTGTCTTCTTGAAAAATCAGATTTTTAAGAAGGCATTTTTTGATGTTTCTTTGGAAAAATTCAGTCTTCAGATGAGGTTCATAATGAAAATAAATTAGAGGAGAAAGATTCAGTATCTGCATATGAGCGTCTTTCCACCTCTAGGCAAGAAGGCTTTACTTTTGAGTGTTAACAGTTAATATTTTTGGAGACACTAACCTCAGGGAATATTCATATGGATGTTATTTATGACTTTCTTGAAGCACATTGGACTGTCCTTGAGGGTACAGGAATGACACCGGCCCAGACATACCACTCTAGGGGTTTCTGCAGATAGCAGCAGATCTCCCTGGAGGATCCTCTCTTTATGACACACATATTTTATGACTCCATGCCTTTCTTAGGATAAGGCCCAGTGGTCACCATGGGTCAGGCAACAGAGGCAAGATTAGTAGAGGACACCTGGTTTGAGAAGCCAAAGGCATTTATGTGCTACCTGGTGCTTAGTTGCTCAGTGCTGCAGAAATTGAATTAGGTTATTGCAACAGAGATTTAAGGACACAGGGGAATTTATTTACTCGTGGCCCACTGGCAAAGGAGTTGTGTATGAAGCAGATGTTGGATTCAGACATCTCAAGTGGCACTGAGGCAGTGGTTAAATTCAATCGTGTTTTTGTAGGTTTATTTTCCTACTGTATATTAATATAATATAATACAGTATTTCCTGCAGTATATATATATATATATATAAAACTTCTTTCCATAGTTCTTTTTATCACTGCCATGTATACAGCATTACAAAGCTGTTGTGAAGGCCAATCAGATACTATTTACAATGCACTCAGAATTTTTGTATAACTATTAATTATTCAATATTATTATCATTGCTTTGTAGAAACATAAATTCTCCTGACATAAAAAGTCTGGTCTTAAATTTCTTAATATATAAGAATTATGGAGTAAATTTTCGGGGACTGGAAAATAGGTGTTTTATCATTAGTTTTAAAAGGAAATGGTCATGCTGTCTCAGTGGTGAAATTAATAGAAGATACTTCTAGAGCTCTTAATTTTATTGCTGTATTCATTTTAAACAGGAAATATGATACTGATATAACAGATATCTGCCTAAAAAAATCAGAAAAACAAACCACAACAGCTAGTGAAGCAGAAAGAACAATGCATGAATTATATAAGAGAACCATGGTCTTTTTATATTTTTTGAAGAATTCTCCCTGCATGTGTATTCTGTTGGCAGAAACCTAAGGGAAAACCTAAGGCACCTAAAGAAGAGGAAATAATTTTTATATTAATACTCTGTTCAGCAGCTAAAGGAAAGTCTGGTGTAATTCCTTTCTATACTGAAGGTAGCAAAACACTCTTTTTTATTTGAAGCAATAGTAATCTCTGTTTATTTTAACATCATTGCAGAATTAAAATATGCAAAATGCTTACAGAATGATCTGAGAGTCATCTCAGATCTCACTCTCTTAATGACATTGCCGTGTCTATAGTAAAGGACCCAGATAGGAATAGAGAAGCAAAAATCTCAGTCATGCTCCTCAAGACTTGGAAAGTTTTTCAGCTAACTGAAAGGGAAAGTCATGATCTGCCACATGGTGGGTAATCTGAAGAAGAGCACCCTTATTTCCTGTTGAACACTCCTGATTTATGAGAATAGGTGAATGAGAGGACTTGGCTCTGCCTTAAATAGATGAAGATGCAGTTTCAGAAAATGGTGCCTTTGCTGGCTGCTTACTTTGTGACTGCTGGCAAAAGCATATGTCATGTTTAACACATGCCATCCTACTCACTGACCACACAGGCTGTTGAAAATCATCTGTGGGGTCTGGTAATTTTTACCAAGGTTTCTGAAGACATCACTTGACTTAGAGAACCGATTCAGACTCATGTTGAGACTGGTCTATTTTTTAATCTTTCTGCATTAGAAAACATGAAATAGTTCCCTGGACAAGTAGTGATTGGGAATGAGGTCAGAGAAGGTCCAATTTCAAGCCAGGTGTATTATCAGCATCCCTGAATCATGTCAGGTTTGAACAGAGAGTATGTTTCCGAAAATTTAGATCTTGGTCAACATCGTCAACAGTCTCAACTGGGTGAAGTGCCTGAGATACAGAAAAAGAGAAAATTCATGAAATAGGATCTCAGGCTCATGCATGCCAAGTGTTCTTAACATTTTTAGTCACAGTAAATATACAGGAATGAGATTTTCAGTATCACACTCCTTTTAGCTTTCTACCTCCAGTAATAACAGAAAAAGAAAAGAAAGGAAAAAGAAGTACAAGTCTTTTGAAAAACATTAGGGAACATTATGAAAAAAATTATATGATTACATAAATATCATTCTTCATTTTTCTAAGATAGTTTTCTCCAAATTCATGTTAATTGACATTTACTCGATGTATTTGCATCAGAAATTGGGAACATTTAATAAAAATTACAACATTTATGCGTTTTCCTGTTTATAACTTTCTGGTCATCAGGAATTAGATATTTTGAAATGCAACATGGAAAACAATTTAGGTGTCAGGCAAAACACATTTTTAAACACCTCCAAATTAATAGCTTTCACAGTAACCCAGAAAAGATTTTCATTTTGTGACTTGATATATGATGAGCTAATTAACTTTGTTATATAGGTGAGTTGCCTACATGAAAACTCCCCATAGAACAACTCCTTGTCAACATGTATGGACAATAAATAACGTGAGGCCTTGGGAAGGACTATACAACACAGTAAAACATGATTGTATCTGTCCTGAAAGGTCCTAAAGGCAACATTCAAATTATCCTCTTCAAATTGAACTGATTACAGACCAGGGGAAGATATTAGATGAGAACAAAGTAAAAACAGTAGAAGAAAGTTGTTGTTGAATCCCAGTATATTTCCAGATAACCACAATCGATCAGTTGTTTCTCAGTATGTTTTGTGAAAATGTTAACAGTGGGCAGCTACAAAGAGCATGTGTGGGGGTTGAAAATGCACAATGGAGAAGAGAAAGCTTCTGCAACAGCAGGCCAAGCAGATCTGCTGGTGGTTTCCTCTACAGATGGTTTGCCAGCAGAGTCAGCAGAACAAATACACAGATAGCTGAGAAGCACAAATGATCAATGGGGCTGGATAAGGGAGTGGGAATGTTAGTGTGTGCACAGATGTGGTACTGCAATTTACTGGGGTATGAAGTAACTCAAGATCTGACTGGATAGCCATTTGGAAATCTTGCTGGGCAGAAGAATGTTTTCTTGTTTTAGGTAGACTTTTAAGGTTTCAAAATTTATTTTCATTCTAAATCATAATGAATACTTACTATTTTTTTAACTGCAATAATCTTGAATAAAACAATGGTGACTGCTTCTTTAAATAGTTGAAAATGTTTTATCAAACTATATCTCACACTTTTTAAAAATTCTATTTAACATTCATTCACAAAGACTTTCAGAAATACTGTGAAAATGTGAGCTTTTATTTACCAACTGTAAAGTCTAAAAGAAGAAAGAATAAAATTGTATTAAAATCCTTTGAGCTAGATCCTGTGAAGAGATTGAGCTTTGTGCAAACAGGATTTTCCATTGAAAAATATTTGGCAATGCATTTCCAATAAGTGAGAGCACATTGGAGACAGAAAAAAAATACACTATTTTGAAGGTGGCTGATTATAGACATTCACGGTCACATGTAAAGAACAGTCAGCAGAAGACTGAAGTCAAACCCGGCAGTGTAATGCCAAGATTTGCTTTACTTATAGACCATTCTTTTAGTTGTTCATTTCTGTTCAGTGATGCTGTGGTAAATGGATAGCTACATGGCACCCTAAGAGGAGTAGGTAGAATTTGGTGTACCTGTCTAGAACATACTTTTAATACATTTCTTCTGTTGTAGAAAAAAATCAATAGAATATAAAAAAATAAATTAATCAATGTTGATATTTGAAACCTAACACATAAGGTTGGTATATTTTCAGTATTTTGTTTGCCGTTTCTTTGTAATAATATTTTGCTATTTCTGATACCTTTATGGTATTTTGTGCTTCGGATATGCAGACATGTTTCAGGTTATGAGGGTAGAAAATGATTTTTAAAGGAAACTTCACTGTTGTGTATTTTTTTCTCTGCAAAATTTCATGTAGGGGTTTTTACTTTTTAAGTTCTCTGCAATTTGATGAGAACTGTTGGAGCAGCAGATATGAACTTTAGTATATCCTAGGAGCTGAAAAAGTATTTAATTTGACATGCATTTCTTCATGAATAAATATTTTGCTTCTGATTAATGTCTGCTTCACACAAAATATTGTAATCTTTATTAAGGAAAAACAAACAAACAAACAAACAAAAAACTAACAGGAATCATGAAAACAGAAAATTTTAATCCAGATTTATGGATTAAATGTAGAAACATGAAAATAGTATTTGCGTTTCTGCTCAATTTCTCCTTGGTCTCTGACTGCTAAAGAAACCATGTCTTCTTTTTCTGTTGTTGTGACTAGAGTTCAGCAGTTTTTCAGCAGAAAAAGAAATGAATTTATGTTGGTTATTCTTCCCAGGAGGACAGAGGGAATAGACGGTCCCATGGTGTAATTGCTACAAGGCATTTACTGCCTACTTCCACACCTGGATGTGGCTGGAAAGGTTCCTGTTGATGGTTTACATATACCAGGGATAGATATCATGCATAGTAGTTGACAAATAGGCAAATAGGAACAACAAGCTGTAATACTGGTGGCTGTTTTACATTTTTTGTTTGTTTGTTTTTCTTTTTTTTCAGCAGTGAAAAACATTATTCAACATATATCATATCTGCTTTCTCTACATATAAGGAAAAATATGCTTCTTCCTGTAATAATTCTCTGTAAATGTTGAGCTCTTAGAAGCAAGCACACAAGTTCACACCGATGGATAAAGGAAAATGAAGTTTCTGTACAAAATGTTGCTCATGAAGGAAAGAAACAAAACCAAAGGCCAAAGAAAAAACAAGAGGATGCATAAGCAAATATATTTGTACATGCGCCTGCATAAATGCATACATATCTGCACATCTTCATTTCAAACATTAAGTGGGGTTAAAAACGGTTAAATCTGGACCCTGGCTCTGAGTTTTCTCTGTAGACTACTTGAATATGTGACAAACGCAAGCAGGGATCTCCCAGGGTGAGTAGTTTCATCTTAGATCAGAAATTAAAGATAAATCAAATAAATTCCTCCCTCCTTCCTGCTGCTTCTATAATCCCATAATTTGTTTCTCTCTTCCATGACTTGGAAGAGTCTCATCATCTCCTCATCTCATTTCTCCAATTAGCTTAGGGAAAGAAAATCCCAGAGCTATGATGTGCCATACCAATAAAATTTAGAGATGGAACTCTTTTCCAAAACCTAGGCCAAGGCAAAACCATATTAAGACTTGTGAAGTACAGTTTAATACTTACAGCCTTTTTCTTATAAAGTTTCTTCCTACCATTTCTAAACATCAAACACAATGGATTTCAAATGAAAGGACTGCAAAATCTGAAAGTATTTTTGATTATATAAAAAATTTTTCTCTTATCAGTTTTTTTTCTTTACTCAACCGAGTCATTTTCCTGCATGAAAAGTAATTTAGAAAAATCCTGTTGTGTCTTTGTCTTCTTCTTCTTTTTTTTTTTTTTTTTCATGATAACATTTTTCTTGTGAAAGGCTTTCCAGAAGAGTCCTGATAATGGAAAACTCTGTATCTTTATTATATTGACTGACATTTTTTAACTCTTTGAATAAATGTATGGAGGTGATCCAACAGTCGCCCATCAGCCACCAGATACATCATGTATGTCAGTGTTATATAAACATTCAAGTAATGTATAATCTAGCCTGAAGTGGTCACAAATTAACTTCAACTCAAGTTAAAATGTTAGCAGAGCTGACAAGTGTTACATGTAACTCAACAGTACTGATACAACCACCTAGCAGAAGTACTGTCCACACAAATAGAGAATGTCTTTTGATAAGGTGCATGTAACTTTATATTGTCCGTAAGTTTACAAAACCGCAAAGAAAGATGTAATAAAATAGAATTCTGGAGAATACTGGATCCATAAGTGACAAAGGTGGAGATGAAGATAGTTACCTTGAATTCATATTTTCCATTCCTTGCCTGCTGTAACTGGAAACAGGAGGAAAAAGAAGATTTGCAAGTCACGATACTTAACCCACAATGAGGTCTCTGAAGGGCTCTGGTTTAACCATACACAAACCTTTTGGCAAGGTTCAGTATGAAAGCAATCAGGAAGCCAAACCGAAGCCTTATTGGGGGGTATTTCTGCCCTTGCTATGATGTGGTCTCATCATGTCACTCAGGAATGAGGCACTTGCTGTTACATTAAACACAAAAATAACACAGGAAATTGATTTATGTTGGCACAGTTTTCCTATTTTAAATTATTTACCTGAAATCCAATCCAGAACTGCAGTCAAAGTATAGTTCAGAGCTCAGATTTCTAGGTCTCACATGTTGGAGTACTCAACATTTGTTCCAGATGGCCCATCTGCCTCTGATTACTATTTTCTGGTAAATAAAATGAAGAGGGTACATAGATTCCCTGCCACATTGGAAAAAAATAAAATAATGTCAGGAGGTTTATTAAGAAAATAAATGAAAATAAGCAGAGAGTGAGAAAAAATATTAGAAGAAAAGTATTTCTGCTTTCAGAACAGGTCTCCAATATCTCCTTTTATCTGCTAATGCTGGTGTTTGGAGCCATGAGAAAAATGTGCAAAGGCACCATTCATGTTAGTTGGTAAGAAATCTCAAGAAGATGCACAGCGTAATTGTTTGAAAATACAGACTGAATTTTTTTACGGACTGAACTGAATACTATATTTCATTTATTAAGAATGTGCTTTAGCTGAAGAAATATAAAACCACTCCATAGCAAAGAGGCAGCTTAAAGTTAAAGGGCACCTTACTTGTGAGGATGTCGAGGTGGGAAACTCATTAACATAGGGTGATATCAATTTTTATCGACCGTCTGCTGCACTGCATTGCAGGTATTAGTGGAAATACTTTTAAGATAGGAAGGATTTGGTTAACTTTATGATTGTCATTAGTATTTTTGTGCATGTTTTTGTACTTTGGGTCCTAGCCAGAACCTGAAAAGGAAATACCTCTGTACCCTGAGAGAACCTATTTGTGAAGAATTTCTGGCTTGACCTTAAACAGGAATTGTCTGAAATTACAGGAAAGACTTTTTACAAGGTTTCCCTTCTAGTTTTGCAAATGCAAGCCATTCAGAGGTTTTGGGTGCTTATCAGCAGCTCTGGAAAACATTTGAGGATTGTCCAGTTTATAGCTAATAGAGAGAACCTTGCAAACAGCAAAGTATAGTGCAATTTTCTCAAACTTTTTCATTTCCTGGCTATGTGCTGGGAGAGAACGGTATAGAGACAGCAGTCAAACCACCATAGAAGCAGAATATTTTAATTTTCAGCCTTGAGTTGTTTAGTGCAGCCATTCAGTCCTACCATAAGCATAGTATGGAAAAGAGAAGGTAAATCTGTGTGTGTTCTATTCCGTTCACATTAGCACTTTAAATTATAGTCCCAGGGGACATTTCCTATTGTGCTTGCAGAAGGTATTAGCACTCCACAGCCAATCAACCTTAAAGAAACTCTGTATTACAAAAAGGCTTCATTAGAAAAGCTTTCTGGAAAAAAAAAAAAAAAAAAAAGGATAAAAAAGCAGGTCAGCGTCTCAGAGATGCAGAGGTTTCTAAATCCGTGGTTGTAACTGCCTCCTCAATGAGCAAATAGAAGAAACCATAAGAGGCTTGTCAGATGCAAATGCGATTGAAAACATTGCAGTGTAAGTGACAATCTGTAAGCGTGCTGACCTCAGGAGAACTACGGAATGCTGCGGTCTGGCTCCATGTGTAACTCCATGCCTATTAGGGAGTTTCTGAAGCATTAGCATGCCCATATGGCTGTGGCCTCCTGTTCAGATTGCCTGTGGCACTGCTCTCTGTTACTGAACATTTACTACTGATACTTGTGAGCAGGGCTGCTTGCCATGTGATAAGAAGTCACGGTCTCTGGATGAAGACTTTGGTCACTTCATCTGACCTCCAGAGTGAGAAACCAAGTGAGCTGTCCCAGTCAAGATGACTTTTCCCTGCTCATTTGCACAAATGAGTATTTGTGCTTTATTGAGGAAATCTCCAAACATTTTTCAGTTCTCTTCTTGGAGAAGTAGAAGAAACAGCTTCCCAGATTCAACTTCTTGGGGTGTGCCAGGAAAGAAAAAAATAATTGTTCATGATTAGTATATTTATTTGTATTAATGGAATGACTGTCTCCTCCTCATATTTTATTGTTGATAACCAGTGATTTTTTTGTGTGTTTTTATCCTATGCTGGAGGGTTGTTTGAATCTCAATATTATCAGAAAACTTGGATTAAGATATAATAGACAGACTAAATAAAAATTCAGCTACTTCTCTTCAGTTTACCAGCTCTCTAATTGTGACTAACTACAGATTTTCCTCACTTCCACCTGTGGGTCCTTTTTGTCATCGGATTATTGTTACTATTAGCTAACTTTAATGTCGCTATTCTTACCCTCTCTGTTAGGTACAGTGTGTGCCCACAAGAGAAGATTTTTCTCAAGAGAGTTTGCAGTACAATTATTTGATGTTAACCATAATCTAGTATCATTTAATAAGTGGCTAAGATCATGCTAAGTATAATTTAATTTAGCATGAGAAATAAATTTTTAAATTTTCAATTTAATGCAGGAGAGAAGGAAAGTTTTCGAAGGAAATTTAGACCAACTGAAGCTGATACTTTATTTTATCAGGGAGTTATACTTCTAATACAGCCCTGGTTTAAAATGAAGACAGTGTTGACTTTTAAAGAAGACAGCAACTAGTCTAATGGTTTAGATTTTCCACTGACATCACAATTCTGTCTGAACCCCAAGAAAGTTTATTTCTATCTTTGTAACCTTGACTCGCCTTTAACATTTTCCCCATTTTATGAGCTCAGGCCCTCCTGTGACCCTTCATCTTTTGCTTCTTTTCTTCTTTGTCCAGTTCCCATAAGCTTCTAAAGCAGGTGTAACCCATTATGTGGCTAGGGTGTTTTGTTTTTTTTTCCTCAAGAAGTCTCTTCTGTGCACGTTTCTTCTGCTCCTTATTGTTGAAAGTCCTTCAATCTAAAATAGAATTGTAGACAGAATGATCACAGAGATGTGATCAAAGATCAAAGAATGGGGAGAGATTAGACAAAATAAACAAAAACAAAAACAAAAACCAACCAACCAACCAAATAAAACTACCAAAGTCAATTTAGTATTCTGTGTAACATAGCTTCTCTAGCTGTAATAAACTAGACTAAACCTTGTAATGTATACCTGAAAACAGAGTGCGGTTTAATGCTAACACTCTGAGGCTGTCCCATTGGCAAATCAATATTCCTAAAAATTAAGGGAGATCAGGCATTGTAGTGAGATGGTAGTGACAAGAGGGTAGAGATCAGCATGCTCATCATATTCAGTCTGAGCTGTAAAGATGATTGCGAAAACAGTATCTCTCTGAGTCTCACACAGTCAGACAGGAACACTCTAAATAAATAAGTACATGTTTCAATAACATGCTAACCTTATGTTAATCTCATAATTGCATATATCAAAGTGGCCAACTTCAACTCTTCCTTTAAATATTGGCCTACCTCTTACTGGGAACTGTCTTCAGCAAATCACTTTTGAAAGCATGCTTGTCTTAAAATTATTTCTTGCTTCATTAGTTAAGCATTCTGAGTCCTACCCTGTGAAGAGAGATATTTTTATACTCATATTTAGAGCCTAATCCAAAACTTATATACAATAACTGATTGATTTAATACACTGATATTATTTCATGAATAATTTTGTCTCAGTGTTTTACCTTACTAAAAGAAAATCTGTGGACAAAGAAAATGAGTTCAGTTTAGTACTTCAAGCAAGGCAATTAAGATATGTTTTGTGAAAATATTTAATTTCTTGATTGTTTCATGTGATTTTGAGGTCCTGCTGGATTTAGTAACACAGCTACAAATGAAATAATTATTTAAATCTGTGTAGTTTAAAAATATTTATTATGTGGTGCAGCAGATTCATTATCAGCCAAGCAATGATTTATGCAGCCAATTGAACTGTATTGTCTCTGACTATAAAAAATCTAACATCTTTTCCATCTCATGACAAATAAAGCACTGCATGAATCTTAGTCTTATGTCATGCAAACATGGAACAATGTCATGCAAACATGGAACCCATGATCACAACTGAAATAGTGAGAAACTATTTCTCCTTTTAATTCTCCCACTGTACTCAAAGTTTATTTTTCACTTTTTATGTTTTTAATTTGTATCACATCTTCCTTGGAAATGCAGAAATAGGATAAAATAGAAGGATTTTTTTCCCAAGGCATTCCTTGAAATTATTTTTTGTTTGTGTGTCTGCATATAGGGCCAATCAGATGAGCAGGATGTATCTTTCTCAGGAAAACCAAAGCCATTTTGTACATATCTGTGAATATAGAATATGTGCATGTTTGAAATGAAGAGTCTAGGTGAGAGAGATTTAACCAGGCATACAAATGAACACTTCTTCAACCAGGGGACTGAAGAGTATGAATATAAGATGAGAGGGCATCCTTCAGTGAGGAGCAGAGCTCTAGGGAAAGGGCAAGGGCAAGAAGTAAAGACAGAAGTCTCTGCTGTGAGGATCACTGCTGCAGACTGCTGAGGATCTGTCAGAATGTGATGCAAGTAACTGTATAATCCTTTCAAGAACTAGATCTTGGAGTTGGGATAGGGAATATAAATGATTGCAGAATTATTTTCCTGAAATGTGCTGTTGCATACAAACATCACTTAGTTGATGAATGTGTATTAAAGTCATGAGTTCACTGGCAAAGCCCCAAGGAGGGAAGGCCAGCTTTCTTGGAGCCAGCTCTCTCTAGCTTCTTTCATTTCCTTCTTGCATAGAAAATTGCTCCAGGCTGCAATGTCACACACTACTGACTGACAGAGAGCTGCCCCAGAGCTGCAAACCAGGAGCAGGACGCTCATTATGAGGTGGTCTTCACACACACTCAGCAATCCCTGCAGGGCTTTTTTCTCAAATACATTGATAATACATTGGCTTGCGTCTGTGATTTTTTCTGTCCAGAATCTCTATATTTGAAAGAAGCACTTGCGGGACATTACTCTATTTTCCTTTGATTGCCAAGGGAACAAAAATTCTTTATTACTGTATAATCCATCTGGACTTTTCCCTGTTTGTGTACCAGTCTCTAAGTGAACATCTCACACTTAAAATAACTTCTGAATGATATCTGTGAACTATCGAATTGATATCATTTATATAAGAACATAACATTTTTAGTACACATTTTTACATATTGCATGTTACCTGACAGAACTTTTTACCTCCATCAGTGGTAATGGTAGACAATTCTGCTGGTGCCAATGATATCTTCTTAACCTGTTCTGGTGGCTAATACTTTGGAGAAGTGTGTTGCATAGTTTAAGAAATATTGTATTTTGTTTTGCAGTATATATAGTATGTTATTCTATCATGATGTAATTAAAATGGTTATATTTGAAAACAGGAGATCCGTAGAAACACCATGGAATAATGAAAGTTATTAGTAAGACGAAAAGCCTCAGATTTGATTTGATCATTTGATTTATATTATTTATATTTTACTCTTATGATCATGCACAGATCTTTGTAGACTCCATATAATAGTGGCTAATCTTATGTTCCTCTCATTCCCCTTCTTGGATTCCATGGTCTCACCCCACACGCTGTAAAATCATCTAGTATTTTCATTAAAAGAATATTTTTTTCACCTACTGACTGATACTCTGTTATGAAATTTTACCCACTTGAGTTTGCAAGGAGAACATCTCAGTTTTCCAGGCCTCAAATACATACTTTTGTGCCAGAGTCAACAGGAAAAGAAGACTTAGAACATCCAACTGACTTAGTTTCACATTTCCTTGATGCCCAAACAACTGGAAAGCAGCAGGACCAAAACATTTCATAAATTTCTTCCTAGGTGGTACAGACAGTAAGACGGAATGTTTGGATCTTTGGCCAGTCCCTGCAGGAATATTACAACACAGAGATACTTTGTGAACACTATATGCACATTTGAGGGACATTAAAACTTAACTGGACAATATATTAGTAAGCACACTTTAGGGAACACTATTGATTAGTCATGCAGTTGAACTGCAGGCATTTATACTTCCTTGTAGTGCGGCCCCACAGGTGGTGCATCTGTTCCATCCACCAGCTTTTTCAATTTTTTGAGGTTGTGAAATGGGTAATTCTGATTCTTTTTCATTGCTTTCAATGTGATAGTAATAATTGCTAAAATAAGAAAAGATAAAATATTTCTTAGCAATTAAGAGTAGCAGTTAAACATAGAAAGAAAACAATAGTGGATGACTGTGATCTCAGTTTTAATTCTGAGAAAATTTAGAAAAAATATCTATTTCTTCATCTATATCATTGACGTGGTTAAAAGAATTTTCATTCATGTTTCTCTTCTATAATTAGAAGCTAAACATTTCTCAGTGGCCTACTTCTGTTTTATACATCAAATAGACCTTTCCTTAGTAATTAGTAATCCTCATGCTACTCTAGAGTTCTCTAGAGATCTCTTTCTTCTAGGCACTATACAGACATGAACATTTCCTATCCCAAAATGCTTATTGTCTAAGCAGTCAAAATAAAACCAGAAAGAGTCTTTTCCACGATCGCAGAACAAGCAATGGATAAAATCAAATGAAGCGATCTTCTTCTCTCTTGATCTATCTCTCTGTTTTCTGAAGCACACATTTCCTGGAAATCCTTTTTGGAATCTGATTTCATTATGTGTAAAAAGTAGTGTGGTATCTTATGTTATTACCTTGTACTGTTCATTTAAAGTGAGTCAAGGTGATACACTCTCAAGCTGGTAAAACTTTTGGTGAGCCCTTCACAGTAAGAAAAAAAACAGTAAGATTTTGTCTTGCATCAAAAACGTATTTATTCTATTTGGTAATGTTTGTGAGTTTAAACAAAAGATATGTTTAAGGAAGGCTGATATCCCAAGGTTTGGAACATTATTTTGGCCAGCCCAGAACATGGCATCTGCCTATGTATTGGTTTTGGGCTCATTGTCAAGAATGCCCTTAAGGTAAGGCTGCTTTGAATTATGGAAAAGAAGAGTGTCATGAAATACCAAACTTGATTAAATGCAATTCTGCACATTTTGAACATTTATGACCGGTAGATCCATCTGCGGGCCAAAAACTATAATCTCATCTTTTAGAACAAATATAAAAAGTGGTACAAATTTTACAGCAGTTTGATGGAAAAATAAGATTTTACTCTTTTCTTTTTTTAATATGAAATTAAAATTTTCTGTGTAAAAGTTTAGACTTTTTATAAAAAGCTCAACTCTCTTCTACCTCCTGAAAACAACCAATCATTTATTTATTTCTTTTTCTCAGATATATGAATTACTGTTTTGGTGTTTTTTGTTTGTTTTTTTAGTTGACTATATAGATATCCTAACAAAATATATTAATATTTAAGACTATCTTTTGGGAAAGAAAATAATATAGTAGTTCAGATATTTCAGTTCTAAAAAAATATGAAGAATGAGCCTTCTGAGGCAGATTACCCCTTCTATTATACACATACCCTGATCAGTTTGAGATAAGAAAATATATTTAATACAGTTCTCTTTCTGTGTGGAATCATAGCATATATTCCATGTTAACTGCTTTGAAGTGTCATAGCACATAGTTCAGTTGGCTGTGGACTGTACTGCCACATAGAATTTGTTTCTGATATAAGAACTTCAGAAAACTGTCCATGATTGCTTTGGTCCATATCTTCTAACTTTCACAATCTGCTTTCACCATCTGTTGGGTCTACAGTGAAAATTAGTCAGGTAAACTATCTTTCTGTTCAGCTGAGATTCAAATTCTCCAGGAAAGTGTTGCCTGAGTTCTCTGCATAAGATACACAAAGGTTAAGATGAAAATTACTTCTAGATGGAAACCTGTAGTTAGATAGGCTTAAGTGGGATAAATTGTTCCATGCAGTAGGATAATAGAAACGATTAAAAAGAATGCTGTTTATAGCAGTGTATTTATTTACAATAGTTCTTAACAATCTACTTTGAATTCTACCTTGTTGATGTTAGCTCTCTTGAGCTGTATGGTATTCAGTCCTGTATGTTAATACTTCTTAATAGCTAAAATTCTGAAATTTAGTCATATAAATATGCTGAAAAAAGCTCCATAGGGTGCACAAAACTTCCTTCAGGAAATTTGCCGAATGAGGGCTTTCGTTCCTATTTGCAAAAGAAGATTGTACATTCACAGCAATTTTGTCCTCCCACTTCTCCTCTATTTATACTCAGTGTTTGTAAATATTCTAGTGACGAAATTTATTGGTCATAATTTTTTCAGGAATGCTGAATATTAGTAGATGTTAATGGAAAATTGATTTGGGGTTTGTTGATTCTCTGCTGTAGAGAGAAATCTTGATTCTAATTGCTGTGGTCAAAATCTGAAGGGAAAAATTAATGCTACATGAACATTGGTCAGAAATATCTGGAGTAGCTCAGATTTCATATATTTGGACAGATCTGCTGAAGTACAATTGATACCACAGAGTGTTTGCGAGAAACAGGCAGCAATCTCGAATGGCTAATTTGTATGAGAAAACTGCAAACTGCTGATGAAGAATCCTCAGACAGGAAGAAGTAGAACATGTGGTAAATGACTTACTCATTCGAATACTTCCATCTATCCTCACTTTTTCACATATGAAGGGCAAGTGAGGACTGAAAATATTCCTTCTGAATTAAATATCACGCATGTAATAGGACAAAAATAAATTTGAATGCCATCAGTTACTGCAACCAAAGTTAAATGACAGTCTCCTGTTTATATGGAAAAAAAAAAAGTGAAACTTTCTTTCAGGAATATGTGGAATAAAGTAATTTATGTGCAGGTGAGTGATACTTGTATTCTAGTACTTCAATTTAGAGTAGCATACTGATGATTTATGATCATGATATGAAGATTTGTGCAGTGGGAAGTGACCGTATTGTTCTGATGTTGAGGACAAACCAATATATTAGTACTGAAGCCCACAGGTGCTCAAAAATCACGAACTTCATCTGAAGGAATGCCACGTTTGCTTTAAATGTCAAGAAACATTTCAGACCAATATGAAATATCAGAAGATTCGTGATAAAATCTCAGAACCTGGCAACATGCAATGTAAATTGTGGCTAGTTTTTCTCCATCAATAAAAACTCTTACACTTTGTTCTTCACTGAATCTCAGAACGTACAGACAAGTCCATACATACTATTGAAATCTAGTAGCATTAATCCTTTTAACGATTTTTGAGCATTCCCTTTAAAGTATATTTTTTTCTCCTTTTATTTCATGGAAATGACTATCTCTTATCAATTCAAACAGCTGAAAGTTTTTGTTGGTCTTGATCACTTTCCTTGTTGGCACTCAAAAATCGAACACAAAATTGTCAAAACAAGTCCCATGTTTTGTATGGATCCCCTGTATTCATGTTTCCTCTACAAGCTTTCCTACAGAAATTGCTGCTGATGGCAAAAAATGGGAGCCCTCTGTGACTTTGTTAATATTGAACATTCTGCTGCAGGGATGATAGGGAGAAAATTAATGGACAAATGCACACCAATTGATCACTCATGCTTTTCCTTCATCAGCAGTTGCATTCATGAAAAGCTCCTACAATTGATGAGCTCTAAGCAGTGTGATGGCTCTAAAATCATGACAATGCTACCCTGACCACACCAGAGAGACGTTACTGTCTTCTTATACAGTTTTCCTTTAACAGCTGGAAAGTTAGCTCCAGCTTCCCTAGCACATGACACCTGTAGAAGTAGACAGTGAAAATGATATAATACCTCCAAAACAACTGTAAATTTATTTGACACAATACAATGCAAAACGAATTTTCTTGTATTCTCGTAAGTGAAAGTTCTTATCCAGAAAATATGTTTGCTACTGTGTTGCAAGGATAAATAGATTTCCTTGATAAGTCCATACCAAAAAAGAGTCAGAAAAAATAAGCTAGTTGCTGTCAGTGTTGTTCAAGGTTATATTTTTATTCAGTGACAAAACTGCTAATAAGTAATAAATACTTATTTGCTCAATCTGAAGAGATATTGATTTCAGTGTCACTGATGATATGCAAAACTGAGAAAAACTCACTTCAGAGAATTTCTAAATAAAAATATTGTTTCATACTATTTTTAAAATAACTTTATAGTAAAACCTATGTAAATATTAAAAGTAGAAACATTTTAAAATAGGTGAAATTGAAAACAAATGTTTAAAGCTTTCAAATTTTGAAATTTGGTTTAGTTGACTCACTTACTTCCTCCTTCTTCTTCCCCTAATTCACAAGAAATTGACAGTAGTTTCGACTAACTGGAAAAATGCTTATTAGCTGGATTTGAAATGTTGCTCATCTCTAGAAACTTTCATTTTGCTTTATGCAGCATGATTCCTAGCTGTTTCTTTATACACAAGAAAAATCTATAAATCAATAACAGAGCACAGGTGAAGTAAACAATTTGGAAAATTGTTGATGTAACTTTAGAGTAACAGGAAATGGAAAAGAAATATCAACAAGTGCTCAAATTTTGTTATGAAAGATTTTCTGCTAAGGCTGATTAAAAAAAGAAACATCAAGATTTTCTGCTTACCGGTATGCTATGTCTCCATATTTTCCCTTATAAAATACATTATAAAGTGATGTTTAACTATTTTGTGTGTAACTTTAACACTAAGGTTGAAGTTATAACAGCATCCTCCTCTGATGTCATGGGCCAACATGATAAAATAGGAAGCATTACCTTTGGACCATCCCTTGTCCTATTACCGTAACTGGCTCTAGATGTTTCTATGTCTCTTTCAATTTCAGACATTCTGGATTTGTTCTCCTGTATGTGCTGAAGAGCTATGATTGATAAAACAAGAGAATACTTTAATCCTGCTTAGTGTTGAATTAGACCAAAAATGTATCAAATTGAAAATCTATTTCATTACTTTTACAACAACTGTCACCATTTTCTTGCAGTGCTAACTTTCTGACATCATTTGCTATCTACTGGATACTCAAAAAACATGGATTTTTTTTTTTTAATTTAGGAGTAAATAAAAGAGTAGCTATGATGTCATCTGGAAAGTCTGCAGTAAGTAGTAAGGAAGATGAAGAGTGTAATTAAAGGCTATTACTGGAAAAGCTGTAAGTTGCTGATTTCCCAGATGCCTATCAGAATAAGACTCTTGAGGTCTGGATCAGGATTTTGAAGTTTGAAGTAAAGAAGAAGGCCGTACTAGCTTTGTTATCCATTCTGGTCTATCGCAGAAATTTGGAGAAAATATTGCCATTTTCACCTTCTAGGAAATAACAACAGCGTTGAGTACTCTGTCAAGGGAACTCTTTAAAATCATTTTGTTAAAAACAGAAATTGTTCTACTTCGAATAGAATTCTTCTAAAATAAATTACTTGTGTGGGTGTGTGTTGTCCTCAGTCAGTAAAAAACACTAGATCTGAGATCACAGTCTGTCCTTTATTCATCAAACCAAGACAGGACAAAAAGAAAACTTTTTGACAACTATTCCTAATGCATTTCTTTAACTATTCGTACTTTACTGACATTTAATAATTTAGGAAATAATTGTTCCTAATTAAAAGAATAATTTCCTTGCTTGTTTGCTTTCCTTAAGTGTATTTTTACATTCCTGTAAGTTGTAATCATCATGTAGAATTCAGAGTGTTATTGCAGGGAGGACACCAGATAAATCCTTTAGATTAACATTATTGCCATACTGAATATATGCGATCAGTAATCTTTCTGCCTACCAGTTGTGTCATTCACAATCATTCACTGAGTCCAGCCCAGTTAAATAACCAACATATATTAATATCTGGTGATGTTGTCTACAATTTTTTCCTCACAGCATATAACAGAAGTGAACTTCTAATATTAACAGTTTCTTCAGTTACAAAAACAAACAGATCATTTTCTTTGTTGCTGAAATTTGTAAGCTTTTAAGCACAGATTTCCAGGAAGCTACATATAAAGTTTTGCAATTTAAGTAACATTTGCATCCCCATGCTAATTATACACATGGTTATTACAAAATTTATGAACCTCTCACCTGTAATTACTTGAACAGTATTTATTAATTTGCATTAAAAAAAACGATTATGACATGATTCTGAATTTTCCTGCTGCTTTTTTTTTTTTTTCCTGTAAGTGTCACCCAGTTAATTTAATTGGACACTTGGCTATGTTTCATTCAAGATAGACCTAAGATGGAATGCTACTCTCTAAAAAATCATTGTAGTTAGGAAGTGTTTGGACATGGACCCTTCCAATGAACAAGAAACTCTGTGACAACAGTTTTATCATAGTAGTATCCCATGGAGAAAGTGAAAAATGAAATTGCTCTTACTTTCTTTTTTTCTCGAAAATTTCTACTTTTTAAGCTCCACACGAGCCATTTCTTTCTTCTCAATAGCAGATAAGATGAAACTTTAGGAAAAACCAGAGGTTATAATAATGTCTCACCTTTCACGAAAATTCTAAAGCCCCTTAAGCTGTTGTGTGGAACTGGCAGCTATAATAGCGGGAGTCACTGCCCAATGCATGAGTTCTTTGAAAACATGGATAAAATTCAGGTATATATTGTGTGAATGTCAGACATATGAATGTAGGCTTGGGGAACTGAGTGTTAGATGACAGTGTGTTTGTGTGAGTAACAAACAAAAAAGTAACAAAATCACTAAAGGATGTAAAGAAGCACTTGAAACACATTCTGGCAGGCATGTCCGATGAATGTCTTACAGGCCACATGGAGCCTGATCCAGCCTGTCCTGCAGGTATCCACTGCCCTGTCACCATGGTGGCAGTTCTGCCCTACCGAGGGCCCAGCCTGGCCACCAGGGGTGCATCCATCACTCAGCAACAACCAAACATCAGTGTCCTATTAACACTGTCTGGGCTGAAACCGGGGCATGCAGAGGGCACAGTGCAATACTAACACAAGGTATGGCAAAGATTTTTATGCATTTTGGTACACTGGATAAAACACAGTCTTGTGAACAGTAAAAAATATGCAACTGTGCTTTTCATTTTGAGAAAAAGAATTTAAGAATAGGTTTCAAGATTGCAGAAAAAAGCGTCCATTTTTTGATATATATGTAACTCTATTTTTGTTCCACATAAAAACATTTTTCAAATGGTATGTATAGAGTTGCAATCAGATATTCAACTCAGAAAGTTCGATCATGTCTTTTTACTATATTTTTTAATAGAGAAACATCCTTTGCTTCACAGTTATGCCTCATTCGTGCCCTTACTTTTGGAAGAACGTACATTAGTGAACAACTGTTTTTTGAAGAATGAAGCACAGGAAGAGTAAAATTTCATAGAAAGTCTCTGATGATCACCTTGGGAACCCACTAAAAATTGCGGACACTCCCATTGAACTGGACTGAATCATTAGTTTCACAAACATAGGGTCATATATCCCACTAGTTTTTTGTTTTATTGTTCTCTTTCTTTCAGTGCTTTAATAAAAATATTGTTAAAGATATTGTTGCCATGTGACTGATGGCATCAGCGGGGCATTCTGACAGCATGGTGTCTGACACAGAAGTGCAGCTGAAGCAAAGGTATGTCACTGAATTCCTTCGTGTAGGAAAAAAAAATTATCCACGGACATTCATTGGTGCTTGCAGAATGTTTATGGAGACCAAAGAGTAAATGTGAGCACAGTGATGAGCATGGCCATGCAGAGTCTTGTCCATTGTTGGTAATAAGGTGTAGCTAATGGTGTTATGTTGAAAGCTATTGTTTTGTAGCTGAGAATTTTCTGTATTTAGAAGAGTTACTGTGCTTATTGTGTCTGTCGTGTCTTCCATGGAAATAAATAGGAGGCATCTTTCATAGGGACCTAGGACCATATGTGTACCAAGACAATTCCTCTTCACTCACTGTGGCCCAAGCAAATACAAATGTTGGCCACTCATGGATTAAAGAGCTTATCTATGCACCTAAATGAAAATTATGCTAGAATTCCTAGATTATATATTTACTGATGAAAGTACACAGACTGCTAAAAGGCATGGTACTGCAGACTGCAAAATGCACTTCTCCTGTTAGATTTCTACAGAATTTTATATATGTTGTTTGTATCCATGATGCAGTAGAAAAATACACCAGAGGAATATCTGTCTCAATGTGCAATTTCTTGCTTAACAGAAAAGAAAAATATCAAAAACATGAGTGCTAACAACCCCTACATACTGTAGCATGCATTTGCCTCCCTGTTGTTTTCTGAAGTAAGTGAGAAAATAAGAAACTTTTCCATGAGATTTATTTAAAAAGAAATGAGAAGGCAGGAGCTTTCTATCTCCTCAAGCTGAGGAGAATTTTACCTATTTGTACTTCTTTATCAATCATTTCCAGACACTAAGCAGTATGGAATCATCAGGTGGTTTAAAACTGCTTCCAATCCAAGTGTAAAGTTCATATTTAGTTCTAAAGGAAAACAATGTTGTGTATCTTCTCTGATTGTGAGCTCAACCATACAGGAAAAGGACATAATTATTTCATCTGAAAAGATACTTTTGCTCCAAAGTCTTAGTGAAAGGAATGTCTTATCCGTTTTCTGAAGGAATTTTAGAGCTTCTGCAGCTGTGCTGTTTGGACTCATAGGGAAGCCCAGGGGCTAGGATCAAACTCAGATCAGTGGTTTATGCACTTTTAATACTTAGACCTAGAAAAACTGAGAAATTGGATATAAGCATTGGCCTAAACAGTACATCAAATATCTCTAACTTTTGGTAGGTAAGATCAATATGCTCTGGGAGGATGTGGGAAGAGATCCAAAAGAGCCCTGCTTCTCTTATAGTCCCATTTATTCAAAGAGTTTTCACTGGGTTAGGTTAATTGCTCTGAAATACTTGCTACTGTTTTTCAATCCAAGACTTCATGTAAATATCAAATTTAGAAACAAGTTAGAAAGGAAAAATTTTGTGAGAATCATTTTCTGCTATAAGAGACAAACTATGACGGCTTATAGGAGCATCAATAAGTTTACAAATGGACCTAGTAACAGCATTTTTCATAACATTGATAATGATGTCCATGTAGGGAATCACAAGGACTATGTCCCATGAATCCTCCTTTCATACTTTCACAGCCATTCATGTTAGTTAAATGGAGTAGTAGCACAGATTATCTTTACACCATGAATTTGCTTGGGAGAGTTAATCAGTGCATGTCTAAGTCCCTTACTATCTGGATATCTTTTCTCCTACTTACTCCTTCTTGAATCAATCTTGTGAATAAAGGTGACAAATTTAACCCTAAAATTTGCTCATGTTTGTACATTCTTACAAAATTCCATACTGCACACACTCTTTTCTTTAAACTCAATGATAATCATGCACTCTGAAGTGCCACTGTGATAAAATTAAGCTTCTCAAATTGCTTCAAGTATCTATTTTGTTTTGTAAACATGATAAATGAAAAAAGAGATGTCCTTTGAAAATATATGCACCAATTGATAGCCATTAATTAAATAACGCATAATCGATTCCTGACCTCAGTTCCCTCAATGTATGTGCAAAGTTTCATCTCTGATGTCAGTAGCTTTTACTCATATCAACATTTCTGAATATAGAGTCAGTAATTGATCTTTTACAATTCCTATTCATGCATTTATGAAGTTCATTAGTTTCAGAGCTACCAGAGCTCTAGAAAACTTTCCAAGTAATCTGCAAAAGATAATTAAATGTAATACTTGAAATTCCACAAATATTTTGAAAGATATATTACATTTACACTACAAATATCTTTCATTTATATCATCTTCTTACTAAACATTTTCATAAATACAAAATATAATTGTAGCTGAGCAGGATGATTATGAATCATAGAATCATAGAATTATTATTAATTCTATGGTCAATTCGTACTGAAGGACTGATCCTTACAACCTAAAGGCTGTCCTTGGGTATGTATATTCAAACTGACCTTGGTCCCCAAATTGTCTATTTGATTTGAATCTGGAGAAAGTAATAAAATCAAAATAACCTTCTCAATCAACTTTTGACTTTGAAATTTTGGACTGTGTTGTAGCTAAAAACAGTGTTACACCTCAAGAAATACTGACAGACTCTTTTGTTGACCAAAGGGCCAAGTAATATACAGAACTGAGGCCCATTTAGAAGGAACATATTGCTCACTCCAGATGCTTGAACCCAGGGAGAATCAACTAAATTGAACTGCCACAATAAGTGTAAGAGAAGATGCTATTTAAGGTAAATGAAATCTAAGTCATTGTAAGGACTTTACAAATAAGATCAGCACCTTGCACGTCCCTCAGATCTTCATAAGAAATCAATAGAGTTCTAGGAAAATCTGTTTTCTTTAGCTCATATTGTCAAACAAACTTGTAGTATCAATTAATTATATGTATACAGAAGGTACAAAAAGTACTATAAAATGAGGATTTATTTTGTCAGTTTTGTCAATATCATATATTTGGTGGTTTATTTCAGTTGCTTTTAAGGTTTTTTATTTTTCATAATATAAAAAAGAAGGACTAGATATCTGTTTTCCCCTACTGCAGATGACATTTATAATGTAATTCTTAAAAAAATAATAATAATGGTGGAAACTTCTGTACATAATAATTTAAGTGCCTGGAAAATCAAACAGGTAAAGTAGGAAAGGTGTCAGGTGATCTGGACAAATTTGTAGCCAAATGTAAAGGAATTTCAAGAACTGTGCAAACCTTCATATGCTGCAGCATCAGGATCATGAATGAAAGAAAACACGCTACAAACAGTTTCTAAAAAGCTTCTCTTGCGAAATGTGTGTTGCAGTGCCTTCCTAAGAATCTTACATTACTTTTGCTCTTCCTAGGATCCTTCAGCATTTAGGCATATAAAAAGTGATGCTCCTGAAGCTAGAAATACATGAGTTGATTACATGAGTTTCGCCAATAGTCTGTGACTGGAGAAGTTAACTGTATAGACAATAGGCAAGTCTAATGAAAAGAGAGTACAACTCTGACACATATCACCATATACCACAAATATTTCTGAAATTTAGAGGAATATGTGGCAGCTTTCCAGTACCTAAAATAGACCTAAAAAAAGGTTGGGAAAGATTCTTTACTAGGGAATGTCTCAACAGGACAAGAAGTACCAGTTTTTATGTTTAGATTAGATGTAAGGAATAAAGTCTTCACTCAGGAAATGGTGAGGCACTGGCACAAACTGCTCAGAGAAGCTGTGGATGCCCATCAATGGAGGCGCTCAAGGCCGAGTGGGATGGGCCCTGGGCAGCCGAGCTGGGGGTGGCAGCCCTGTCCATGGGAGGGGGTTGAGACTGAGTGGTCTACAAGGTCTCTGTAATAAAAACCATTCTGTGATTCTATGAGTCTAAGAAAATTCTTTTAATAACTTTGCATCTTTTTAAATATTTCTAATGGCTGTGTTTACCAGTATTTGTAGGTAACCCATAGAAGCAGAAATGAACAATTGAAAAATGCATATACAACAGATGAGAATTTCCCTCTGGAAAACAAACTGCTGTAGCAAACAATGAAGCTGCTTGAAACAAGATGTACACACACACACACACACACACACACACACACAGCCAGACTTCAAGTGCTGTAATATTACTGGTACCAAATACCTCTTTCTGCTGATTTTGGCTGACTGAGAAACTGGAAAATAGTCAAAGCTGTCTACCAATTTCTCCATTTCACTTATATTTCAAATCCAGCCTCATACCTGCTTTAACCTTGAACTTATGTTCAAGAACAGTCAGAGTATAAACAATATTATTTCAGTGTGCTTATTTAATGCTTAAGAGCTTGTGTAGACAAACTTAGACTGGTATATCTTGGCCCATATTGATTATTTTTGTTTTATTTCGGATGTAAGCATGAATATTAATTGAGTTTTACAATTTTACTCGAATGTGGAATTACAAAATAAAAATATTTTGTTTCTTTGCTGACTTTTTACCCTAAACTTTTAAAAAATGAGTCATCATTCCCTTTCCTCCCTGTGCTGTTACCACTTACCATGGCAATTCATTCCTGAGCAAGAGCCAGTTAAAAATAGAGAGTGCTTAAATACTTCATCTGTCAGTGGAAAACCATGAAGGGTGAGATGCAGCATGCGAATGTCTATACTGTCTCCTCTTGCTTCATTTTCTGAGTGTAGCACCAGGTGAAGTATAGCAGCTGTAAGAAAAATCCGTCTCAGTGTTTGAGCTTCATTTGAGCTCAGAACTCAAACTACAGGTCAGGAACCATGACCCTAAATATATTAAATTAAGCAGAAAGAAACACTGTCATATGAACTGCTAACCTGAAGGGAAAACAACTTTGCATTCATCTCTGGGCAGGGGTGAAACTGAGTTTGAAGACACAGTGCTTAAACTCCGCCAGAATAAGTGAATATATCTGCAAAACTGATTAAATGAGAAAGAATAACGTATTCAGCTTTGAAATTAGCATATCCCTACCATGAAGCAGGTCTCACCAGTTGTTATTTTTCTTTCCCATTGACAGACTCAGCAAGACAGCCCAGAATCATTTCTCATAGGGAAGACTTCTTGCTGTAAATAATAAGTTAGAATGAGATTACATAAAGCATTAGTATTCAACAAGTTTTGCAGTCGTTTTCAGTGGAAAAAGAAATCTAGTTCCCAAGGATATATATATATTTTCCTAAAAAATTTTAACATTTCCTTTTAGATATGACCAAAAAAAAAGAAATCAATATAGGCAGATGGAGACACTGAGAATTTGACAGAAAGTATTATTATGCTAGAGAAACAAGTCCTGTTCAGATTTACCCCGGCAGTACTTCCTACAAAGAAGACTACTCTGGAACAAATTGCTCCTCTGGGAAGACAATGCTATCAGCAAATTAGTGAACAATGATTCCAAGTTATAAGTTACTTTCTCTCCACAGTGTTGTTCATCTGTTTCATGTTGTTTTTCTTCTTACTGCTTTATCTTAAATAGGAGTGAGAAGTAAATTCAATGCGTGTGGTTTAGGTACAAAGGTTCTTGAATAGATCTCTTCATTGCCATAACCACTGGCTTTACAATATCTGACTTATGATTATCATGATAAATATATCTTAAATAAGTATAGGTAGCTTCTATAAATGTATCCTGCAACCTTGGTTAATATTAATATATGAGTCCTCAGTAGAGTCCAATGGTTTTTTTTGTCTTGTTTTGGTTTCCTTGCATCACAAGTTATATTGATTCTTGCTTACAATAATTTTCATAGAATCATGGAGTCATAGAATTGTATGAGTTGGCAGATCCCTTCCACTAGATCAGGTTGCTCAAAGGCTCATCCAATTTGGCCTTGAACACTGCCAGGGATGGGGCATTTTACTTTTTCATGTGAAAACTACTGCATAGGACTTTGTAAATGCATTTTCCAAGTTCAGAGTTCCTTGTCTTCTATTAATCTTGCACATATATATATATATATATATATATAAAGTTATATTTGAAGAAAATTTCCTTGTTTTCCAAATTTTCATGTATTTGTACCATTACACTCAACCATATGTCACAGAAGTAAGATGAACTTTTGATCAGTAACAGCAATAGTTATAATTTTATATTTAATAATTTAGACCCATAGGACTAAGAGTATTTGGAATGTGGGAATAATTATTATAATAATTATTATTCCCCATTATCATTAAGTGACAAAAGCAAATGGAAAAAGAATGAAGGTCTGTGTATTGATCTTTCCAAGTTTTTTCATGTCAGACAATAGAAGAATTTGAGTTGAGAATACTTGGCTTCTTTTGGGTACACATATGCACTTAACAGATTTGTCAGAGAACTTATATCAGGTTTTCTGTGGGATTGTATGAGATTAAAAATAAGAGACAAAAGTATTAATAGGAAAGACTGTCAATTTCAAATAACCAATTGCTGTAGGATGAGCTGTGTATACCCACATATGGCTACACTATATCCCCATAGGTGGTATATCAGAGAATCTGTAAAGATATATATATACATAGGATGGGGAAACTCCCATGCAACTCTATCTCTCACAAGTCCTGAGCCCTTGCAGTCAAACATATAATCTGAAATCATGAGAATAATATTTCATAGCTACAAAGAATGATGTAGGATGTACGTGTGGGGAGAAAAAATTAATTGTCTTGGACTAAGTAGCATAGCTGGGAAAAAATATGTGTAGTTCTGTGGAATGAGCTCTCCCTGGTATAATATATGATACATAGGAGAATAATTGTATCTGAACCCAGATAGTTTAATTTCAAGACTAAAATGTTACACATATGTCCAGAGTTTAATTACTTTTTTTCATTGCCCTACACAATGTATCTGTCTCATTTGGATTTCTGGATAAATCATGGGATTTGGACTTAGGCAATCTAAGTTTTGAATCTTACTGGAATTTCATCATACTTCTCATTAGAAGACAATAGAACAATGAACAAGATACTTCTTTTCCTATTAACATTACAAATCAAATACAGCAGGCAATTTACCTCCCTTATTAGAAGTGCTTTGGCTCCAAAGTTAAAACTCCTTGTTGTTTTGAATTTGGAAGACTTCCCATAATAATCATATTCTGTATCTGAGTGTGGTCTGTATGCTTAGTGTTCCCTTATTTAGATCTGCCAGGCAGCACTGACTAGCTGAAACCAGTTTAACTTTCAGCAGGAGAAGAGTAACGGGAGTGCAGAGCTGATCTTGAATAAACCAGCAGCAACTCAGTAAGAAACTCTTCACAGATAAGCAAAAGTACTGCCCTACAGAGAGCTAGTCTCTGATGAAAGACTGGAGGGACATTCTTTTAATGAACTCTCCTCAAGCTGTTGAAATCATTTAAGGGAAGAGCACTGGGGTTTATGATTCTCCTAAATCTCTTTGATTTCAAAAATATAGGAAGTTTGATATGCATGGAGATTATTTATATTGAGCTCTTATCCCCACCGCATACTTGCACTCTTCAAAAGTGGCTCTGTGGGTGACAATGGGCTTACTCATAGGAAGACTAGATACTTCCAGATGAGGACGATTAATTTTTTTTTTTTTAATTTATTATTTTATTACTACATTGCTGTAGGTTTAGAACTGGATTTGACAGAGCATCATCCACAGATTATAATTTAAAAAGAGAAAAAAATTGCTCAGTTTGTCTGGTGACAGGAACAATTGAGTCTGGGTTCTTGGATTCAACTTTTTTGCTCCAAAGTAAGTTTCTCTCTCATTCCACAGATTGAGATTATTTTGATCCTTTTCTCTACTTTTTATGTATCCTCTCTTTCCACTGTCTACTTATCCTGGAGGACCTCATATTTCTGTAACTGTCCACTTTCTTTCACTGAAAAGTTCAAGACTGAGGACAGCAGCGTGTGTGACAGATTCTGCTGCCTCCTGGCACACCACTGTACACAAAAGATGCTCAGACAGCCAGCTGTTCTCTATTTTGGATAGTAGTTTTTGTCTGAAATTACAAATACAAAGCTAGTGCTTAGATGCTAGTTCTTCCTGCATTCCTTATGCATAAAAACCTGCTTTCTTTATTAGTGAAATTAGCATCCTAACTTGAGGTTAAATTTTTCTTTTACACTTGCCAATGGAAAGTGTGTTTCTTTTGAAATGTGATCGTAGAGGTGGAAGGAACAGACTTGTAATTGTGCTCCTACTACACTCAAGTAAATAGTACTGAAGCTGGTCTCTCATAGTTCTCTTTGCCAGGCCATTGCTGACTGTCTTTACTACAGTAAAGAGATATTTTATAAGGTAGAAGATCATTTAGTTTTTGCTGCTTGATAGTTATTCTTTGAAAAATTACTGTCCTGAAATTGCCTGGTACAAGTGACCCAGCTGGAAAGGAACAAATTTAGTACCAAGAAGCTATGGATTTCAGAGATGTTGGCAATCAGATAGATTAATTTACTAGCTCAGCCAGTGCATGGCATAATATCCTGCCTCTTAAAGAAACAGTGAGGGGCAAAAAAGAAAAAAAAATCATTTGTCCTTGCCTGTTGGAATGGTGTTCAATATTTAAGTAGGTTTAACAGAATTTTCACAACATTATTTGTGTCCACTTCTCCCAACGCTTCTCTCCTCTTTTCTCAGAATGAAAGACAAGTATCAATTCAAATTGCAAGCTAAACTTCCTAATACTTAGAAGAAAAATAGCCTGTTTTCTTTTCGGAGATTTGTGATTAAAATCTAAAGTACACTGTGCAGAAGTTACGTGCTGAAAGTTCAGAGGTGGGACAGAGTCTCAATAAAGGCTTCTGCAGTGAAGATATGTCTGAAGGTGAACTAAGTGTTCACTTTATACACTGCTATATTAAACCCACTTGAATAGGGTGCCTAACACTAAATTACTCAGCTGTACGAAAAGATGATCTACCTGCTGTGCTGTGTGATATGCCTCATGCTACATGGCCCACTTATGACTACACGCCTGAGTCTGGCAAAAATACCCACATGCCAGACTGTCATGGTTTTATGATTTTTGGTACTGGTATTCCACATCATAACATCATGTAGTGCATTTAGAGTTAAAGAGTTAAGGTTCCAGCTCCATGGATCATCGATAGTTCCAGGTATATCTGTCTCAGAAGAAAAGAAGAACTACATTCCCCAGAGGACTTTGCGGTACTTTTACGTATTTACGCTCAGAGGGAAAGATAAAAACTGTCTGCGGTCACGGGACAGGCTCTCTTTCCTTTGGGATCGACTCAGCAGTGGGTGCTCGCTGCCGTTCGCCTTCAGCGTTAGCGTAAGGTCTTTGGTTCATTGGACACTCTCTCTTGTTCATTTTATTTGATTTATTAGCTTTAATTCCAATTATATTGTATTATGTTATGTTATTTTGCTTTCTGTTATCTTTTTTAGTAAATTAGGTTTTCTCCTCAGATCCTTGCCGCTGTTTTGTTTCTAGGCCCATCTCCCTTTTCCTTTCTCCCTTTCCTCCTTCCCCTTTCCTGGGGCATGGGTCCGTGGGTCCCCAGCACCAGTTGTCACAGAACTGGGCCGAACCTGCCCGTAAACTGATGACACAGACCTAGCTTCTGCATGAATGTTCACACCTCAGGGATTTAAACTTTTCCACCTACTTGTAAGGATAGACTTCTAATGTGTATGTTCTCTGTGGCATATAGGTATATACGCATATTTAGTTTAATTATAATAATTAATATATGTTATTAAATGTATATGTCTATACCACAGTATGAATTGAGGATCTTCCTGTCCCATTTAAGCCTAATTGGAAAAAATAGAAGACCTTTTTAAGATAACTTCCAACAAATTCCAGACAAATAAGTGATTTAGCAATAGACAGAGGCCCAAGATAGTGCCTGACTGATGGAAAAGGCAGGTAGAACTACGGTTATTTGATTAAATGCAGCTAGTTGGATCACCACCCTGTACACATATGGTACAGGTGTAACACATACATGTAACACATAGCTTTATCTTGACTGGTGGGGCTGAAAATGGCAAGGAGCTTTGTACAGTTGGGTAGGAGATAAACTAGCTTTATTAATTCCCATATTCAGAAAATAACATATTATTAACAATTGTTCAGTAGAATACTGCCTATTTTTGAATTGTATCAGTCTTCTGTCTCATAATTATTACATATACAACACTGTAAAAGCTGAAGTGATCTCACTACCCAGAGTTCCGCAGCAGCATATGGTGAGGTGCACCCAGACTAGCCAGTTTTCATACAGAGAAGGGAAGCAAAAATTTACAAAATAATAGGCCCATGATGATCCATGTGGCAAACAATTCGACATACAGAGCAAGTGAAACAAGGAAATTTGTCCCTAAACTCAGTCTTCTATCTCTATGTCATGGCCAGCTGCTGCAGATCTGTATTTCAAGTGCTTCATGTCCTTCTCCAGAGTCTCTCTCCTATGAATATTTGAGGAATTTTGCCTCTTGATCACAGAAGCACAGTCTTGACTTCAAAGTTGAGACAGATTTAAAATAGTGTGAATTGTGCTCTTGACTTAATGTGAAGTTCAAAATCTTAGAAAATTCCCTGGGCAATACAGATTTTTAAGATCAATTGAAGAAACCTTTTAGTGATAGGAGTCATGGAGCCATAGATGTAGATATTATGTCAGAAATTATCATGAACTCTGAACAGTATCCCTCTGTCTGTGAAAATTATTGAATAAATGGTTATCGTTAAGGTCTTCATAGAGATAACCATCACTACCATAACACATTAATTCTTGCTCAACTATTACAGGGATGTTTGCCTTCAGTCCAAAAGAATTTCCTTTCTGTTCAAGGATAACATGATACTGGGAACAGTAAAGAGAAGATTACTTTGCCATATTCTCTGTTCTTTCTTTTGTACAGATAAGCCAGGTTTCTTCTGTGAGAGTTGTCAAACTGCTACCTTTTACAAGAGCTACACTCACTACAAAAATGAAAAAAAAATTAGGGAAAAAAATATTGTTGCCAAATACAGTATGTACAGGAAAATCTAGACACGTATTATAGGGTGGAAATGAACTTTAAAGTGCAGTAGGGATGAATGGATATTAGCTCACTTATGCTATGGAAAAAATTGAATGTAGTCGATCATACCCTAAGCAAGAGATATGAAAACCAGATGGTGTATTAAAACTCAGTGGAAATCCACAGCCTGTGTAGCAAGGACAGCAAGAGAACTACGGAAAGATTCATTGGAAAGCTTAATTAGTTCTCCTGTGTTTGATCCAGGATTCTGGTATTCCTGCCTCTGCCCCTTAAAGGAGAACCCCTCCTTGTTGCTCTTGCAAAGATCTTCTCTAGGTATGAAAACACTCAAAATGGAGATGTGAACTCAGTCAAATAGTAGCACTGAATGTCGAAAAATGGTAAAAATCCTTCAAAAAGGAAAAGTTTCTCTAGTACAGCTGCAAATAACAAAATTTGCAAACAATTAGAAATTAAACTTATTGGTGTATAAAAATACAGGCTGTGCCAACAGGGCAATGATGATTTATCAACCTAACCATCTACATGTGCTCCAGAACATGTAAGCAGCAATATGAAGATCCTGACTGGATGGAAAATAATTTCAAATTCACAGCTGTAACCAGTAACACCAAAATGAAAAATACATTAGAGACACTGAGATGAAGACTGCAATTATATGAGAATTGGAAGATGTTTCTTTAATACCTAACTCCTGAAATACACAGTTTATTACAATTTAATACTCACATACATATTTAGATAGGATAATGCTTAGCTACCATGTTCTTCATTTACAATTGAATTTATCTGAATGCTTGAATTTTTTTTGTTTTGTTTGTTTTTTGAGTAAGTTTTCATAATCAAATCTTTAGGCTTTGTCTTTCAAGTGTAGCTAGGGAGCTGAAATTATGTGTTACCTCATAGTTCTGCACCATCACTTAATAGCCATTTTCTCCATGTTGCCACTTTATTCAGATGACATTCTATCTCCCATACTTAGAAGTAACTGTAAAGATTTCACAGTCAAATATCTCAAGTTATAAAAAACAAAAATGAATGATGCTTCTTCAACCTCGAACAACTTTCTTTGTGTGCCTGCATTTGAGCATCCAAAATATTTCCTGTATTATCTATTCCATAAGAAAATATATTTTCTTGTCTCAGATGCTGCGTGGCATGGTTGGGTCCTTTTTCAGTGAGCAGCCACCCAGTGCTCTCCATTCTCCTCCTTGATGAACATCAATTCCAATGCCTGAGTTTCTGAGTCCTTTTGAAATTCTGCTCTAGAGAGAGAATTAATTATTTATTCTGATCATCTTCTTCTATATTACTCAGAACTGAATATCTGAATGGTGAAAACAAGTACTTTATTTTCACAAAAAAATGTTACCCTGCTTTTTTTGCATTTATTTTATCATATTTTTGAAGAAATTAGGTAGGGGAGAATTAGTGTCGGATTTACCGACTGGATTATTCATGTCCGGATTAAGGCTGATTTAACTGAAGGTTAAAATCCCACTTCTCTCCACTCTCCCTAATGTTGTGAATTCTTAAAATTTCTATAAATCAGAATCAGGCTTTTGAGTAATATCGTTAGAAAATGAAGAAAACATTGTTCAGTGAAGGTTTTCAAAATCTGGAGTAATGACTCACCCTGGTATTGCGCAGAGATTCCAGGTGTTTACTAATTATGATGCTTACCTGCAGTAGGGCTGATGGGGGTCGAGCACAGAGAAGAGGAGCTGCTCTGTCCTAAGGGCTCTGTCTCAGTTTCCCAAGCAGACAGCTACACTAGGTCTAAAACATTACCTATCACTAAAATAGTGCCACCCAAAATGGCAAACAGGGCTTTATAGCAGTGCTTCAGCTTCGTTCTTCCTTCCTCAGTTTGCCAGACTGACATGTCAGCACAAATCCACCTTATTTATCCCAGTCAGTCTGAGCTAATGTTCTAGACATTTGTGGATAGATTTATAAATTTAAATTACAGGTTTAATTGTGAAAAAAAATATTTTGAAACACAGAATAATAATAAAAAAGAAACAAAGACAACTAATCAATGCCTTATGATTGCATTCCACTGCTGATATCTGGTTTCCAAGAGTATTTTATACAAATGCTAAGTTTTGAATGGTTATTTATAGAATTCATCATTATATTCACAGAACAAATATTGTCAGTTACTATAGAACTGAAATGAAACATTTAAGTTATTTAAATTCTGCCATTGTTCCTTTACTTATGTGTTTTGCTGTAGTGTTCTTAACAATGACTCCAGCTACACAGTCCTTGGTTTACTTCAGTTTTGTCTGCCAATTGACTTAGGAGATCCTGTAATTCAGTATCAGAATTGAGACTGACTTACTACACTGTGCTCCTTCATATTCCACTGTGATAGACTTCATTACATGTGGATCAAATCACCCATAACACATCGACTGGTGATCTGTTGCTGAACTAGGTGTTCATCATTTCACACACATTTATAAAAACATATAGAGAGTACAGTATATATTACTTAGGTTCTGAGAGCATTAATTTCTCATACTTCTCTGTACTTCAGCCTGGTAACTCCTGAGACTGGCTCAGCCTCCAGGCTCTTGAAACACATAATGAGCTCACCATTAAATGTGAGCTTTCCATCCTCCTTTGAGGAGAGCTTTCCACTAATACCCTCATGGTGTGAAGCATCAGAGATCACTGACCCTTATAATCATCAGCGTTTTCCCTGACTGGTGTGAGCAAGAACAACACAATAGAGTGTCTGTAGCCTTGATATATTCCATCTAGAGTTATTAAAATATGATCTAATCTTATTTCCAAATTCAGGTACATCTAGGCCAATGCCCAACTCTCTTCTGCTGTCAGGCGATTGTTTTGGTAGGGTGCATAGCAGAGCCCTCCTTCTCAACAAAAGACAACAATCTCTGTTAATTTGCCCAAGAACCTGTCCAGGGCATAGCCATGGGTCCTGGAGGCATCTACTAGTAAACGGAGAGCTTTATGCTGTGCCTGCCAGATTAGCAAAAAAATAATCAGCATGGAGACATTCAGGTCTGTGGTGTCAGACAATGCTAAGGTACTGGATGGCTTTCAAGAACAGAGATTGTAGGATGCAGTACTCAGCAGCACTGTACTCCTCTTGTATTCGAGGAAGGTAGAGCAGGATGTACCAGTGACAGCAGTGCTCGGGCAGTACTTGCATGCACTTGTATTCTCTCCCAGCCTCTTACCCCAGATGTGACAGTGATGCTTGTGTCATTAGAAAGAGCCACTAAAATTACAGCTCCAACAAGCTCTGTTCCTGGTTGCTGCTGTCTATGTCATGACAAATGCATTGTGTTTGATGAACTTGCAGAAAATAATTCTCCTGATATGAGTGCCTGGAAATCTTTTGTCTGTTGCCCTTGGTTCTTGACTCAGCTGCTGCTGACTTCTGCACTAACTGGAATGCACTTTGGATTTCAGTGCTCCAGGATTTTATGAACCATCTATTTTTTTCACTTCTAAAATGGTAGAAACTTTGGGAAAAAAAGAGAATATAAGGGAACATATTATTCAATACAGCTAGAAAATGTTGCTTTGTCAGCTGTAAACATTTTTGGGTTATTTCAATATCAAAAAATCACTAGTTGTAGAATTTAACATCTTACTGGATCTTATGATTTGCAAAAAGACATGCATAACCTGGTAACATTACTCTATGGGCTTTTTGCCCAGTATATCACAGCTGAACTATAAGGAAATCATTAAAAAGATGATGATCTAGCTTTGTCTATGAGATGAAATGAAATTAAATGTAATGTTAGCTGGCCCCAATTATGATAGCATTACTAACTATACTGAACAACGCTTCCAGTCAGTGCACTTCATACATGAGTCCATGCAATCATTTAAATCTCACTGTGGTATGTATCGCATTAGATGTAAGTGTTTTTCAGGGTAAAGAAATCCCACAATGAGTCTGCAGTAATTGCAGTGTTATGATATAATAGAAAACACTATAAACACAATATAAAAACACTATTACATATAGGTTTTTACTGTAATCCCCTCTTTAGAAATACTTGAAATGACATGAAAAATTCCTAATACACCAGGAATGTTCCATGGCTACTGCTACCACAAAGACACAAACTCCATGCACCCAATTTTAAGATAAATTATACAAAAAAATGATGAAAAAAAGATTATTCTATGTAGCTCTGGAGTAAGTTATTCCATAAAAGATCATTTATTTGGTAGCTCTACTTGGAGTAGATGATAAAGTAGGACATGGACACAGTCCATGGATGTCTAACTTTCTGGCTAATCTAGGCCATACTGCAGATGAGCAATTGTTTTGTGCTGCGCATGAAATATACAATAGTTAATGTATGAAAGGATTAAAACTTTTAAAATATTTTATATTAAAATATAAAAAAGAGAGGGCAATAAAACCATAACACTCAGCTTGAACACCTACTGGCGTTCAAGAAAACTGTTCAAGAAGCAGTATGTGAAGACTGTCCCATGTTTTCTGATGAAAAGATTTCTTTGTTTTTTGCATGTCACACAGCTGTTTTGAAAACTAATGAAGTAATGATTATAGTTTGTAATAAAATCACTTAATTAGTATTTAATGTCATGTTTGCTAGTTGCTTTAGAAATGTAACATCATGAGTTCTAAATGTTATCTTTGTCTATAACAATATTTCAAAGGTAATTCAGGTAAAGCATTCATTTATTTTCACTTAATCAAAAAAATGCTTATATTAACAGTTTTCTAGGCATTTTTGTGCCTAATTTTGCCAAAAAATGACCTAATTTTAGCTGCTACTTTTCTCTCTGTAAATGACCACATCTATATGAGCGTAACAAAGAAATATTGATCCTTTAAAGAGACAAAAGGGAACTAAAAGATTTTTCAAAACAGAGTTTAACTGAGAAGATGAAAGGCTAGAGTACATATAAGGTCCACAGTTATTATGCATCCTATGAAAACATATGCAAATGCATATGGAAATAAGACAGAGAGGCTTCTAAAAGTCTGACATAAATCTGTGGCTTGTTACTTTTACATTTTTTCTTATCCTAGGCATTGCTGTTTAACACAAAGTTGCTGAAATAATTAATCCTCAAGCTAGAATTTTATGCACATCTAACAAAACTTTAATTATATCTAGGAATCTGCAACTATTTTAGTATTAATAAAATGCTATTAATAAATATTTAATATTAATCAATGAATTATAAATTAATAAAAATATTTTTTTATTTTTTGGACACTGCTGTGGCTGGCAACTTGCTGCACTGTGGTGGCAAGCTAGCCAGTGTCACACAGGGCCAAGACCCAAGCAGGACAGGCAACAACAGAAGTACTGCCAGCACACTGGAGTTCAGAAGATTAAGTCAGTCTGTACTTGAGCTCAAAATGAACTGCATTTGTAAAATGCAGTATACATTAGACTGAAGCACCTTGAGAAGGAAAATAAACGACAACGGCTTTTTCTCCAGCTGAGCTTGAGAGCCTTCAGCAGTTTGCCTTTGTTCTGTTTGCTCTGGAAATTGCTGCATAAAGACAATTTTGTGTTAGGCAACAACAAAAGGACAGGGAATGGTTACGTATTTCCCCAGAGCATATGCTGGTTGATGAAAGGTTTGTCAAAAGGTACACGGAGCTACGGACAGAAAACAGTAGCACTAATACATATCATCCCGGCTCTAGCTGACTTCCTCCTACAGATTATGGAGGCTTCATGCAGTCTGGCCCCTTGCCCTCCACCACAGATCTGGCCTGTGCCTTCCTGTCCAGGAACTTCCATTCCTCAGCCTGTTCTAAGGCAGAGAGCAGCTTGGTGCAAGCAGCAAAGGGAGGCAATTCCTCAACCTTCAGGATTGCCAGAGGAAAGGAGATGTCCCACCTGGCCTTGCTTATGTACAAGGCAAAGCAAAAAGCATCTTCATTCAGAGTTCTTTAATAAATGAGGTGGGTCTGTATTCTTTCATTTTATTGTCTTTATCTTTCTAATGTGCCTCACTCTCTTCAGTGTTTTCCACTCATCATCTCTTGGTAGCTTTCATCCCTGAGCTTTTTGCTGATTATTAGACAGTGATCTTAAATGGGAGTTTCCTGACAAGATACGCCGAGTCATTTTGTCTAATTTGAAAGCAATTCCTATTACCATATTATCCTTACTATGAGTATCCAACTTTCTGTCTTGCCTGGGACACAGTGAGTGAAGAGGAATTGTCTTGTTTCACATAGGGACCTAGGTCCCTATGAAAGATGCCTCCTATTTATTTCCATAGAAGCCACAACAGATACAATAAGCACAGTTAACTCTTCTCAATAGAGAAAATTCTCAGCTACAGAACAACAGCTTTCAACATAATCACCATCATTAGCTATGCCTTATTATTACCAGCAATGGACAAGAGCCTGCATGGCCATGTTAATCAAAACCAGCAATAGCAGAGGTGACACACTGTCGCTGTCACTACTGCTGCAACCCACCACCCACCACCTCATTGTGCTCATATCTACTCTTTGGTCTCCATAAACATTCCACAAGCACCGGTGAATGTCAATGGATGCTTTTTTTTCCACATGAAGGAATTCTGTGACACACCTTTGATTCATCTGCACTTCCATGTCAGACACCATGCTGTCAGACTGACAACTGATGCCATCAGTCACACGGCAACAATATCTATTGGAATACTGGTGAAAAGATTCAACCTCTACTGCCATATTACCAACATCTGCCTCTGATGTTGTCGGTCAACACCATAAAACAGAAAGCATTCCTTTGAGGCATAACTGTGAAACAGGGGATGATTCTCTATTACAAAATATAGTAAAAAGATATGATCAAACTTTCTGAATTGAATATCTGATTGCAACTCTATACATACCATTTGAAAAATGTTTTTATGTGGAACAAAAATGGAGTTGCATATATATCAAAAAATGAATGCTTTTTTCTGCAATCTTGAAGCCTATTCTTAAATTCCTTTTCTCAAAATGAAAAGCACAGCTTCATATTTTTTACTGTTCACAAGACTGTGTTTATCCTGTGTATCAAAATGCATAAAAATCTTTGCCATACCTTGTCCTACTATTGCGCTGTGCCCTCTGCATGCCCCGATTTCAGCCCAGACAGTGTTAATAGGACAGTGATGTTTGGCTGATGCTGAGTGATGGATGCACCCTTGGGGCCAGGCTGGGCCCTGGGTAGGGCAGAGTTGCCACCATGATGGCATGTGGCAGGGGCTTGTCACATTGCGAGCTGGGCTGGGCCACATGCAGACTGCGGGTCACATCTTGGACGTGCCTGGGTTAACTCAAAACCTGTAGTAATTAAGAACCTGAGGAAACCTGGCCTAGCAAGGAAAAAAACATGATCATCGGAGGAAACAACAGAAGAACAGCCATGCACAGGATTAATGTTCCTTCGAGATTGTTTATATTAAAACAAAAGTTCCAGAAAGGAGAAAGTTCATACAGTATTGAATAAGTGCAGAATCTGACTATAGGATGGAAATAACACTTGCTGTAAACATTAATACTCTCATGTATTTTCCATGCAAAACCACATTATTTACTCCTTCATCCCAACTATTGTATACATCACTTGCTCTTATTTGTATACTATAAATGAGCATTAAATGCACAGGTTGTAGGCAGAAAATGCAGTTCTCCTGTGTCTTCTAGGTAAACATGAACTTTTAGCACTTATGCTGAGCAGACTTCTTAAATAAATGCCATTTGAAAGCAACTTTTACTAATGATTGTTTAAAGCTGGAGCTATTCCATTTTACACTCCATTATTTAGAACAAGCAATTAGTTCCGAGTGACTGCTCTTGCTGATTGCAAAATCTTCTGTGAATAAACATCCACCTTGTCTTTCTAGACCCCACTTTGAGGTATGTGAACCTTTCTTGTTTCTGAGTATGTTGTGATGTTATTACTGACACCTCACCTACTGAGAATAATCCCCTCATTCCATAAGCAGAAGAGGAAGACCCAAGAGAACACAAGCTGGAATTTCCAGGACTGATGAAGACAGCTGTTCAAATGAAGACTCCCTTGCTCTAAATATCACATACTCTTTTACTTCTTATGAGCTGCCTGAACTATGCACCAGAGAATGGAAACTGGTTGCTCCTTTACTACTAGCACAAAGATGGAATTGGTTGGTGACTGGAAAGCAGTTCTGATACCGTGTTATCAATAACCTGTACTAACACAGACTACTTCTGCCTGGACACAGATGACTAGTCTTGGTAGGAAAATGTGTGTGTGCTCTGCTATCTTTTCAACCACAGAAAGGTCATAATTCATTTTTTCCTGTCAATAGCATCTTCTTGCCCTTTATCTTTTAAATCTGGAAATGGACAGTCTTAAATCTGGACTTAACACTCTCCACAGCTGTATCATACTGTAAATATCAAGAAAGGGTAACAGCAGAGCAGCAGTCAGACAGACTAGCTGCAGCTTCCAGCTCAGGAGTGAGGGGCAGTCTGTGAACTGGTGCATTGTCCTCAGTTCAGCTTGTCTCATTCACTTAGTCTCAGCTTTGCCCCCTTTAAGTTGCAGTTCACAGACTGCAATTAAATGCTGTGTGGAAAAGCAACTTTGCAGTCTTCAAAGATGCTCAAGTTGTATAAAAATTCTGACTCATTAATAACCATAGAAAGTTTTAAAGCGAATTCTTTGTGGAGAAAGTTTTCAAATATATTATCATGGGCAGTTTATTTCTGTGAATGTGCTGTGAACCAATAAATCCAAATGCAATGTGCACTAGTGGTTTCCTTGCACTTCCATTAGTGAAAAGACTTCATGTGTGTACATGCTACAGCTAAAGCTGACCTAGATTGTTGTTGTGCCTGCCTCAGAAAGGGCTTCTGTCTCATATTCACATATACAAAACACCTATTAACTTAGTGATAAAAGCTGTGTGTAGAAAAAGTAGAATTGTGTTTCAGCTCAGACAACCAGGGATTGTTTCCAAGCCTACCTTTGCTATGCATTCAGATGCAACTGTCAATGCTGGGCCTATTCATTCATCTTCAGCAGCAACAATAAAACCAATGAAGAATTTACTATTGCTTCATTGAAAGTTACTTGGAAGACAAAAAAGATATCTAAATTTGAAATTACAAATAAAGGAATAGCTAGAGAAAATATAGTACGCAGAACCCTTGGTACAATAAGCAATTTATACACTGTAATTTAAATATTTTTTGAAGTTTGCTGACCTCGAAGAAGAACGAGAGTGATTGTTTGAATTTAGACTGGTGTGTAGAAAATAGAGGCCAACTAATTGAAGCCTGTTCAGTTTGCTCTTACATTCAGGGCTCCTCTGCAGATGAGGTATCTCAACCATCAGCAATTTGTTACAAAAAACAGCACGTCTGTGAGGCTCTGTAAATATGATCAAATACTATCTGTAACAACTAGATTATGTTTAATAGTGCATTCATCCCTGTGACTTAGACCTTTAAAAATGAATTATTTATTTAACTAAATTTTGCAAGATGATAAGAGATCTAGCTGTTTCAAGGGTTTCACACAGTATTTCCATGAAATGAGAGGAATTTACAGCTACTGCTTGTTTTAGATGTTATGATGTTTATTCTGAACACTGTATATACATAGTAGCCAGTCTGCATTTAACAAGAAAAAAAAAAAAAAGGGATCTTGACAGGTTTTTGACAGGAAATAATGGTTCTGTCACTGCTGTCTAGAAAAACTGTATCTGTAGGCATTATACACATATAAATGTATATGTAAAGATATACATAAATATATGTCAGTTCTTGTAATTAAAGAAAAAGAGTCAACAACCTTAACACTGCAGCATCAGAGGCACAGACTCAGATATGAATGATCCAAATCATTTATTATAGGTTCTAACATCCATTACATACATTCACAAGTTCTCTCTTTTAACTTTCCTACCCACTTTTACATGTCAACGAAATCCTCCACAAACACCCCTTAACCTTGCATGCAGGCACTTATCCAATCAGGATCGTGAGTCGTTCCAAGTCATGCACTCTTCCTCCCATCACACAGCTCACTTGAACTTGTTTTCCTTTTCTTCTGGAGTGTCCTTGATTCTCAGCCTTCCTTTCTCTTGATGTTTATCTTGCTCCACAGCTGCTCTGAATATACTTTGTTGTATTCCCACAAACACTCTTTTGATAGGACCACCCTCCTTCAATGACAGTGATAGTGGGGTCGAGTGCAAGTTTGCTTATGTCACCAAGATGTGGGTTGCAGTTAACTCACCAGAGGGGTAAGATAGCATGCAGAAGGACCTAGACCAGTTTGAGTAGAGGGCAGACGTGAACCTCATGAGGTTCAACAAATCCATGAGCAAGGTCTTGCACCTGGGTCGAGGCAATCCCCACTACCAATACAAGCTGGAGGATGAAAATACTGAGTACAGCCCTGTCAAAAAGGACCCAGGGGTACTGGTGGGTGGGAAGCTGGACATAAGCCAGCAATCTACCTCCACAGCATGTAAAACTGCACATATCTTGAGCTGTATCAAAAGAAGCGTGTCCAGCAGGTAGAGGGGGGTGATCCTCCCCCTCTACTCTGCACTGGTGAGGCCTCACTTGAAGTACTACCTCCAGATGTGGAGTTCTCAGAACAGGAGAGACATGGACCTGTTGGAGTGTGTCTGGAAAAGGGTGACAAAAATTATTCAAAGGATGGAACACCTCTTGTACAAGGATAGGCTGAAAGAGCTGGAGCTATTCAGCCTATAGAAGAGAAGGCTCTGAGGTAATCTCATAGTGGCTTTTCAATGCCTAAAAGAGGGCTACAGAGACTTTCTAGCAGAGTCCGTGGTGGTAGAACAAGAGGAAATGGTTTCAGGCTCAAAGAGGGTAGATATAATTTGGATATAAGAAAAAAGTATTTTACGATAAGGGTGGTGAGGCACTGGAACAGTTTGCCCAGGGATGTGGTGGATGCCCCATCCTTGCAGTCTTTGTCTCTGTACTTCTCTGGGGAACTGGGAGGGCATGGATGCTAAACTCATTTGGAAGGTAACAGCTATAAGCCCAAAGTGCTTATTCAGGTTTGTCCTGTGTTGTATGGCAATACTATTTTCCATAAAAAGAAATGCTGTTTTTAAAAAGTCAAGAGTGAAAACCAGAAAACTTCCAGTCTTGTTTGAGACTGGTTTGCAGATTTGTATTGCTGGAACACTGAAATAATTATTCTGGGCTGGACTTTAGAAGTGTGATACTGAGCAATGGAAAAGCATGGAGATTTTAGTCGTCAAAAGCTTGCTTGTTTGTTTTTGTAATTTTTTTCCCTTGAAAACATGTTCAGAACCATTAACAACAGTGAGACTGAGTAGCTTTTACTAAGGGTGTAATTTAAATACCATAGGTTTATTCAGATGTAACTGTGGCCTAATTTGTTTGGAAACCTTTTATTGTTAGTGACGCAGGAAAATACAAGAGCTCAGTGCACAAATTGAATATATTGGTGGCAGTTAAGCAAAGAAAACCTTATTGCTTATTAAGAGAATGTATGTAATGTGGAATCACAAAAAAAAAGTAAACACTGATTCCTATGGAGTTGTATTTTTTAATAATGTGTTTCATTTCAAAGAGGAATTATACATTAAACATTTTTTTGTTTTGTTGTAGAAGATGCAAACAACTAAAATACATATTAACAGATCTGCATGCAAAAAACCTATTGCTTTTAGATCAGGCTCACAAAGATTCATGTAGTTCTAACCAATTCTAATATCTTTGATACAGTACTGTTAGAGTATGATAAACATTGAAAGCAACAGTTGCAATAAATATTGTTATGACAATAAATATGAAAAACTAGATAACAACAGTTGAACTGTTATAAAACTAGACAGCAAAAGTAACAGCAGGCTCTGCAGTAAGTATGGGCATGCATTTTCATCCAAAACAAAATATATGCAAATCCTATGCAGATGTAAGGTTTTTGCTGAGTTGTAGCTAAGAATGTATAACAGGTCAGCAACTCATTTGTTTAAAATGATATCAAATATAATATTTCAATTATTTTTCATTCAAGCAAAAGTAATTCTCTCCATTCATTATGAAACACATTTTCAATCTAAGGAAACAAAAAAACACTTTTTTTTTTGTTTGTTTTTTTGTTTTACTTTGCAAATAAAGTTTCAGATCATTCTCTTGAAATGTATGAGAGCTGGGCTTTAGTTCATGCCAACTGCTGTGTAGTCAACTCTATTTCCTGCGAGGGGATATCTGGATAACTAGATGAAAACATCCCTCTCTCTTTTGTTCAATTTATCAGAAAATCTTCACTGAAAAATCAAAGAGAATTAAAAAAAAATATAATAATAACGCAAGGACTGAGAATCTCATCCTGAAATATCTCATGAAGAATTAAGAATTTTTTTCTTTCTGTCTTGGAAATATGAGGCTTAAGTTCAGATTTGCTCTTTGTCTGTTTCAAAGTAGGCATCTGATTTAGGTTTTCTAACTTTTACTGAGAAGTGAAACTTCCTCTAGAATCCTGGTTTCTCTAATTCTTTCCATCTGAAACTAACCCACCTTCTTGGTCTGTGTTCTAAAATTCAGCAAAACAATGGATCAAAATGTTTTTTCCTTTTTTTTTTTTTTTTTTACTTGGAAATTGTATCTTCTTGGGGTATAATGTGCAGATTTTGTTTTTTGTACTAACAAATACTTAGATGCATCAACACCACGACGTGAATTGTGAATGTTGCCCTACCCATTGGCATGGTGTTTGAGTACTTTACTCCAGACTAAGATGCCAATAACAGAAGATTGGAGTCTCAGAGTGCTACATCTTTGCTAATAGCTCAAAATACTAAAACACTGCATTTGACACAGAGTTAACACACTTCCCTTTTTCCTAGCCCTTCTCTGGCTGAAAATTCTTCTGTCAGATTGATAATAATAACAGAATCTGTATCTTTTAATTGTCAAACAACACTTTTAAATGAGTTTCCTCATTTTAAAATTAGTTTCCTCGTTTTTCAGTGGCTTTACAGAAATATCCCTCAGAATATAGATATCTTTGAGCTTTCAGTAAAGAACCTCTGAAGAAGGCCAGAAAGGATCTCCTCTGCTCCTGTAGAAATTAACTGTAGTTGAGATAGTATGTCTTGCAAAAGAAAAGACTATTTGTATGTCTTGCAAAAGAAAAGACTATTTACATCACAGAAGCTTCATGCCTTTAGGGATCAAACAGGTCAGTACCCAGAGAGCACAGAAGCAAAACTAAGCCATGTTCCACAAATGTGCTGTACTTCTAACAGAAGTACTACACTGTTGAAGATCATCTCTGTCTACTTCAGACTAAGGAAAAGCATGCAATGCTTAAACATTCATAAAATTGGCTTCAATATGCAAAAATTAAAGATAGGATTTTTAAATAGCAAATTTAAATAAGATGCAATGATGACTGATGTGATTTTCTCCTAAAGGTAAAGAAACCTGAGAATAAAGTCTCAATAAGCTGGAACTGATTCTTATTTAACACAGCTGTTAAAATACCTAAGTTTGTTGAATGTGGCACTAACAGACTTTACATATTTTGATATGGAAAAACTGATTCAAATTGGCTTATATTACATGAGAAATATTTTTGCTCAGGTGGATAGAAGAGTTTTATTTCTTGCTTCGGTGTAAGATATAAAAAAATCTTTTTTATTAAAGAATTACACTTACAACTAATGACTTATTACTATTTCAGATTGAGGACTAAAACTGCAAAAATGTAAGCAGTGGCCATAGCTCTCAGTACCATAAACAAATCTATTTGTGAGCCCCATTAGTTAATATGATGTCCAGTTGGAAATGTTTACAAGATTGGGCCTTAAAATAGAAACTCTAATCATCAGGCTATGTACTCTTGGGTGAACAACTGTAAATATTCATTAATGATACCAAAAATACATTGAAAATGACTGATGTGAGAGCTATTGTGTTCAAATCAAATGCACTTCTTATTTTACTTAAGGACCAACCACTTGACAAATAGAAACTTCATGCAGGCATTATGTACTGAAGCTTGTGGCTTTTATTCTTTGTTTTGTTTTCCTCATTACATCATGATGGGGCAATATAGCAAAGCAAGAATTTTCTTACCTTTATCAGTATGGTTTCTCTACATAACTAGGAACTTGTCTAGATTATATGTAAGTCGCTATGAAAGCAATCCCTCATACGGATATTAAGGGCACAATAACACTGTTTCATAGAGCAAATTCTCAGCTACAAAACAATAGCTTTCAGCATAGTCATCACCATTTGCTATGCATTTTCACCAGCAGTGAACAAGAGCCTGCATGCTGCACTTGTAAAAATCTGCACCAGCAGAGGTGATGCACTGTTGCTATCACCACTGCAGAAATACTTCACCCACTACTTCACTGCGTTCATATCAACTGTTAGGTCTCCATAAGCTTTCAGCAAGCATCAATGAATGCCAGTGGGTGCCACTGTTTCCATATGGAGGAATTCATTTTCACACCTTTGCTTCATCTGCATTTCCATTTCAGATGTCATTTCGTCCTACTGTCCCTCTGCTTGAGTCTGTCACATGGCAACAAAATGTAATGGGATATTGATGGGAAGGTTCAACCTCCACTTCTATATCACCAACATCATCCTCTGCTGTCATGTGTAAACATGATAAAACAGACAGCATTACTTTCAAAACAGCCCCTGTATTTTTAAATGCTACTAAACAGGTTAGGGCTTAGACTACAGAATGATACCCTGATAAATTCTTCAAACAGTGATTTGCTGACTTGAGGAGCAATAGGCTTAAGACATCATCACTAGGATGTTGCCCCTATGTGTCTTTATGGTATACACATTGATCAAGAACATGTGCAAACCTAGGATTTGACTTTTATACTTGTCTTTTTCTCTCTTGGGTACTAAATACCATGCACCTGGAGTCCAGCTCTTACAGATCAATACAAAATAATCAATAAACCATGAAGAACCATAAATATCTTTTTATCTATCTTTTCTCGTGCTCAGCTTCAGACCCAAACCACAGTATTTGGGATTGCCAGCATAACCCAGATCCATTTTCTTTTAAATTCTGGATTCCTAACATCACATCACCTGTAATTATCTTGCAGCCATATTATTGTATGTCAGAAAGCCTGGGTGCCAGTGATATAAAATCATGGAATCTTTTGAGTTGGAAGGGACCCTTAAGGGCTGTTTAGTCCAACTCCTCTGTAATCAACTAGGAAACTCACAGCTTGATGATGTTGCTCAGAGCCCCATCCAGCCTGACCTTGAATGCCTCCAGGGATGGGGCATCCACAGCCTCTACAGGCAATCTGCTCCAGTGCCACACCACCCTTACTGTAAAAAAAGTCTTCCTTCTGTCCAACCTAAATTACACTTCTTTAAGTTTGAAACCATTTCCCTTTGTTCTATCACCACTGACTCTACCAAATAGTCTCTCCCTTCTTTCTTCATAGTCCTCCTTAATATACTGAAAGGCCACTATCAGTTCTCCCCAGAGCCTTGTCTTCTCCAAGCTGAACAGCCCCAACTCTTCAACGACATTCTGAGTCAGTGCCTTGTCTGCCGTTAATGGGAATGTATGTAATGGGGATGAGCCTTTGATCTGAATAATTAGTGAAAGATCATTTCCTTCCTAGTTTTGTGGTGATTATGTAACAGAGCCCTATGTGTAACTGAAATCATCAAGACTTTCTATAATTAAAGCACAAAGTGTTTCTTACCTCCATGCTGTTCAAATATAGAATGAATATGAAACCATTAAAATAAGGAGCATCTTCTGCATCTCACATGGTGTGAAATTCAGGCTGTTATAACAGCAAAATATTTTTATGGCTCTTTTTTTTTTAATTTTGCACTAAGATATTTTTTTTCTTGTTACTTAAAATTGCTTCTAATGCTCATCATAGAAAGATACAATAAAGGAGAATCTCTTTGTAATTACTCAAACAGCAGACAAATTTTCTAATTAAAAACAAAAAGTTGTGATATTGTAATTGCTCCATTTCCATAGCACATAAGTTACACACAAAAAGAAGTCCCGATGATATAATTATTTCACATATATTTTATAGCACCATGAATGAATTTCTCTTCCACTCTCAATTCAAAAAAGTTGTTCTATATAATTAGAAGTTATTTCCTTCATCCCTATTCATATTCACATAATTAGAAAACAACAAAGAATATACTTTTGGATGCAGAACATAATAAAATATACATTCTCATTGTATTCTTCAGCTTATATATAGCACAGTGTAATTCACGTCTAAAACCCTTCCACTAAAACACCGAAGATATTAAAAAATAAGCAAGAATTGAAGGTAGTTAAAGGCGGTCCATTTTTATGACATTTTACCAGTATTTTTATTAAAACTGAAATTTTAATGAGAAGTGTGCTTTTACTGTATGGGTATTTATATACAAAACCACACGCATACATAAATAAATAATTTTGTAAATGCAGAAGCACTTAAAACTTAGCTAATAAATATGGAAAAAAGAAAAGAAAACATATGTAATTTAAAAATCTTGGTAATTTTTCATGTGTTTTTGCTTAAAAAATTCTTAAAAATTCAAGGTTATTTATGAGGAAAATATTACATCTTTTTACTTTTTTTTTCCTAATGTCTCCTTGGAGAAATACATTTATTTTTCTTGATGAGGAAGATTTGCACATTTAATTATCAAAGAGACACAAATAAATTTTCATTACTGTGTTCAATCTTTGTATAACCTCGGAGACTGAGAATCCAAAAGAGCAGCTTTGCCTCTAGAGTGGAGATTTCATGGACAAACTGTGTGCAGACCACAGTGCTGGTTATCATAGAGATTCTGCAAATGGTCTGTTGGAATGAGCTGCAAGTAAACAAAAGCCCATGGCCCTGGTATCCAGCCCAGCTGTTTTCTTTACCCCATCCTACATCTCGCCCCCACTGCTGGGCAGGCAGAACCTGAGTACCAGGAACTGTCTGTATCCCCACTGTACAGTGCAACGCCCTGCTGCCTAGAAATGCAGCCAAGGAGCCACTGCTCACCCACCTCAGTTGAGCAAGGATTCTGGTTGGACTCTGAGGAATCAGGACTCTGGAACATTAGAGAGGTAGAGTAGCTTTGGTCAGTTTCTTCTCACATGTCAAGTTAAACAGAGAAATAAGGCTTTAGCCAGCTTTTTCCTTCTCAGTGTAAAGATTATGTGTTTTACTATCCCCTGAGTTACTTTGCCCACTACCTGGAGCCCCATTTATACCCCAAACAGAGAACAGAGTTGTGCTTTATTCTGTAGCCACTCATGACAAAGTTTGCAAAGTACAAAACCAGATCTAACATTATTTTTCATTCCTTAATAAGTTTCACAGCCCAGGATGCTTTTAAATAAAAGATGCCAGAGTTCAGAACAACTGAGGACTATCTACTGCTACATAATACATGTTTATGAGGTGTGAGGATGTAACGTGCTGCCTAGATGCTGTAGAAAAGTACAAGTGATGCACAGTGCACAGTGATTTAGATAGACTCTGGGATGGTACCTCTGTCACAGTGCCTTCGAGAGCAGCCCTGAGGAGGACAATCTGGCAGCATTGGCTGGTGAAAATCTCAGCATGAACTGTAAGTGTGCACTTGCAGCCTGGACTACATCAAAAGAGGTGTGGGCAGCAGTGTGAGGGAGGTGGTTGTCCCCCTTTAATCTGCTCTCATGAGACCCCTCCTGGAGTACTGCATTCTACTCAAGGGACTCAGCGTTAGAAGTACACAGACCTGATGGAACAAATTCAGAGGAGCTCCATGAGAGTGATCAGAGAGCTGGAACACCTCTTGTATGGAAACAGTGTGAGAGAGTTGGGGCTGTTCAGCCTGGAGAAGAGAAGGCTCCAGGTAGACTTCATAGCAGCCTTCCAATATCTAAGGTGGGCAAATAGGAAAGCTGCTTTGAGCAACCTGATCTATCAGATTTGTCTCTGCTCATGACAGGGAGATTGGACAGATGATTTCTAAGATCCCTTCCAACCCAAGTTGTTCTATGATTTGGCTTAAGGCACTGCTTGAAAAGGTACAAATTATTCACTCTTCCCCTCTTATCCTTGATCCTCTTTGTCCTCCGTTCATCTCAACACAAAGAGGGGTTATGCCCAGTGTATCTCACTTCATATTTTGTTTTTCAACTGCCCTTAATTCTGCTGGCTTAGCACCCAGAAAACAGCAGCTGGTTACAGATCTGACAGAAAAAAACATCTCTTCTGTTCCTATTTATCAGAAGAGAAGGTATGTACAGCCATGAGTCTGTACTCTAATCTTCTGCGTGCCATAACTCAGCATTGCTAATTTATGAACAAATCCTTTCAGTGTTACAATGCTTAACTTCAGACAGTTCCTCTTCAGTCTATTGTATCTGTCTGTGTCTAGCACAAGTTTTTCATGTGTGCTACTGAGCTTCGTTAACGTGATGCTACTGATCTAATATGCCTCCATGCAGAAGGCCTTTGTTTTACCTGTAGCTTGTGCTTTTCCTGGAATTTAAGTTTACCTTTCTTCAGTTCACCTGCTTAGTTCCTCTCTCAATGCCAGTAACCATTTCTATAATTAGCAAGTGTGTGTTAGATCCATCACACTGAACTTCTCACTAATTCTGTTTGTCTTCAGGCAATCAACATTTTTAAAAGCAGCTACTACATGATCCATAGCTTTCAGAAAATTAGAAAATTGTAGTTTGAAGTGAAAATGTCCAATCTAGCAAAAGCAAATGTCGAGTCAGCAATCTGTCCTCCTGCCTGACAGTGGTTAAACAACTACAATTCCTGTATCTCATCTGCTGAGCAGCCAAGTGTCTTGCCCAAATGAAAGCCAGCAATGGCTGCAGTGCTGGTTACTATTGCATGAGACTCTCCTCTGTGGCCTTTATTGAGAGATTTATTTTGAGAAAGGAATAAACTTTTTTTTTTTGCCTTATCTGTATATCCACAGAGCAGTGCCCAATCTCATAATATCTTCCATGGTTGGAGAACAAACCTAGAAAAATCATAACAGGAGTGTTTGTGTTTCCTACCACTGAATATGCTATGAGCATGGGTGTTGAAGCCTTTGTGTTACTCTTTCTATGCTCTACCTGCAGCTTAATTTGCCAAAAAAGACAGCTGTGGTAGGTCTATCTTAGATGGGACTGAGAGCATAAAATCCAAAGTTAAAACAGTGCTTCTCAGAAATTGTGAGAGAAAGATAGGGCAAGAAATGTCCTACAGAGTTTCAGATAACACTGTAATATTAATTACTTTGAGACCTATCTGACAGATTGGTTCCTGCCCTCTTCTAATGCCTAAATGAATATCTGCATAGGAGGTACATAATTGAATTGTTACTTTTAAATAAAGAAGGGCAATGAAGGAACAACTAAGGACAACAAGCTGTTGAGGGAACTGAAACAGAAGTTTCATGAAGAGTAGCTGAGGGAACTGAGGAGGCTCAAGGAGACCTTATAGTCCTCTAACTATAGAGAATGAGTTTGCTTTTATGTACGCAATACAGTCATAGTATTTATTGTCAGTATTTCCTACCAGAATGAATGCCTTTAAAGAACTGCACATGATGATTCTTTGTTTGATGTATCGGTCCTGTGAAGAATTTTTTTCTGAACTCAATTTAACGTCATAGCAAGAAATGTATCTGCGCTGCTAGTCCCAGATTCTCACCTCAGTTTTTGGTTTGGCAAGCTGCTGTCCTTCCAGTGTTCTGTCCACACCTGGGAGATTCAAATGTGCCATGAAAGCTGAGTTGCAGTCAATGAATCTCCTCTCAGATGTAAACTGCTTCCTGACTTTCTGTATGGCTTGCACTTACTTAACCTGCTATTGTGTGCTGACCCAGCCAGCAGCTGTCATCCTCCCAGTTACTCATTCACTGTCCCACAACAGAATGTGGGAAGGAGTCAAAGAAGCAAAAGTTGAAAAGTGGTGGATTGAAAGAAAGACAAGTTAATTAGAGAAGTAAAGCTATGTGCCCAAGCAAAGCAAAATAGGGCACTCAGTCACTGCTTCCTGTTGGCAGGCAGATATTCAAATACTTCCCAGGAAGCAGGGTATGTGTAACAGATATTTGGGAAGACAAAGGATATGAACAAAAGGCTTTCCTCCTTCCTACTCCTTTCCTCATTTTTTTTTATTGCTGAGCATGACATCTTTTATTATGAAATATCCCTTTAGTCAATTTGGATCAGCTGTTCTATCTGTGTCCCCTCCCAGTTTCTTGGGCACCCATAGTCTCCCCATTGTAGGAGCTGAGCAGGAAAAAGGAGAAATGAGATAAAACCTCAATACTGTGCCAGTAGTGCTCAGCAACTGCTAAAACACTGGTGTGTGATCAATGTTGTTTAGTCACATATCTGATCTATATGGGCTGGTATAAACAAAATTCACTGCATCCCAGACGGAGCCAGCCCAGCAACTCACAAGCTCAGTAAGTAGGATGGATCTGTTCTGATTACATGACCACTAAGAGTTCAAGCCAGTGGAAAAATAATGTGGTCCATGTGAAATGTTAATAAAAAAAATCAGTGATTTTAGAGGTAAGCCCAATATTTGTTATTTTTGAAATGCTCAGGCAGCTGTATCTGGAGGAATCATATTGAATAGAAACATCAGACTGTAGAAATTCTATGCCAAAAAGGCTGGAAATAATTCGAGTATTTGGTTATAGATTGTCTCCAATTTAATTTCTGCATGCACTGAAGGGGCGTTCATTTTTTTTCTTACTTATTCCTCCCACAGAAACTCAATTATGCCCTATTTGTCTATTAGGTATGTGAGCTCAGGAACATAACAAACTGGATACTTCTGTTTCTGTGAATATAATATTTCATATATGTAGAAGGACTGAATACTGAGGATTTTTTTCTTTTTCTTGACAGAACTAAGTGTTACTAAAAAAATGATGCTACTGTTCATAAATTAATATCTAAAAAAAGAAATATTCCAAAACATACAGAGAAACAGTTGTTTAAAATTGTTGAAAAATAATTCTCATATATATTTTCATAGTTTATTTTTCTAGAAGTTACTTTGATATCTGTTTTAAAACATTTTTTTTTGTGAGTAATCCAGTCTATTAGATAGGTCAGAAGTTGCAAAACAATGGTATTTGAATTTACCACCAGTTCTGCTCTCTCTCCCATGCTGCATACGCCTCTTATAATAATCTCTCTAGGGCAATTTGAATCCATACTTGTGAAAGGAAGTAATTTTTACATAGGCTGCTGAGTCTGCACTGTGGGGGCTCAGTTACGTAAACTGCCCTACTGTATACTGCAGAGGAGGCATGGAATGTCTGAAAAGTTGCCATATCTAGTCTATGAGCTACCTCTGTTTGAGAAATGTGATATCTGAAGAGTTTTAGCCACAGAAAGATTCATAAGATGAAGGAGTTCAAACAACAGATGAAAAAGGGGTAATTATATGCCTTCATTTTTTTATTTCCCCTAAAATAAAGCCTACTTTCTAGTGATACGCTGAAAGAAACTAAGGCTCTGCAACTTGGATTCCTTTTGTATCCTTACCTTCCCAAACATAACCTCAGAAGGTGATGTAGTTTCAGTGATAAAGAAAAACTAATCAGGGATTTGTTTCAAGTAAAAGCAGACATTGAGCTGAGACACTCTGTGTTTCTGTCTGGGGAAAATATTTTGTGGGAAAATCTTTGACAACTGTGGGAGAGACTGAGACTATCTGTGAGAGTTGTGCCTATTTATCACCTCCAGCTACAGAAAACACATACAAATACACTTGTGGACACACATACAGAGGCATGCATGCGTGCTCACAGCCACTTCAGCCTCTTATCTTTTTTTGGCATCTTTCCTAGATGTAATTAATACATCATGCAACAAGACAGAAAATGCTGGTATGGGAGAAATCAGTATTTTTCCTTACACTCTCATGCAAAACATACAGATCCTATCCAAGGACTCTGGAATTGTAATAAACAAAGTCAAGGTGTTTTCAAATCTTCAAGTTCAAAAAGATAAAGGACACATTCAGAACAGGGTAAAAAATACAAAAATGCAAATCTGTCTAGCATCCAGGATCCTAACTGCAATTTTATTGAGACATCTAAGGTTTATTGAGGAATTAGGAGTCTAAATTATTTGCTGAGTCTGAATCAAAGACATTTGGGACCATTCTTAGGGCAACAAGGTGAAAGCATTTTCCTAGAGGAAGTTCAAGGGGCTTGCTTAAAAACTTCATAGGAAACAAACTATCCCACAGTCCAGGTCTGTCTTTGCTTTATTACCTTAAGCTGTGAAAATCGTGTACACTCAGTCATCTTCTACATCTTTTGACCTCAGATTCCAATGGGACCCAGCTTTTTCCCTATCTGTAAAAACGTAAATGAAGAAACAAAGATATTTATATGCATTATCTATCACAGTTAAAAAATAAATGTATTTGCAGAATTCCATGCCTTATATGTGTATTTCTAATAAGAAGTGAATAGACGACTCTGTAATCAGGTCTCTAGGGGTTGTAATTTACTGTTTTTTGATGGAGCTTTTTCTTCCTTTTTTTTTTTCCCCCAAAATTCAACCAAGTTCTAAGACAAATTTAATTACCAGTGACATGAGACTAGTGAAATACTGTTGAGGCCAGCATAACAGGTCTGCTAGTTATCCTGTCAAGGCCAATTAGGTAAAAAGTTTTTTTCCCCTTGACAATTCCCAAAAGAGAAAAACAAAATTTAACTTTATTTGACAAGTACCAGTAACTATTATGAATCACTTAACAGAGAAATTTTTAGTAGTATATAAGCTGAAGGATTTAAGGAAATAAAAATTGGTGTCTTTCACAAGGTAGGTTGCATTTTTGTCTGAATGTGTGTGTGTGAACAGGAGTAGCTATAAATCATCTCTCCAAAAACCAGTAAATAAGACAGGCCCCTACTGAGTTGCAAAGGATGTTTTTACAGGTACGTCAGATGCACTGACCTTCAAACAGTGAAAGAGTACAATAAAGAAAAAAGTAATCAAAGGTTTTCACATTTTATCTAAATCACAAGAGCACATGAATCAATCATGCATCTTTGCATGATCCTTTGAAGAAAGGAACAAGTTTTTTTTGGTCCGTGTTAATATTGATTACATCACAATTACTATGTAGGGGAGCTGCTCATGTAAGCTTATAGCCATGGAAGTGGAAGAGGTAATACTTAATGCCGTGTTTTTTATCCCCACTTGAGTCAGAAGAGATTTAGAAAGGGGGAGTATTGCTCTCTGTAAAAATATTCTAACTTTTCTCCTATGGACAACTGGAGAAGTTTTACACATCTGAAACACGCTGTACCTTCTGTAGTAGGTGTGTCAGCATTCACAGCAAGCGAGTAAAAAGTGCAGTCTGACCTGATTTGCTACTTATAAATTCTTTTTATTCATCTTACACATTTACTGAGAGACTGAATAGTGCAATACAATGAAATAAATAGAATCGGATACCCCATATGACTATTACATTACTGAACTCTCGGATCTGGTGTTTATCCCAGGGAAGCCAAGGAAGTTTTTCCATTAATAATACGGCCAGCAATGGATATGTACTCAGCATCATGAACCTTTAATATAGAACTTAAAATTCATACTGGGTGATATGGAGTTAAAGTATCATCTATATGAAACAAACTGTGTGACAATTGTCATTTGAGACAGAGAAACACATTAACCTATTTAAGTCTGCAACACAAAGCTATCTTATACAAAAGGACATTGTTCACAAGTGATATCAGTACAGTAACATAAGTAAAAGGACTCATGAAGAATTGGATTACTGCATATAGGATGGTTCCTGTCATCAGAACTGGGGAATGAAGCATGTGAACATGTGTGCTGTCAATAATGCAAGTGCTCTGGGATCTTGATAACAGGTACAGTGAATATCATGAATTTGAGAGCTAAAAACCTCTCAGATTTGTGATTTATTAAAAAGAAAACAAAAACACAATGATATACCTTCTAGTCTCCAAAAAGTATGTTAAGAAAAACTTGGCTTGGATGAGAAGGCCGTACATTCCTGAGCAAAGCTGACAACCTGCACAGATGTTCCTAGAAGCCAAAAAGTTCTACTGCTTTTTTATATTTAGAGACTACTGGCTTCACAGTAGCATTGGTCTGAAGGCACAAATGTGGTCTCCTCATCTCCCCTCCCCAGGAGTACTCACCTATAAGAACCACTTTAAACATGAGCCATTTAGTTCCAGAAGAAAAAGAGAAGTTGTAGAGTAAGCAAGAGAAAAACTTTCAAAACCCTTTTAAAAAGTTAGAATCAAAAACTTTCAGTGAAATTTAAGCTCTTTAGTGGTGAAACATCCATTTGAAAGGAATAGTCTTATGCCTGAATATTAGCTCACTGAGGTTACTGTAAACATCCACATATTACCAGTCAAAGTACTACCACTCAAGTGTGACCAAAGCATTCAGATCATTCCAGATGATATGTTTGCAATTATGTATCTCTTTGGCTGATATTAAATGGATAGCTACAACGAGTAACTAACTTCAAAATCCATTTGCAAAAATTTTACCTGAATTAATAAAAAGATATACCCTTGCACTTCCCAGCTAACGTAATATCTTAATACTGAAGATTCTGACCAGTGAAGATATGAGAAAAAGTCACGATTTCTTTAATATGGTGCCTGACCTAAGCCTGTAAATATGTATTAAACACTGTATTCCTCATTATCTGTGGAATGCAGGTTCTTCTGCTTTTTATTAGCTTTAATATTTTACACAATTGAAAAGACTAAATCATTCAATAATAGAAGCAAAGCATGCCTCTGGCTTTCCAATGAATTTACTTAGCTAAAGGATTCTACACAGCGTCATTTATTGCATTATAAAGGAGTGTGCAAACTTGTAACATTTTCATTATTTGTTTCATTTATTTTTCTTTACTTGCCATGTTTATTTTCCTTTACCTTCTTAATTATCTGCAGTTCTGGTAGATTAATTCTAGAGTTATTGATATAATTAATATTTTTTACCTTGAAAAAATTATTTTTAACAAATAAAACCCTTTTGATCACAGTGGATTTGCCTTTTTACTCCTAGTAGTATGCACATAAAATACAATGTCCTACATTCATAATGTCACAATTATTTAAAAAATCACCTTTAAATCAGTGGCCTTTTAAATAACCTTCCGTTCAAGACAAATGACACCATAAAGGCTGTTTATCTTGACAATATGTAGAAATATACTATGATGAACCATATTCTCTAGAGTGATCCTGAGCTGCAGATTTAAAGTTAAAACAGATTGAGAGGTACCAACAAAAAGAAGACATTCCCATATCCTTTCCTGCCCTATGAACCAATTGACATATGCTTTATGTCGTTATAAGCTCCAAGTGGAAGTTTTATTTTGCTTGCAGAGATAATTTAGGGTAGATTTAGACTAGATATTAGGTAGAAATTCTCTACTGCGAAGGTGGTGAGACACTAGAACATGTTGCTCAGTGAAGTTGTGAATGCCTGTCCCTGGAAGAACTCAAGGCCAGGCTGGATGGGGCTTTCTGCAACCTGGTCTAGAGGAAGGGTGTCCCTGCCTATAGCAGGGGGTTGGAACCAGATGATCTTAAAAATTCCTTCAAACGCAAACCATTCTATGATTCTGTGATTTTCTCTTGAGTCCTTCATATATCATCAGTTCTGATAGAAGATATATATGTCACAGTTTCAGCTGAGATGAAATTGTTTCCTTCAGAGTATCTGGTATGATGCTATGTTTTGTTTTTAGCAGAAAAACAATGTCGATAACACACCAATGTTTATATTGCTGCTAAGTGGTGTTGTACAGAGCCAAAGCCACTTGCAGCGAAGGGCCCAAGGAGCCAGGAGCAAACACAATTAGGAAAGCTGACTTAAACTTGCCAAAGGGATATTCCATAACGTATGCCATCATGTGGAAGGAGTTTTGAAGGGGGGTGGAGTTCATCTAGCTCTCTTCTGCTGCCTGGGGGCTAGCTGGGCACTAGTCCAGGGTGGGGTGAGCAATTGCTTATATACAGTCATATACATATAGTCATAACTATTATCCTTTTCTTTTTTTCCTCTATCTTAGTAAATAGTTTTCTCAAACTGTGAGTTCTACTGTTTTTCCAATTTGCTCCTCCATTCCACCAGGAAAGGAGGAAGTAAGAGAAGGACTGTATGGTGCTTGGCCACCTGCCAGTTTAAACCACAACAATTTACCTACCAACAGAGTCAACTGTGAACTGACTTTGGAGATGGAATTTTTTTTTTGCTGCATTGTGGAGGAAACGTCCTCACAAGGCACAGCTATGTATTTGAATAGTTAATAATGCAGAAGGAGAGATGTTGCCTAGGAATAAGTTAAGAGAAAAGAGTGAAGAGAAGGAGTAAGAGCCATTTTCTCCCTCAGCTTTAACTCATCTCCTGGGAGGGATCAAATGGTTTTCTCTCTGTGACATCAACTAAGGCCGGGGCAAATCACAAGGCACTGAAGAAATGGGGAAGAGCTCACCATGAAAAAACAAAACCAAAAACTAAAAAACTTTTTTATGAGGCCTGAATGTAAAACACCTCCCCAGTGCCTCTCATACCATATCCAGGATTCTGTGTAAAGAAAACCTCCAGGTAAAAGGAGACTTTCAAGAGATTGTCCAGGTGGACATTAGGGGATCAGAGCTGCAAGATGCTAAACCGACTCTGGTATTGTTGGTACACTGCAATGCAAAACTGTACAGGCAGTACTGTCATTTAAAAATATGTAAACGATTTCCTTTGATTTTCTTTTTTGTGTTGATTTCTTTTTCTTGTGAATGTGTGAACATTTTGGATTATTTCTTTATTGTTTATTTCAGAATACTATATTCTGTTTCTCAGTTTACTATGCTCTGAAGTAAATATCTGCATTCAAAATAATCATTCAAAACTGACCATAAATCTTTGGAGGAAGCAGGAATAAAAAAATACATTTCTTTATGAAAGAAAAAACACACACATCCTCACAAGGGGCGGACATAAGAGATGACTAAAAAGAAGTGTGGCCCATATGCAGGTAAATAGAAAATAAAGAATAAGAGATAAGAAGAAAATGTAAGAAGCTGAAGAGAAACAGAGGAGAGCTGCAAGCCTAGGAGTGTCACAATGACCTGCTCTGGTAAGATATTCGTGACATTAGGATTATGAAATGCAAAGAAAATAAATATCTGCTGGGAATAGAAGTGGCAGTTTGCAGAGATGAATCTGCCAGTCTCTCTGAAGAAACTGTTATTTTACTAGTACTGAAAATTCTTACTTTTTTCAAATATCACCAGCTCAACTACTGTTCTCTTTTTAATCTTTCACTCCCAAATAGGTCACCAAGATAGTAATAATGTTGAACAGAAAACCACGCTGGAAATGAAAGAGGCAGCCATGAACTTGCATGTAGGTGCTACAATTCCAGCAGGTAGTCATTTCTTGTAAAGCCTCAGCCTTGATCTTCAAGGCCATTGATGACTTAAATCAAATGGCATCACTGATTGCATGTCAACACAAAGGAGAAAAATAAATCTGTTCTCTTGGTCCAAACAGCTGGCAGACACATAGAAAAGTAAAGAGAACTGAAGAAAAATGTGTCATAAACAAATTCATAACAGGCAGGAATTCCTAAAGAGCAGATCTGATTGGGAATGTAATCATTTTCCATTTCAATAAAATTTCTGCACATTTAGACAAAGGTTTCCTGTATAAAACATGTTAAATGGGAAGGGGTTGAAAAAAGAAAAGATAAAGGGACATTTCCAGGACAAACCTTAGACAGTACAGAAAGCGAAGAAAGTCTCAGTTCTTCATCAGGTTTTGATCATTACAGATCCAGAAATGTGCAGTAAAATTTTGAAGTTTTATACAAGGCAAAGATCTTTATTTGGAAGTACTTGAGCAAAAAGAAACTAAGACTTTTTTAGGTATAATGTACACAAGTACTACATATAAAAAGAAATTCTGAGATACAAAGGTATACAGAAATTATAAAAACGTACAAACAACATTTTGTCAGGCTCCTCAGTCATGTCATCAAACAGATGAAGATAACTATTTAAGAAATTACTAGATGCATAAAACTGTAGGCCATTTTAGGATTACTTTTTTTTTTTTTTTTTAATTTCAAAGTTGGTTCAGTGAAAGAGTTGACTTTATTTTTTACCCAAAAAAAAAAAATAATTTCT
>VXAB01008098.1:472192-622687 GCA_013399175.1 Odontophorus gujanensis
TAAAAATTTCTCAAAGCATAAAAATGTAGAGCCTTTTTTAGTTTCTTTTTTTTTTTTTTTTTTAAATTTCAAAGTTGGTTCAGTGAAAGAGTTGACTTGATTTTATAGCCAACAAAAATAAATAATTTCTCCATTAGTCAGCATTGCTTGATCATAATATTATTATTTCATTGTTTGGCTGTTGCAGTCTCTTCAGTATTTGAGCCTGAGAATGAAAGCAGCATTACCCAGGTAGGCAGCAATATTCTTTCTGGCTCTTCCAAGTGCTCTATATATCACCATTACAATCATTTCATGAAGCAACTTTATTAAATTTTTCTCTTTTTTGGGCTTTTCATTTCTTTGATTTCTTCTTACACATCCTAGCTATTGGATGGTAACAAGTGATTTTTGAAACTCTTTTCTCTTGCAGTCATTATTCTACTGCTGATATTTTAAGAAAAAAAAATTGTCTTGTGATAGCTACATTTCTATTTATTTATTTATTTATTTATTTCAAATACATAGGGGAAAATATTTTAATTCATTAATTTGTTTATTACTGCTAACTGAGTCTCCTCAGGAAGGGAAAAGGAGATAGGTAGACTACAAATTCTGTTGTGTACCACTTTGGCACACAGTTAACTAACTCCTTTAAAGACAAAACAAAGGTTTCTACATCAAAGTGAAGGAGAGAGCAGAAGCCAGTGTAAAGTCTGCTACATATCTTTATCCAATTAACCTCAAAATCATTAAATACCACTGTAATGAGAGCCTAAGATAGATCAAATCTAGATGTATATATATATGTAACAACTACCTACTATACTACCTATTTCCTGAAGGTCTGTGGGTCTTAGATTAAGTTACACTGGATAGTTAGAGGTTACAAAATGACTTAATTATCATCTTCTGGTTTTAATATTACATGGATCTTAATAGTACTAAAAAATAAATTATGTGCTGCATGTGATCCCTGCAAATAACAGGTTCAGAAGATGTTCATATTGTTTTGTTCCTATGAGTACCTCAAGCTCTTTCTTGTGTTGCAATAGACACTCTGTGACACTCTTTCAGCAAGCGGTAGCCCTCAACATTATTGTTCATAAGAACATGACAGCGTTTTATTTCCTTTGACATCTTCTCCTCTTGCACTTACAATGGGGATATTTTTGCCTTGTCATTTTTTGGATGGATGTGACAGAAGGACTTGTGTCTTAGAGCCTTCTTTTCCTCTTTTGATTCTTACTGAAGCTTGAATGTTAAGCAAAATTAATTTCTTTAAGCACTACTAACAGCAACATAAGAACAACTCATTCCAATAAAACCTGAAGAAAGACCAAAGGTGTGATTACTGATGAGATGCTGATAAAGTATCTTTCTGTGATAAATCTACCATGAAGGACAACTGTATCCCTTTATGTCTTCTTCTAACTTTAACATATGCAAAACTACTGATTAACAAGGCAAATCCTTATTGACACCTCACACTTTGGTCTTCATCCTTTTCACACTCACTTGAACTGGAGAAGGAAATGTACACTAGTCCATATCACTCATTAGGCAATATCTACTGGTTATGCATGTCAAAAAAGGAGAGCACATTTAAAATTATCTCATTCTTTCCTTTCAAAACAAACGAACAAGAGGGAAAACAGTAACCTGCTTTGAAATGCTTTTTAATGCAGGCTTTCACTGTCTATGGTGTGTAATTACTAATATTTCATTCAGAAGGTGATCCTCATCAGCCTGTTAACTCTACATGGCCATTTACATTCTGTGAAACTATGGGTAGCTGACACTATATCTGCGCTTCATCCCAGGCAGCTCACATCAAACCCTTGGGCAGAGCAGTTTTACTCCAGGCTTGGTTGCATGCTGCAACTTCTCCCACTCACATTTGCTGGGCTACCATAGATCAGAAATGTTGTTTTATTTTCTGTTACAAACAAACAAAACTCACAGGCCATTTGAAGTGTGTTCATAGATAAAATGGAAGGGGATTATTGAGTAAACAAGATCTTTTCTTGGAAACAGACTTTATAAAACAGATAGTGTGCTCTGAGTTCGCCAAGTAGATGATGATTGGAAAGGCTCTGAGTTCATTAAATGGATGCGAATCTGTTAGGCAACTCCAACTGTGATTTTGACTGAAAGAAATTTGACCATGTTCTACAATTGAGCCAGGAGAAAATATATAAATTTAAAGCCTTAGCATCAGAGAATCTTGATTACAGACTGATTGCTTAGCCACTGAAATAACTTCACTGGAAACTTCTGGCTGAAATGTTAAAAAGAAGCAATCAGAACACCAGGGCTAATGTGGGTAATAGGGAATCATGTGGTATATGCATTTTTTTAAAAACCAAAGTGTAAATATACTAGCAATATCTATATTTTTACATATATTTATGTGTTTTGAATCATACATGTATGTCTTTTGTCTCTTTCACTCCACAAAAACTAGTAAATCTGAAAAATTAGTAACATTTGCTACTAAGGCCGATTTAGAACTCTTCAATCGTAATGAAAATCCTCCTCAGTTTCCTAAATTTTCTTTGATTTTACTGGAAGTGAATAACTCTACTTCTTCAGAGAGTGAAGAAGTACGTTAAGAAAGACACTTAAAAGAGAATCTTCTTGCATGTACCTGACTTGCAGTGATGTAAATCAGAGCTTTTCCTCAGTAACTCCCAGGAAAGTCTTCAGGCTTTGCCTCAATATTTCTGCTTTCCAAATTGTTTCGGAAGAGATTTCTTCCTGTAATGCTTGTTCTCAGTGCAGGTGAAATTAGAGTGGAAGAATATGTCTGCTGCAAGAAGGCCAAAGAATCTGACAAGTCCTTCTTGAAGTTTAGCACATTTTATACCTCTTGAGTAATCCTAGCTCTGAAATATTTGACTGTGTCTTTCTGATTTCCTGTGATGTTTCCCAGGCTGAAGCTACCACTATTGTAAAACAAATTAACCGATTGGACTAACAGTTTACTAATAAATACTATTTTAGGAGAATATGATCCTTTGACACTTGAAAATCCCAAAGCAACAATGACTGTTTTCTGAACATCTTTGAGATAAAGGTTACCTTGGTATAACTGGGAAGTTTCTTCTGGTCATGGAGTTTATCTCAAGATTGTCTGTTACTGAGCAGTTTATGTTTGTAGCCTCAAGTGAAGAAGAATAAATGGAAAGTCCAATTGCATGAGGAATAATTGCATGCAGTCAAATGATACTCCAAACTGTTACAACCCTGAAAGGATGAAAGTGCGTATTACTGAGTGTTCTCTTAGGTTAGGGAAGTACATCTAAAAAAGGATAAATGCTTTCAAAAGTTTTACCTTGAATATGCTTTTTCAAATGTGATATTTAAGCAACAGTTTTGATTAAAAGTCAATTTAAAAAAAAAGACAAATTTATATAAATTGTATATATCACTTATAATTCTATAAAATATATACCATATCTACTAAATATATATTATTTTCATATTTTAAAATACAGATAGTTGACTCATACTTAACAAGGCAAACTGATAAGACACCTCTGCTCCAAGCAGTTTCCTTCTGATACCAGTCTGACTGCTGACAGCCTCCCAGCTGCTGCCAATTTTCCTTCTCTAATTGGTTCCTCGACATTTTGCTTTTGTTTACGAATCAGCTTTGTCTGCTAGTTAATGTAACCAGCAAATAGCAAATAATGATTGTGATTTTTCTTCTATAAAATCCCTGCAGCCATGGATAGGTTTAATTTTCATTTAGGGGCATTCATAGGTACAATTTAAATGCAATTTGAATCTGTTTTTACAGGTTTCAGTGTCAAAGTCCACTTCAGAGCAACGCTGTACCATCAGAGTGTTTTTACAATGTAAACTGCAGCGTGGCCTCAATGTCAGTGACACAAATGCACAGCAATAGTGCATGCCATGTAGACTGTGACATCCCAGATCCTGACAGGTACTGATGCATGTTGCCATGGCACTGGCTCAGATTCCTGCCAATCCTGAACTGCAGACTGTGGCTCTTCCTGCATCCAACTGTCAGTGTGTGGCAGAACGTTTTCCTCTGACATCAGAGTATGCAGTCTTTTTCACTAATAGTCTCAATGTCTGGCAAAACAGGTGCAGATGCAACGCACGTATTTTCCCAAAACGTTTGTGAATCAGATTTGTAGTATTAGTCTCTTTGCAAATATGGAGAGAGAGATCCACTGCTGTAGAAATGATTTGTGCAAGTAAGGCTGAATGACACATATTCTCTAAGGTCCAAGAGATTCAAGCTGCTTCTTGTGCCACTCTAATACAGGGATGTTAAGGCAGCAAAATGGAAACATTCAGTAAGCATAAAGTCAGGGAGCGAAAGAACTACAGCTTATCAATTAAGCAGAAGTCATTACATGGACACAATGTCTATAATACCTATGAATTTCAGGATATTCCCTGGGTATGAATTTTTATAGACAATACGAAGCACAGAACTATTTTTTTTTTTTCTGGAAGTCCTTTTGAGTTCAGAGAAGAAAGACATACACTCCCTGTGAGCCTGTCTCTGCTGCTGTGAGAGGAATGTGGAAGGTCTCAGAGGCATTTGGAGGAGCCGCAGAAGGACAGCAGTCCTTGAAAATGTGCTGCAGCAGTCTCTGAAATGGCACAAGGGTCTTCCATTAAGGCCAAACCATCTTGTAGTTCCACATGCCCATCATATGAGAACTGAACCAAACACAAGCTGACTGTGGAAAGATTTGAATTTAGCAAGGAGATTGCTGGAAGCAGGTCTCACTTTTCACTTTCCTTCTGCGCTGCTTGCACCCATGGTGCTCCTCTGAGCATTGGTGCTGTGCTACAATAGAATGCTCATCAGTGGAAGGAATGGAGGAGAAAAGGGTCCTCATCTTGTGCTGAATCTGGAAATCCTAGGGGAGCAGATGTTAGCTGCTCTAACAAGGTCACACCAGCTCTGGCAATGAGGTCAGTGTGAACGGAGAGAATTAATTTCCTGCCATCCACAGAATATTTATACATGTATGTGTAGACATTTAAGTACTAATCTTCAGAAGAAATCATGTGCCTCTGTCTTTTGGGAATTCAATTCTGTTTTATTAGCTGGGGATAGGAGGGACCAAGGTAGATTAGCACTATGTACAAATTCTGGAAAATGTGAACTCTAAACACCAATAGAAATGGAAAGAATAACTTTTGTAGTAACTCTTTCTTAAACATCTTTAGTAAGCATTCGTCTTTCTTGCAGACTTTCTTTTCTATTGTTATTTCCTGTGCTTTCCCAGTTGTCTGTGTGTTGTAGGTCACTGCCTGTATGCTTCTCCAACAAGTTTCCTAGCATTCTTTCAGTGATTCCAAAATGTACCAGAAGTCTTGGCAGATTGTGGAGGGAGGTTAATTACAGTTATTACTTCACAAAATGTAAACTGAGGCAGAGAAAATTTTGGACAGGACAATTTGCAGGAAAACAGCCAGAACTCTGGAATCCTGCTTTCCTGTTTTAACCCCTAAATCACAACCAGAAACAGCATAATGTATTCTGGAACTGAACAATGAATTTTGCTGGCAAGTTCTGTAAATCTCATGCTTTTTGTATTCACTAACCCCTAAGCTAATGGCTTCCTTGGGCTTTGTGTGCACACTCCTCAGGGGTGTGTGCAAAAGCCAAAAAGGAGGGAAAAGAGATGATTGTAAATACTTGGCTCCACTATGTGCATTACATCTGTCACAAGGGAAACAGTGAGGAAGGTCTGAAAAATGCAAACCAATGGAGTTAATAACAGACAGAGTTAAAGCAACATTTTCAAAGTCTCCATTTATTGTTGCTTCTGCAAGAGATTTTTCTGTCTATGCAGAATATAAGCATGTGGTTAGCAGCAGGACAAAAATAATAATAATAATAAAGGAAATGTTACCTAAAAATGCCGGTACAGCCCCTATATAACGCAACTAAATTTACCCAAGATTGATATAATCCCAGAAATCAACAGTGGTGCCACTGAAATAATACACAAATTCATATTTTCAAAACTAATTTTCATAATAATAGTTTCATTATGTTCCAGAAGAGAATGGTGACAAGCTGCAGAATGAAAACTGGGATGGAGGTAAGGGAAGAAACCATCTAACTAAAGGTAAAGGGAAAAAAATTTCGACCATAGGGCACACTTCAAAAATCTTGCATTCTCTGCATAATGCAGACCTGGTGACATTCAGAAAGGCTACTTGCTGAAGTAATATTCAGAAGGTGGAAAGCCTGAGAGAGTGATAGTTTTGCATTGGCTGTATCCAATTCCTTGCCTGATAAAGTAGCAAATAAAGTTGACAGTGTAGTAGTCCTCAAAAGAATTCACATCACTTATGCTATAATCAGTCTCTTACTTGCTGCTAGCTTTGATTTCATCTGGGAGCCTGCCTCCTGACTCAAGAGATACGGGAACTGAGAACATTAAGATCATCTGCCATATTTTATGCAGTTATGTTGAAGAACATCTGGTCCAGCCCACTTCTGTGCTGTAAATATTATCAGGTACAAACTTGAAGGAAAATTTTACTGTCTCCAAAGTTGTGTTTCATTTTTAAGAGTAGCAGCTGGAAGTAGCTACGCTCTTTTATGTGATATTTAGCTGCTGATCTGCATGGGCAACTCATTACCGGAGCCTAACTGACGTGCCTTCTGCTCCCAGCAAAGACCTGTCTCCAAAAGGATTTATTGACTGTCGCTGTGGGATCATGATAACCCTCATACGTGAGATTTTCAGACTAGCATTTCAAATGATTGGGTTTTTAACAGTAGCAAAGGCTTTAATGAAACCTTTAAGACAGGGACAACCTCATGATATGTCAGAACAAAAGCAATCTCTCTTTTGGAGATGTTTCATCTTAAAGTCTCTGTAAAGTAAAAGCTAGAGATATAAAAGAGAATTATGCTTCAGCAAGGAATTTATATAGTGTTCTCCTATTTATAAAGAAGTCAGAGAGTGTCAGGATCTCACATGCGTGACAATGGAAGCATTACCTTATGTCCAGACTGTATGATATGTTCATACATGATATAGAGGAAGGAATCTCATCATGGGTATGCTCCCACCCCTCCATTACTCTGTGATAAGGAATGTACTGAGGAACCAAGTGGGTGCCTGAGAAGCATGGCTGAAACATAATAGAATTGCACAAAAATAGCACAGAAATGGTGAGAAAACATTGTGCATTAGGAAGAATGCATCTTTTCTTTTCTTTTATTCCCTTTCCTTTCCTTGAAGGATTTTGAGAACTTTGATACTCCCTTTTCCTGCCTCTTTAGGTCAGGCAAAGAGCCAAAATGTATTTTTATGAAAACAAGAAGTAAAAATACAATGAGAGTGAGTTAACAGTATTTCAGACACAAAAGCACATATCGCACGTGTCCATCGCAGTTCAGCCAAAACTCTCTTATGATAAGGTATGGAGAAAATAATTGACTGTGGAAATACAATGCTCTCCAAAACAGATGCTTTCATCTGTTTCTTTGGAAAGGTGTACATACTTAAGGTAAACATACACACTTAATGTAGACATATCAGAGCTTGCATCTAAATGGAGCGCATCTAAAATTTGCCACAAAGGACTGGATCTGCTGGTTGGTCAAAAGTCAGTATTTAAAATGCAGCGATGATATATGTTGAACGCTTTGTATTTCATTGTTTCCTGATGGGATGAAAAGCAGCTTGTTTGACTGCCCAGACACCAAATATAACTTGTCACTAACCATCCTGTGCTTCTGTAAATTTGTCAATGTATGTTAACTTCGTGACAGTCCTGGAATCTCCCCATAGAGTATTATTTCCTATTACAGAATATTTCAATTCTTTTCTTGATGACACCTCACTTTCTTTGGCACACATGGAGTAGAAGAGGAGAAAGGAAGATCAAGACTGAATTTAAGTTAGAACTATTTTCAGCAGTCATGGGTAGAAGTAGAAGTTTGTAATGAATTTTTGATTTCAGTAGTCCCAGCTCTTTTTCTCTGAACACTACTATGTTAATAGAGCGCTGTTGCTATATTCTAAAGCAAAAGTCAAGTTCTTTTCTTTTCTTTTTTCTTTTTTTTGAGAACAAAATTATAAGTTAAACAATTGTTGGTGTTTTTAAAAGTGCAAATATCTGACAATTACATGCAAAAATGGATGTATTACATCAGACTCAGTGATAGCTGGAAAGACAGCTTATTTTTGACATTTCTTTCTATTTTCATCATTTTTCCCTTCACATAACATTCATTTTCTTGCACGTAGGAAGTGTAACAGGAGGGACAGCCATCTACATTTACAGAAAGTCCCTGGAAAATGCAGTGATACCAGCAGCAGTTCTTTCGCTTTTGGGTCATACTATGATTAGGAAGTATTTCTTTTTTATTTAGCCCCTCTGGTGAAAGTTATTTTCATGAGCTTGACTTGGAGGTAAAATGCTGATGGTGTCAACATTTCCATTTCTCCTGAGGAAACTGTTCTCAGCCCTCTAATGCCACTGCTGACTTTTGTTTCTAAATGTGGGTCCCTCATAAATTACCATATTCCTCAAAAGTTTTAAATTCCCCTTGTTTCCTCTCTTTGTGCTTATGCATAGCAGAGGCCTCCACGTACTTGCAGTGAAGGATGATGACAATTCCTTTCAGGATAGGAATGTTCCCAAGGAAATGGACTGCTCCTGGGCCCCAGAGAGGGAGGGAGCAGAGCAGGAAGTGCTGCAATAAACAAAGCAAAGTCTCTCTAGCAAAGGCAATGCCACCTGCGAGGGAGAGATGAACAGGATGCTAGTGATGCACAGGAAGTGATGCAAGCAGGAAACATGAAAGCCAAGTAAAGAGATTTCCAAAGTAAAACAGGAAAATGGTTGAAAGGAGAAAACTAAATGATGTGGAAAATACGATGGAATTTTGTTGTGTTTTGTTTTCATTTGGGCTAATAGTTTGGGCTCTGACAAAACAATTGAGGTGTGCTTCCAAATTTATGTAGGTCTGCAGGTTATGTGCGGAGTCTTGAAGAGGTCTTTAGAAATGCCTTGTAAATTGTTAATGGTTTATATTTGTTCATGTGTTCCTTTGTTCATTTGTTCATTGCAGTTATACATACAAAAAACCTAATAAAGATTATATGTGCTTTGAAAGGGTCTTTTTAAATAGACAGAAATATGACATTTATTTTCCCTACCACAAAATCTCTTACATGACAAACTATGAACATTAAAAAATCTGCCTCATACCAGTGATTTCAACAAATTTGCATCCAAATTTTACCATTTCTGTGTGACTGGGACCAGGCTCAGTGTGTTATACTTTAACTTCAATATGATGTGGACTGAATCTTGACCTATGCTATGTCATGTTTTTAGAGTTTAAAGTAGTTCAGGAGTGTATTTATTTCTTTCAGCTGATTTCCAATGCTACTAGTATGTGACTTTAATTATGCAATTATTCTACCCCCAAAAAGAAAACAAACAAAACCAATATAGTTTGGGAATTATTCAGAACTGTAGTATTCAGGAAATTGCATGCACTAGTCAATAATACACACTACTACTTTTACTACCTTCGAAATATGACATCATCATTTGCTTAACATTCTTCACGCCATTTATAAGAACATATTATATTGTCCCAAAAGTATTATATGTAAAATTTTAACTAATAATATAATATAATTTTATGTCATATTAAGCTTATCCAAGCCTTCACACAAAAACATAGTAAATCATATTTTATTGTCATTTTCATGATTATTGAAAATATGTACATTACACTACTAATGTTCTTAAAGCTTCAAGAAAAATAGGGTAAATGTTAACTTCTTATGCTTCAGTAAATCTGAAGGGACTACACTGACAGAGCTTTCTCCGTTTCCACTGCTTTTCTATATAGGAGCTGATATACAAAATCTATTCAGGGCCCTGAGCTGATGCAAATGGAAGTTTCTGATTACTGAAAAAGAAAAGAAAAGAAAAGAAAAGAAAAGAAAAGAAAAGAAAAGAAAAGAAAAGAAAAGAAAAGAAAAGAAAAGAAAAGAAAAGAAAAGAAAAGAAAAGAAAAGAAGATAAAGAAAAAAAACAATAACATGAATTTATGAAAAAGATAGCAAAAAAGGAGGTAGTGATTGCAATGTATAGACTCTAATACGGGCATATCACAAGATGGAGCCAAAGAGACTGGATAGGAGAACTTGAATAAAAACTGTAATTGTGGAGAAGAAAGCAGTTCTTTCCTAACTTGTAATTAGGAATAAATCACAGTGTTCAGACATTTTCCAGAAGTGTTGTAATTCTCATGGTCATCTGATAAAACAGACACTTTCAAGTATGTAAAACACAGCTGAAAACCAGAATATGGTCTTATATACCTGGAACACTTAGTATTAAATTTTGAACATTGTTTTGAAAATAAAATAAAAAACAATTACATATCACCAATAAGACTGCTTGCTCAGAAGACAACAGGTTAGAACCAGCAAAGGGAAGAAATGGGCTTTAAGTCCTAATGTATGTTGAGGTCCTTTCATATACCTGTTGAGTTAATATCTGACTTGTGCAAGGTATGTAATAATATAAATTGATATTCTTCATTTACAAGTAACTGGTAGTACAGCTTTGTGAACTCAGCTCCTAAAGCACCTCAATTATGAAATAAGATGTTGCCTTCAGTGTTTACACAGCCTATTCCTGTTTCACTGATATAATTGTGTTTGACCTCATTTCTGAACTGGACCTCATTTTGACTTAAAACCACTCTTCCAAGGGTTCATGTGAGCTGCATTTTTTGAAAAGGTCAAGGAGCTTTCCAGAAGAGAGGGAAATGAGCAGGAGACATGGCATTTCCAGTGGAAGAGGTTCTATTTGCAAAGCACATGTTTTAGACATTTGTTTGCTTTGATTCTGTTGGTGATAAGATAAGCCTGAGGTGAAGACAGACTTTACATATTACTATCTGATAAGAATATTAGGATTAAATAAAAAGATGCTGTGAATGTTTCTGAGGAAAGGGATAGTTTTGCCACTCATGAATGATGCTTCTTGGCTTTAGTACACACACCAGCTTTAAGGATTGTGACATTAATTCAAGGTCTCTACACAGGCAGTCTACATTCTAAAGTCTGGTTCTTTTGGCTTAACGTGTTCAAATTCGTACAGATGAAAAGTAATCTCTTTTTGATGACTTCTTAACAGATTTTATAAATTGGATTTGATAGGTTTAGTTTAATTTCCAGGTGAACACAGAATCACAGGATACAAGAAATGTCCACTCTTCGGATCTTGTTTTGCCAAGAGACAAATTGTTGAAATGTTTTCATTCTCTGGACAGAGAATGTCCCTGGCCTGGGAAGTGCCCTTGAATGCTCAGACCAAAAAACCTTTGAATAAGTATGAGCTCTGTTTATCAGAACTGACAATTCATAACCTGAAGCAAGTCCTAATTGTCTCATAATTTCATTGATCCCGTTCCCTGTAGCAACAGGTACATCCCTGTTCAAGTAACATTGTAGTAACACACACACACACTCATGTATATATATATGTATGTATGTATATAGTTCTCCTAACAGCAAGCTTATCTAGATCAGAGCAGTAGCCTGTAATCAATTGTTTGTGTACCCAGGTTGTACCTTTTTGTAAATCTTAATGTTATTCATTTAACTTAGCTTAAATTGATCTGGGGGTACATTCGCACTTCTGAAGTAAAAAACAAACCCCAGCAAACAATACCAAAAACAAAAAAAAATAAAAAATGAAAAGCACAATAAAACCCAAAACACAAATAAAACAAACAACTTAGAGTCATAGAATATTTTGAGTTGGAAGCAAACCACAAGTGAAATAATGTTCTGATAAAGATCCATGGAGTATTGTAGGTGCTTGGGGGGAAATTGCTTTGGCTAAATCTGTTTCTGGCCCAGATTACATCACTGTCACTGTTCCTTTAAGATTCTTGCTTAAAGAAAGCATTTCTACAGCTCCAGCCTACATCATGGATCAGGTGTCTATTCATGATATGGGATTAAAGGCCAAACCTAGTCCTGTTCCTGGCACAAGATAATCATAGCATTCCTTACATAGAGATGAGGGTTAGAATTAACACTCATATAGTGCAAGGTACATCAGCTTGCTGGGTTTTAATCACTAAACCATGGCTATTGATCCCTTTCTTACCTCTGTGGAGATGTAAGGCAAAAAAGCTGTCTCTATCTTAGTCTCAGTAGCAGAACAAAATGATTCCTGTTAGGTTATATAACTCCTGCTTTATTTCAAGTGTGTCCCATGTGGGCAATAGATTGGATATGAAGTTATTTTTATTTTCACATATCCATCTGCCACGATTCATGTTTTATCAAAGCAGTTTACATGATTTCAGGCAAGGCTGTGAAAGAGCATTGGTTTCTGAAGTTGCCGTGGATACCAAGCAACAAGTGACGTGATAATTTTTTACAGTTCTGTCTTAATTTATTTTTTTTCCTGATACTACCTTCCTCATCCAGTTCTCAATCTCAGCTTGTGTTAATACCTTGACAACAGTGACTTAGCGGTCACTTTGAGGATTGTAATAAAAAAATCATGTGTATGTAATTTTAATTGGGCTGAAATCAGCGAGTAATGTAGGTATTTCTTTGTCAGCAAAGGTAAAATTTCTTCCTCTTGATTATAGCCCCATGCTCATTAAAGATTTCCCTGATGCTTTTTGAGAGGGTATNTATATAGTTCTCCTAACAGCAAGCTTATCTAGATCAGAGCAGTAGCCTGTAATCAATTGTTTGTGTACCCAGGTTGTACCTTTTTGTAAATCTTAATGTTATTCATTTAACTTAGCTTAAATTGATCTGGGGGTACATTCGCACTTCTGAAGTAAAAAACAAACCCCAGCAAACAATACCAAAAACAAAAAAAAATAAAAAATGAAAAGCACAATAAAACCCAAAACACAAATAAAACAAACAACTTAGAGTCATAGAATATTTTGAGTTGGAAGCAAACCACAAGTGAAATAATGTTCTGATAAAGATCCATGGAGTATTGTAGGTGCTTGGGGGGAAATTGCTTTGGCTAAATCTGTTTCTGGCCCAGATTACATCACTGTCACTGTTCCTTTAAGATTCTTGCTTAAAGAAAGCATTTCTACAGCTCCAGCCTACATCATGGATCAGGTGTCTATTCATGATATGGGATTAAAGGCCAAACCTAGTCCTGTTCCTGGCACAAGATAATCATAGCATTCCTTACATAGAGATGAGGGTTAGAATTAACACTCATATAGTGCAAGGTACATCAGCTTGCTGGGTTTTAATCACTAAACCATGGCTATTGATCCCTTTCTTACCTCTGTGGAGATGTAAGGCAAAAAAGCTGTCTCTATCTTAGTCTCAGTAGCAGAACAAAATGATTCCTGTTAGGTTATATAACTCCTGCTTTATTTCAAGTGTGTCCCATGTGGGCAATAGATTGGATATGAAGTTATTTTTATTTTCACATATCCATCTGCCACGATTCATGTTTTATCAAAGCAGTTTACATGATTTCAGGCAAGGCTGTGAAAGAGCATTGGTTTCTGAAGTTGCCGTGGATACCAAGCAACAAGTGACGTGATAATTTTTTACAGTTCTGTCTTAATTTATTTTTTTTCCTGATACTACCTTCCTCATCCAGTTCTCAATCTCAGCTTGTGTTAATACCTTGACAACAGTGACTTAGCGGTCACTTTGAGGATTGTAATAAAAAAATCATGTGTATGTAATTTTAATTGGGCTGAAATCAGCGAGTAATGTAGGTATTTCTTTGTCAGCAAAGGTAAAATTTCTTCCTCTTGATTATAGCCCCATGCTCATTAAAGATTTCCCTGATGCTTTTTGAGAGGGTATGCTTTTGTTTGTTCTTGTCAGGAAATTTTTCTTCCTTTCACACTCAGAGTGATGAAGGCCAATTGTGTGCCAAGATGCCTCTTTCCTTTACAGACCCCAGCAAGCTCTTTGTTAATGTGAATTAGTATTCCAGTTTATAACAACTGAACCTTCATATAGAGTCACACAACCCTTTGCTCCACAATACCAGCTGCCCTCTTCTCCCAGAGGATATCTTACTACATTTCAGTGGTGTTATGTATATAGCAGCACAAGTTTGTGAAGTGTTTTGGGATTCATCTTAACAAGCACTGCTATATGAGTGAAAGCTGTTATGAACTGTTAGGAGAAGTATGATCCTTCTAAAATTCCATATACACCTCTTTTAGCCAGCTTTAAAAGTTTTCAGAGACCTTTTTCCTTCCTCTTGACTTTTAAGACAAGATATGAGATATGTGATTTATCAGCACTGAGATTTAGTTGTTATATAGCAGTATGTCTTAAAATATGTCCTTCCAAAATGTGCTGCAAATGGAGTTGTGATAAATTCAGTGAAAGCTGAAGGCAAACAGGTTCCTTCTGCAAAACTTGACTTTAATATTTGACTAAGCTATTCTGCTCAGTGAAATAAATTCTGGACAGATAAATGTATTTACTCATGTAAGAGAGCTCACTGTCTTTACTAGTCCCTATAATTTTTTATTAAAATTTAATGAAATTGTTTTTCTTATATAAGAAATAGCTTACTGCTGTCATGAAATGATTTGTATATTAACGTCATCTTAAAGCTGTATAAATTGGTCAATATAAGGCTACAGATACAGGTTCAGAAATATTTACAGATGAGCAGAGGTAAATTTGTCTCCAGTTTGTGAGAACTTAGCAGGATAGCAGGGAACTAGTTAACCAGAATGTAAAAAAGTCTTTAGTGTGCAAACCTGATGTAGCTAATGCCTATCTGCAGTCCTCTACCTCTCTATCTGAGCTGGATTTACACCGGCCTTGACATCTGTGTGTATAGCGGCACTGGTGAACTCATGAAAGCTGTGGGAGCTAGCATGTATTGAGCAATATTTTCTTTCCAGTACTCCATCTTAGACAGACAGACATAGACAAGTCTATTAGTAAGTCCAAATCAGCATGTCCAAAGTATATACTGTTTGAGTTCTCCTGAGTCCTGAAATGGATTAAACAATAAGTCCTTCACAATGAGTAAGACAAAATTATCCATTTGATTCCAAGAAGAAAGTGCTAATGTATGATAGTGTAGCCCAAATTATCATTAGGCATATCCAGTCAAAGAGATGGGTTGGAGCCCATCTCCTTTCTAGACATACATGAGATAGACTAGCTCTCTTTTTAACAAGAGGAAGCACCTATGAATGGAATAACGGTAACCAGACTGGAAGGAGGGAGAGTGAGAGGAGGCTAAAGGAAGCTGGAGGAGACAGGAGGAGTGTTAAAAAAAAATGTAGTGGAGGAGGATATGGAATTAAGAGTGCTGACTGGACAATGAGAAGTTCTGATATGAAAATGGGTTCGGTGTCTGCCTGAGACTGAAGACTAATGTTGAGCTATTTCCTTTGTGAAGCACTTTCTCTTTACACTCAATTTGTTAAATTGATTATAACACAATTACCAACCCACCAGATAGCAGGATGTTTCTTATACTTGTCTCTCTCTGCTAACTCCCAAATGAAGCATGAGCTGGCTGTTTGCCAACATAAAATTAACAATAATTTTCTGGCTTTTAAAATAAATATTTGAAGCTGTTAAGCTGTGGCAGAGAATGCTAAAAGTAGCTCAAAAGAAGATCAGTTCAGCATGAAAGCTCCTAAATGAGAGAAATGTTTTATCTATGGATATTCTTTGTTTTAAGAATACCTTGAGTAAATCAGTAAGCTTTTTAAAAACTTGTGGTCCAGCTGGAAACATTTTTCTCCTTGGAGAAGGGTTGTGTTTCAACAAAGGTATTTATGTGGTTCAGAGGGAGGAACTTTAAGGCCTGTCTCTAGTTACATTCTTGATTGGTGTAGTACTCTTGTTTAGCACATTCATTTACCTTACCTCTTCTGCTTTGAGATGAGCAAATCAGTACAATGAACAGTATGAATGACAAGAACAATGACATGTCAGACTTGTATTTTATGCAAGTTGCTGCTGGAAAGGTAAAAGAAAATCAGTCTGAAAACAAATTGCCACTACATTTACAGCTAGTAATAGCAACAACTTGATGCTTCCTACAAAGTCAGTTCTGCAAGAACTACTAGAAACCAGTAAATGATTAGCTATGGATGTTGCTGATAATTACCGATTCAGAAAGGTGCCTGTACCCTACATAATTCCTCACTGCAATGAATGCATTTTCCAAATTATTTTGTTAGAGTGATTAGTGTCTTTTTCAGTGCAACTGAAAATATTTTGTTCTGTGTTGTATTCCAACAGGTCTTTTTCTCTGATTGAAACTGTAGCTGCACTTTCTAATGTGAATTTGATGATCACTGGCTGTTCCAGTAGCCCCAGAAAGATAGGAATTCATTAACTCTTTTATTAAATAATACACTGAATAAGTTCTGTGATTTTATTTAAGAATTTTAATTCAACAATTGATTTTTAAAGCAATCTCTTCTGGCAGCTAAAATCCACTGACAGTGGCAGCATTTTCACATGCTGCTGCTAGTGCTCTTCAAGTCTGACTTTCAGAGATAATTTATCAGTGTATCTCCAAGTCTGACCTTCTAAAGCATTTTGCTCAATTAGGACTTGGATTTATAGATACTCCTATAGATGGTAACGATATTTATATATTCAGAACATATGCATACTTTTTATAATCTAAATATTCCTTTCTCATTGAGGATGATAAAAATATGCCACTCCCAGATTCTTGGGCATGAGGCTTTCATAACATGTAACTGAAGACGTCTCTCTCATTTTCTCCCTCCCACATTTATACTATTTTAAAGCAATAGAGATATTTCTGTTTATTATCCTTTTCATTTTTCCTTAGATGTGTGAAAAAATATTATCAGTTCTCACTGATGGCATTTCTATTAACATATTGTTTACTACTCTGTAATTGATATGACAAGAATTAGCCTCATGAAGACACCAACAGATTCATCTATACCTTCCAGTACCATTTCTCCTTCCAGGTTACTTGCTTATCTACTGCAAATCGTTGCACAACAGATGAAGATAGTGCTTTAGACATAAAAGGATTTTTCTTACTTTCCTTTATTTCGCTGATATAGTGTGAAATTTGTAACACCGCATTATATAAAAACTTTAACATTGCAGCTGCTTGTCTCTGACTGAAACCTTTTCCTGGTTTACTCAGTTCATTTCCATTCTACAGTTCTGTTAATGCAGTCATCTTCTGCCAGTGTGTAGACCAATGCTCTTTGACACCCACTTTCTCCTCCATGCTTAAGGAATATTAGAATTTTTTTTTCTTTTCAATTTTGTATATTACTTTTATATAAAGTATCAGTAGAAATAGCTTCTTAATAATCTCCTGAAAGAGGACAAATATAGTAAGCATCTACAATCAACACACTTAGAATATTGAATGTCGCAAAGATACATTACCAAATTACATTGAGAGAAACACCAACTCTGTAATAGGTTTGCCTAGTTCTCTTTTTACAAGTATCACACTCATAAGCTCCTAAAATGAGTTACATCTAATCTTAACCTAACTAAACTTTTTCCTCTACAAATTATGCAATTGGCAAACATACAGAATGTGAACAGACTTTCACTAATGTACGTGGGCTGCTTCAAAAGTAATGCCTCCTATTTTATTCTGTTGGACCACAACTTCAGAAACATATATTGGTGGTGCACCAGTAGAGTTAAACCTTCCCATTAATATTCAGTTATATTTTGTTGCCATGTGACTGATAGCAGCAGGTGGGCAGTCTGACAAAATGGTGTCTGACGTGGAAGTGGGTATAAAGCAAAGGTGTGTCACTGAATACTTTGATGTGGAAAATATGGAATCAACTGACAATCATCACAACTTGCTGAATGTTTATGGAGACCAAAGAGTGAATGTGAGCACAGTGAGGTGATGGGTATTTTTTATCAGTGGTGACAGTCATGTTCTGGATGGCCATGCAGATTTTTTTCTGAGCACAGCATGAAGATTCTTATTTATCACTGGCAAAAATGCATAGCCATTGTTGCTAACTATGACAAATAAGAATATTTTTTAGCTGAGAATTTTCTGTCAAACACTCTAATTCTACTCTTTTTATCTGTTGTCATTTGCAAGGAAATAAATAGGAGACATTACTTTTGGAGCAACCTACATAATTAAAGATTCCTATTCTTTTCCATTTGCTAATCTTCTAACTTGTACCTTTTAAAAAATCAAAGGATCTACCTCACTGTAAGAGAAACTACTGTTGTCACTGCTCAGAGTGTTATTGAAAGAAATATGAAATGCATGTTTCAGTCATCTCATGCACTTGGTGCTGTATACCTCATTCCACTGTAATCTCAGTTCCTGATCAATATACTCCATTTAACTGTTATTACAAGATCTTATCCTTATAGAAAAAAGTTCTAACAAAGATTTTTTTAAAAAAAGATTTTTATACATTATACAGCAATAGAGTTGACAATTCAATAGTTTTTGTCCTTACTTATGTTAACATCACAGTAACTCCATTCTGTCCAACTGCACAGTCAAGTGAAGTGTATACTCAAACCCATATTATCCATTGCAACCTTCTCTCTGAATAACCATGTTCCCAAGCATTTCATTATTCAAGGACTGGCCTAGCTATTTGGTAAGGTACAGCCAAAGAATTTAAGTAAGTTCCTCCCTCCTGCCGAAATTTGAGTGGCTAAATAGATGATGCATTGTGAAAATCAACGGTGCCTTTAGGATGAATCTTTCTTCTTTTCTAGAAGTCATTTGAATGGATGCAGTGTTTGTCCATAGGAAAGAGAAGCAAGAACTCCGAAATATTGTTCTGAGCACCTCCTTTTCCCATTTGTGTTGCCTTTTTTACCCTGTTTTGCCTTTTCTTCCATGGCCTTTAGATAAAAAAATCCAGCCTTGCACTCATTCACTTACACCCTAATTGCTTTTTCTCCCAGCATCTATTTTACACAGGGATCACACATTACACTTCCTTTTTCCACCATTCCATTCCCCATTCTTTCAGATCAGGGTGAGAATCAAAACTAATGAAAAGTCTTTAAATTTCACCTTTTCAGGAAAAGAGATAAATTTATGAATAATTTCATATTCTGAAAGGAAAGATTGATTAATACAGTATCGAGATCTCAACAGGCAAATTTAATTTGATTATAGACGTGGGAAAGAATCAAATTCCTTTTTAGGATTTTCAGATTATATTGATTATGTAATAATTGGCTTATGTTAAAGACAGCAAGTTCATGACTGAGGGCATATGGCTATTCTTGAAAAAGACCTAGGGAAGGCATCTTCAAAGGCTACTTTCCTCAGGGAAATGTACTGTGGTATCTGCATCAATAAAAATATGCTTTTATCTGTCCTTTCTGAGCCTGAAATTAAAAGCACGAAGTTTTGCATCCACAAAACTTTTATTTTCCTGTCCTTTCTGGCTGTCATGCATGGAAAAACTAAATACAAGGATATAGATTAAATATAGACTTTATCTAGACCATTGACAACACAAACAGTCTGGGGAGGAAGTGCCAGATATCAGGCTGCAACAAATAATTCAGATCTGTTCCTTGTGTTATCTTCTCCAGATGAGTGGACACCATCATTTGGCCCAGGGGCCCCATAATTTACAGCCTCTGCAATATTGTGGAACATTTTGCACAAAGGTTTTGCTGTAAAAGCTTATATATTATTTGGGAAACCATCTTCCTGTATCTATTCATATGTACACAATATTTTTTTAAAGCTGCATAATTACTACCAAAGGTAAATCAATAGGTAAATTGTGTACATCAATAAAAAAGATCAGAACTGTCACCTGCAGAAGCTGTGTATTTCTCTTTCTTACTAAGCAGGAGAGAAGAGGTAGGAAGAAAAAGAGAAAAAAGAAAGATCTGGGACCTAAAGTCTTCCCAAATCTGTCTGGACTACATACCCATCTGCGCCCTCTTGATGTGTGGGGCTCACTGGTGGAAATCTGTCCTACCGATTGGACGGTTAATGGTTACAGGTTGGACTGTGAATCAGACGCTGTTCTCTGAAGTACTGCCATTTAACAAGACTGGAGTCGAGTGATGATTATGCAGTTACACGTTTTGATATCCTTCATGAGTTAATAAAGATGAGTATGTATATAGATCAGTAGCCAGTCCATGTAATACATAATGTTCATCAAACGTAGTTTTAAATATAGTTTTAATTTAGTGCATTTTTATATATTTTTGCATATTTTAGAAAATGTATTTCTCTATCCATCTCTGTGAGTTGATAAATGTACTTCTGTGACTTGTGCTTTTCTGTTGTTCAAGAGATAAGATACTGTAGAGGAAGTTCTGGACTTAGCTTGAGTCAAATAAAAAAAATTTTCTCCACTGAGGTCAGAATTTCACCTGGGTGTTCATTTTGGTTTCAAAAGTTCACTTTTGGCAGATGTAGTATGTTCTGAGAAAGAGCTGCTTAACTATTAGATAATAACTTTTTCAACTGGTGTCCCACATGGAACACCTTTTTGCAAACATTCTAGCTGTAGAAATACCTCGAGAATATTTTCTGTCTATCAGAGTTTATCAAGAAAAAAGTAATGAAGGAATTGAAGTGTGCTGTTTTAGAAAACTTAATTCTCCAACTTTTACAGCATGCTCATTTTCCACAGGCTACAAATTATTTTCTCTTTTAAAACGAAAAAAAAGGAAAAAAAAAAAAAAGAAAAGACTGTTGTAAGACTAAGGGTAATCCCCAGTGGGCTTGACATTTTTCCAGGAGAAATTAAGAGCAGAATTCATCAAACATTAATGTTAAGAAGTCAGAAATTCTGGAATGTTTGTTCAAAGTCCCAAGACCCAGAGCAAACACTGTCATCCTGCCGGGCTCCAGCCGAAAATCAGAGCCAAAATAAACAGAAGCAGAAACTCCATCTGACTGATCCTGTGGAAACAGCTGTAACCACTTAGGTGGAAAACCACCTCAAATTCTTCTCCCAGAAAACACTGATGACATGGGAGATGGCAAGCAGGAAAGCTCTGTCAGGATCTCTCTTCAGCTGTGGTCATGAAAATATTTTCTTTCTCCACAATTGTAAATACAAGGGTTCAACCCTGGTCACAATAAAATGCAGATACATAACTGTTAAATGCCGTCTATTTCTCGTCCTTTTCTAATTGTACATTGCTTAAAGTTTGATTTTAAAATCTCTTCCACAATGGTTTGTCTGCAAGGAAAACTATTTTTCTATAGGAAATCAGTGCTTGCATCCCAAAGTGTAACATGAGGAGTTTCTGATGTTTGTGTTGAGGTTACAACTTACAAAGTTGTCTCAAACATACTCATTTTTTGATTTGGTGAAACAAAGACAGTATTCAGACTAAATACTCTCTGTTCAGCTTTTTTATGATTATTCTCTTTAGAGGACTTTTACCAAGTGCTGTTTGGCAGAAAGATAGGAAATGTTGGAAGTAATACCAAACATAAGCAAAGCTGAAAGAATAAGAACTCCAGCTTGGGTTGTCCATGTTGCAGATGGCCTCCCAGTGGAATCTGACAGGTACAGGAAACAGAAAGAAGATAAGAAACGGAGATCATTGGCTTGTAACAAGAAGAGCAGTCTGTATAGCTGCCTCCATGCTTCTTCTTTATGCAAAGTAATTCTTGAGCATACTCAGTCTTTAAGGTCAAGTAGAGATCACTGCAGGAACACAGTCTGCTTTCACGTCTTGTTTGTTACCAGTGGCAATAATTCTGGATTCCCTATTTTTATAGGAAAATGGTGTCCATTTTCCTGAATTTTCCTCTTGGTCTAGGAATTATATTTAGCTTTAGCTCAACTGCAAACTTAGCACAAGTACATAGATAACAACTCTTCAAAATGTTGGTAAAAAGGAAAAATCATTGCAATTTCTTGCACTCATGAAATCTTATAGCTACCTACTTAACTGCAGTTCCTTTCAGCTGTTTTTCCTGTTCTTCAGTTAAAGACATTTTATTTTCATTCTTTCTCATATGTCAGTGTACAACAGTGGCCTTGTTTTTATTACCAACATACTTTTTCAGAGAAAGGTTTTCAAGGAATATATAGAAAGATTAAGAAAGTTATTTGTTTTGATCAGTATGGATGAATACACCAAGAGCAACTTCATTTATTTCATAAATTAAATTTTACAAAATTAATGTTACAATTAAATGACTTTTTTTTCTGCTTGAGCATTTCCACAAATGAAACAGGCAATGATCATTTATGTCTGAATGGCATCATCTCAGAAATTCTAGTTTAATCAAAGAGCTGTGAGGGCATAGATATGCGTATATTATAGGTTATTCCATCACTATAGCACAGCATACTTTTAACTACCTTTCTTCAATCCAAGCTTGTCCTGTCTCCCCATCATTCTTTATAAACATAGATCCTGTGCCTTCCTGCAGGTACTCTCTATACAGAGTAACCAGAAACTGTTTGCATAACAACATGGAGCTGTAATAGGCATATTTTTCCATGTATCCTTAAAAAAAAAAAAAAAAAAAAAAAAAAAGAAGGAATAATACATAAAACAACTATCTTTTAAGTTATCCTCCAATGCATTTGAGATCCTTCAGGGTTGTATCTGCTTGGAATATATGTAGAGGGATGTTCATCTTGAGATCGCGTTTGAGTTATTGGTAGGAACAACTAGACTTTGCTCTTTATAGAAGTAGAAACCAAAGAAATGGCTCATAAAATGACAACTGATGTAAGCGTTTGTTTATCATTGAGCAACCTGTTGCAAGACCTTTAGGTGGGCAGAACACAACTAAATTGAACCAGGTTTCTGTATTTTCAAAATATCACAGCATATGCAGAAATTATGAGCTGAAGAAATGCAAAGTGTTCAGCAGAGAAACAAGCCTTTTTTTTTTTTTTCTCAGATCTGAAATCATTCCATTGGGGAAGGGGTAAATAAGCAGAAGCAACGTGACAGTGGAGACAGAAGGATGGTGGTTTGAAGAGGGAATTTGTGCAAACTGTAAAATGGACTGGCTAATGCTACCTTGACTAGTAGTGCCAAGATGATGTAAGCCGAAATGACAGAAAGAAGATTCCATTATTATTATATGTATCCTTTTTCCACAGCTGCAACTGGATGAGAGCCCAGGAGCCCAGAGAGGCCAACAAAACCCCTTCCTCAGAATAACAGCATAATAAGAACATCTGCTGTGTTTATGGAGGTCAGAAAAGTGAAGTTCACAGTGGGATGTACCACAGATGACACCTCTCTGTGGGCTGACATGCACTGGACTCAAGTCCTACGATGGCATGTGATCTTTCTTGTGAGTCTCAGAGGAGAAGAGCAGGTGTGATCTCTCAGTTTCATAACAACTAAGGTGACTTTAGGCTTCCTCTACAAGATGGAAGAGTATTATGAGGAATGACTTGCTGCTTGGAGCCCTCCTATTGCTGCATACTAGGATTCCCAACACAGGCAGTAGCAGATTGCAACAGCCAGAGAATGTGCATGGGATCTATACAGAAATGCGTAGGAATCTCTTGTGAGTCAGATTCAAATGAAATTGAGCAACCAAACAAGCTGAAGCAAATACAGCAAATAAGCAAGCACAGAATACAATGGAAATCTGCTTCAGTGCTGTTTTTTTGGTACTTCAAGCATGGATGCTTGAGGAAAAAAAGTCTATCTGAAAGGCAACTCTTCCTATTCACATCGTCATGTTTTGCGCTTCCCTCTGTGACCTCTCAGCTTTTCTGAAAGTCTTAAACCAGCTCTCTGAGGATCATGGTCTCATGGTCTAGTCTAAGTCAATCTGTTCTCTGATAGTTTCTTTGGCATTCATCACAGCACATGAACATGAAGAGCATCTGCCTGGAGACTGGTATGACTTGAGGAGCAGCTGTGCAATTCCTCTGCCTACATACTTAATAACCTCCTATGAGAATTCATGGCTCAAAATGGTAAAGATTTTGGAGTGTGGACATTCAAAAAAAGCCGTAAGAGTAGAGGATGTTGGATAAATAATAATGCTGAAATATCTTTTGTCATTTTTAGGACAAAGTTATTTGAGTATTTGTGTTCTTCGAAATTGATTAAACTAATTAGTTACCAAAATGAATTAATTGCATGAAGACTTTGTTGTTATCCTTTCTGATTGGGCAGAAACATGAGAATTTCCAACAGACAAGTCATGAGCCTTGGTTGATTCTAAATACCCCTGTGTAGAAAAAAGTTAATTTCCTTTTGCCTTTTGCACTGTTCTAATATTTTGAGAACTGCTATTGTGTACCGTTGTTGATCCACCAGTGTCCACCAGGATCACCACTAGCTACTGGCCTCCCTGAGGCAACTATATTACTGCTTATACAGTAAAAAGGTTTTGCCTCTCATGCTACTACTTTAGCCCAGAGTAGTAATTAATTCTGAGTCAGATGGTTGGGTTATATGATATAATTGCAGATCTCAGGACAGCTTGCAGTAGACAATTGTCCATATAATGAAAAACAAACAAATATATCTACACACAGTGACATCATCCTTGTTGGAAATCACAGTAGAGATGCCAAAGGCAAAATAGCTGAGAAAGCTGAAAAATTCTATCATTGCATAGGAGGATGTAGGCTTTGTGGAGTTAACATAAGGATGGTTATGCTTACGGAAGATGGATGGAGAAATATCAGCCTGTCGACTCAGTACTGCTCATCAGCATGAAATTTCCTATTAGAAGAAAATAACAAATTAATCTTTAATTTTTGAAAAGACAAGAGCCTTTTGGTTTTGCCAAGCCATCTGCTCCAGTCCCTGCTACAAGGACGAAGCTGGTAACACACAGCCCTGAGGGTGAAATACTAATCATTAAAAACACAAGATATGCCAGGAGTCCCTTCAAAAGCCTGACTCTTGGTATTCTGCGTATTAACCTCCTCAAGCCGCCAAGGTTTGTTGATTGGCTTCTGTGATCTACTCACCTAGTGTGAGTGGGCATGATGCCATGGTAGCAGGTGGACTAGGGCATAGATTTACTAATAGACATGTGGGTTTATGGAGGCTAAGGAGAACTGTCATCCCATCCAGGGCCGTTAATTATGCTTTGTGAAAAATCTCCATATAAGATAATGTAGCAGGTACGTCACCTCTACTTCACATCAGACACACCAAAACACAGAATTATTTTCTCTCTCTCTGTATCACTGTGATTTATAACATAGCATTTACTTTGTAACTCACATGAATAACTTTTTTCTTTTTTTTTTATTTTTTTAATATGAAGAATTAGTGAATTCTTAACTCATTATTCATTTGCTCCTAGCATTAAAAGAAGGTGTTATTTTAAAAGGAGAAATTCTATATAGAAATAATTTGGCCAAACTCTATCCCCAAAGTAATTTTCAGTGTGGTTTATTCAGGGTAGAAGACAGAATTAGGTAGTAAGATAGGCAAATTTGTTGCAAGGCGGGCAAGGAAGGGGTAAATCTAGCGCTTTTGAATGAAGTTCCTAAATTGAAAATTACATCTTAGATGAAGATCAAGTACATTAGATAAGGGCAATGAGAGCATTAGATAAGGGTAAATGTTTCCATATACTTAAGTAACATAAACATGAAAACTTAAAATATAATGATTGTGCGCGCAATATCTTTACCATGTGCCTGTGTATCAGAGGAAACATGAGAACGTGCAGCAGTCAGCCACTGAGTTCTGTTTTTTACTTCTTTTTTCCTTTTATTGTTTTTCAGTTGCATTCTAGCAGCTCTTTTGAATTGTTGTCATCTTTTGTCTAAAAACACCTGCAGGATAGTGGCATTCAATTCGTTCTTCATCCTTACAGGATTGTTTCATTTTTATATAAATTACCACACATGTACACATCTATGTAGCTATGGCAGAGTTGACATCAGCCATAAACTCATATAGGCAAAACTCCATTTCTTGCAAATCATGTATATTCATTGACACTTTCTCTATCAATTCTATGGAGCTGATAGTTTCTCACATTTGTATCCAGAAATATGTTACTTCAGTCATGCATGTGAAACTAAGGTCCAAAGAGAATTTTTGTTAGAGGATTATAAATTCTCTAAAAATAGTATTTTAGAATAGAAAGCATGACAGCCCTCATCTATAGAACTAAAAAGTGGTGCTGTAACGTCCCTATCATCTTTTCAAAGGGTATGTCACATATATATGTCAGAACACTTGTCATATTTTGAACACTTGCAAGTAGCAATTGGAGCAAATTTGCATGAACATATTAGAGGAAGTAAAGCATATGACTTGAGATCCAAATAGCACAGAAAGGAAAGCAATCAATGATCAGAATATGCACATGCATTCAGATTGTCTTAATTTTTATTCCTCTCATTTTATTTTTGGAAACTGTCTGAATGAGCTTGGTCTAGTAGTATGAAAATTTTTTTTGTTGCTCTCAGAGACTACTTTTATGAACAAAGGGTAAAATATAATTTTTTTCTCATTTGCAAATCTACAAAGGGCTTCTTAAAACTTCATTGTGGTTATTACTCTTCCATAAACATAAGGTTATTTTAAGTATTTTTAAATCATTTTATGAAGATCCTGAGTAAATGCTGCCCTAGGAGGATGCAGGTTTTCCCAATAGGAAGGACTCATGCTGAGATCTCAAGGACCTTCAAGTAGTCATCTTCAATGGCATTCACAGTGCCCACACAGACTGAACCCTCTGTGCCTGATTACCTGAGAAGGACTCTCAGATGGCCAAGGATACAGGAAACAACCAGCGTAGCAGTGGTGATGAGTACTTTGACCCAGTAAAACTCAAACCAGTGACATTTGATCTGAGCATCGCCACATTAGTCAGTTTGTATGTCCGTCTTGCTCTGCTAAGCATGGCTTGCCCAGAGGAAATTTTATTATTGCAGCAAACATGGGAATGTGCACTTCCCCATCAAACATAATCGAAATTCAGTACATCTCAGATAAAAAATCTGCCCAGATCACTGAGCTGTCTGATGAGCTCAAAGGCAAGGGATTATTATGAGCACATTTGAGGAAATACCAAAATAAAAGGAGGAAAAGCAATATTCATGTGATCAGTAGATGTAGGGTTACAAAGAACAGAAAAATATGAAGGAAAATTGCTAAGAAATCCCAAATTGTTTTGAATAAGCATAACTGATTTCTCTGTTACTCATTAAAAATCTTTTGGAAAAGGAAAATCTGTTCACATATTTTTCTGTACTGTCAAAGCTGGCATATAGCAGCTGGAAACTGCTTGAAAAGCAAATTTTTGCTTCTTCTCAGTACATATAGAACAGGAAACATACAGAGAAATAGTTTGTATTGTAAAATTCATTGAGTAGATAAAGAGATTTTCAATTTGGAGACAGACCAATTAGGCTTCAAAAAGCCTGGGAGTATCTTCCAAATTCACTACCCCTGCTGCTCACCCTGAGGGAAAAGAGATTTCAGCGACTGCCAAGTGACATAATTTGTGATGTTCAGTCACTGATATTCAAAAATATTTTAACAGACCCATTTACTTGGAGTGAAATGATGCCATTACACATAGCTGCCTACACTTAGGACAGCAGAGTGCTCTTCCAGTTAGGTCCACATCTGATATTACTCTGGATCATTAAAGGTGGGTTTTTCCCCTCTATCCCCTCCACCTCCTACCTCCTGTTTTGATGTGAAATGTCACATATAGTGCGTGTATACATGTATATAGTATCAATTTTCTTAACATCTCCACATTCTGCTGGAAATAGCTTACACAAAGGGAAAATACTCCAGGAATTGTGCTGTGGATCACAAGATTGCAATCTCTATAGGAACATAGGAAGGCAAAAGAAGTTTAGAAAAACTTTCAGATTTTAATTCATGTTAAAGACAGATGTTTCCAGACCAATGACTGCTTTACTGCAGATCAGATTATACCTCTGGCCTTTTATTAATTTAAGCTGTTTCTGGCTGTGCTAAATGGAAAAGCTTACCAGTTGCCAGTGGTTAGGAGTTAACAGGGCAACTGAGAAGAGCTCACATGCCTCAGCAATTTTATTCAAAAATTCCTTTAAAAATGGCAATATAAACTCAGCTCTCTCTTACTTATGGTTCACATCTGCCTGCATCCATAGAGGTACTGTCTACCACACCTGAATTTTTTTCATAAAAAAAAATTGGTAAGACATTCTAAGTTGGAAACTGAAATGAATAATGATCCCTAATTGCATTCAGTTCATTCTTCTTTACTGAATGTATGTTTTTGGTGCTGAACTAAGAACCTTATGAGTCCAAATGGGAAGATGTGAAGATTATTACATTAGTTCTTTTATGTTTTGATTTGAAGAAAGCTGTGATCAGAAATTCTATACCTGCATATATAAATATGCATATGCAAACACGTACACACACAAATATATGAATAGGTACAAGAGAAATCTATCTGGTGTAGTCCTGAGATCAGAGTTCCTTCTCCAAATCGATTATTTCTCTTGCAGTATGATGTTAAGCAGATTTGAAATGGAGACTACTGTAATAGATCAAAAATGATGGAGAAGAGGTTACGTTATTGTCTGCTACATGCCACTTAAAAACACTAAGCAAAAATATACATTTTTGAACAAGGGTGGTTTTTGCCACATAATCTCACATTTCTCTGTCTGGTTTCTGGAGCCAGTTTCATATTTGCAAAAGGAAAACACTACTTCAATTACCTTGGGTTAGAAATACAGGAATAGTTATAAAGAACTAGAGAAACTGATTTAAATAGAGTTTCAGTGGTAAAGGAAAGTAATAGTGTTCTAATAAGTGCAAAGAAAGGAAAAAATATTCAAGTAAATGTGTAATCTTAAAGATATGATTAAANATTTTATTCAAAAATTCCTTTAAAAATGGCAATATAAACTCAGCTCTCTCTTACTTATGGTTCACATCTGCCTGCATCCATAGAGGTACTGTCTACCACACCTGAATTTTTTTCATAAAAAAAAATTGGTAAGACATTCTAAGTTGGAAACTGAAATGAATAATGATCCCTAATTGCATTCAGTTCATTCTTCTTTACTGAATGTATGTTTTTGGTGCTGAACTAAGAACCTTATGAGTCCAAATGGGAAGATGTGAAGATTATTACATTAGTTCTTTTATGTTTTGATTTGAAGAAAGCTGTGATCAGAAATTCTATACCTGCATATATAAATATGCATATGCAAACACGTACACACACAAATATATGAATAGGTACAAGAGAAATCTATCTGGTGTAGTCCTGAGATCAGAGTTCCTTCTCCAAATCAATTATTTCTCTTGCAGTATGATGTTAAGCAGATTTGAAATGGAGACTACTGTAATAGATCAAAAATGATGGAGAAGAGGTTACGTTATTGTCTGCTACATGCCACTTAAAAACACTAAGCAAAAATATACATTTTTGAACAAGGGTGGTTTTTGCCACATAATCTCACATTTCTCTGTCTGGTTTCTGGAGCCAGTTTCATATTTGCAAAAGGAAAACACTACTTCAATTACCTTGGGTTAGAAATACAGGAATAGTTATAAAGAACTAGAGAAACTGATTTAAATAGAGTTTCAGTGGTAAAGGAAAGTAATAGTGTTCTAATAAGTGCAAAGAAAGGAAAAAATATTCAAGTAAATGTGTAATCTTAAAGATATGATTAAATTTCTGTTGCCTGGGTTTACCTAGGAAATTTTTTATAGATAACAGTTAATTGCAGCAGAATGTTTTACGAAACGGAATGTACAAGTGTAGAATATTACAAATAAATCTAGGACAGGTATATCCAAAACTAGTATGATTGAAGTTGCCTGGGTCTCAAACTCGCTGCTGCTATTTCGTAGAAGTATATTTAGGTATGTTTGATGCTCTTAAGAAATGGCACCATAAAGACATGCTGTAAAAGAGGTCTATGTTATAATTTGCAGTCTCAAAGACAGAATCATGTATTTCTAAACATCTCATCCAACTTGGTCATGAACACTTACAGGGATATAACATCTGCATCTTCTCTGGGCAAACCTTTCCAGTGCCTCACCAATCACATAGTGAAAAATTTCTTCTTTATACCTAATCTAAACCTACCTTTTTTTAAAGTTAAGACTATTACTGCTTCTCCTATCACTACATTCCCTGACAAACTGTATACATATTTTTCATAGGCCCCCTTCATTACTGGAAGGCCGCAGTGAGGCCTCCTTCATTGTGTTTTTTCTCCTCCAGGCCAAACAAACTCAGTTCTCTCAGCCTGTCTTCACAGGAGATACACTTGAACTGAGCTTCCTCATGGCCTTCCTCTGGCCTTGTTCCAACAAGTCCACTCCATTCTTATGCTGGGACTCCACAGCTGAACACAGTACTGCAGATGGGATCTCACAAGGACAAAGTAGAGAGGGAGAATCCTCTCCCTTAACCTGACGGTCACCACTCTTTCAATGTGGCCCAGGATGCAGTTGATCTGGGCTGCAAGCCCACGCTGCTGACTCATATTCAGTTTTTAATCCATCCAGAGTGCTCTTCCTACCTGCATGGTTCTGAAATTCTATGACAAAGTGAAATCCATGATCCCAGAGAGTACCAAGGGGTACCAGGATACCATGCATCAAGATACTTCTGTATATCTCCTCACTCCTCTGCTAACTGTCATGCTATATAACTCTAATGAACGCTTTAATTTCCAAGGCTTCTACTGATAAGGAATGAAAATAAATGAAAATACTTTTCCAAGACTTTTCTTTTTATTTTCTGTCTGGTTTTCTTGACAGGATGACTAGGTGAAATGAAATAATAGGTAAAATTACATCCACTTACATATCATTTTCTCTGGACTGACAATAGCCTTGAAATGCAGTCACTGACCTGCTTATATATCTTGAATACATGGGCATAAAAGTAGGATAGTTAGTGTAAGATTTGTTTATCTTAGATCTGAGTCTGATATTGTATGTTTTGATTTGATCAATTCAGAACTAATTGTTGGAGAAACGAGGAAAGGAACTTCACCTATTTTCAAGCAAAATCAGCTGTAACATCCTACTCTGTGGTTTATTTTTTCTTCATTGAAACTATATAAACAAATGCAATATTAAAATGGAGACTACAGGAAACTGCGAACACTCCAAAACACTGTTTATAAGATAGACAAATAGTGAAAAATAATCCCTGTGAATAAAGTTATTAGCTTTTTCAAAAGTATATGTTTTCACATTTTCTTATATTTAACCACTTGTGAATCATAACCAAACAGCAAGGAAAGAAAGCACTGTTATTGTTCTAAAGATTTTTGATTGTTTCAACTCAAATTTTCCAAATTTTTTCATCTGTGAAATGCTGCCCTTTAGTCAATGTTATGTCAGAATTTAATTCTTAATTCCATCTTCTCTGTGTAGCTGACAACCAGTTACAACTGGTGTTCCCCAGGAACTGATACTGGGGCCTGTCCTGTTTAATATCTATATTGATGATCTAGATGAGGGGATTGTATGCACTCTCAGTAACTCTGCAGATGACATTAAGCTGGGAGGAAATGCTGATCTCCCTGAGGATAGTAGAGTCCTATGGAGGGATCTGTTTTTGCTGGATCGATGGTCTACAGGCAATTGAATGAGTTTCAACAAAACAAAGTGCCAGGACCTACACTTAGGTCACAACAACCCCAGGCAATGCTACAGGTTTGGGACAGAGTGGTTGGAAAGGTGCGCAGAGGAGAAGGATCTGGGGGTGTTGGTTGACCACGGGCTGAACATGAGCCAGCAGTGTGCCCAGGTGGCCAAGAAGGCCATTGGTGTCCTGGCTTATATCAGACATAATGTGATCGGCAGGAGCAGGGAGGTGATCATTCCTCATCATCCCACTGATGCAGCTGCACCTCAAGTACTATGTTCAGTTTTGGGCTTCTCGCTACAAGAAAGACATTGAACCTCTGTAGCATCTCCAGAGAATGGCAACAAATCTAGTGAAGGGTCTGGAACACAAGTGTTACGAGCAGTAGCTGAGAAAACTGGGCTTGTTTAGTCTGGAGAAAAGGAGGTTCAGGTGAGACCTTATTGCCCTGTATAACTACCTGAAAAATGAGGTTGTGGATAGATGGATGTTGGCCCTTTCTCCCAGATAACAGGGACTGGACAAGACTTAATGGCCTCACAGTGAACTAGGGGAAGTTCAGTTTGGATACTGGGAAGCACTTGTCTGAAATAGTGGTCAGGCATTGGAATGGGCTGCCCAGGGAAATCACAGAATAACAGAATTGGAGGGGTTGGAAGGGACCTCTAGAGATCATCTATTCTAACCCCCAAGCCAAAACAGCTCCCTAGCCCAGGTTGCGCAGGTCAACATCCACGCGGGTCTTGAATGTCTTCAGAGAAGGAGACTCCACCACCTCTCTGGGCAACCTGTGCCAGTGCCCCATCACCTGCACTGTGAAGAAGTTCCCACACACATTTGTGTGGAACTTCCTATGCACCACCTTATGTTCCCCCTGAACAGAACCCAGTGGCTCCTCCGGAGCAAGCTGAATCTGAATCGGGAGACAAACCTGAAATTAACTTTTACCACAAGTTTGTGATCATTTCCCCTTGTCCTATCGCCACACACTGATGAGAAGAGACTAGCCTCAACTCTTTGCCTTCCACACTTTAAATATTTATGGATGTGGATCAGAAGACCACTCAGTCTTCTATTTTCAAGTATGAACAGACTCAGGCCTCTTGACCTTTCCTCATAAGAGCTGAGGAGATTCCCTTCTTTTACTTTTGTACAGGGGAGCCCAGAATTGAACACAATACTCCAGGTGAGGCCTCATCAGGTGAATTCACTGTCTCTGGAGGTTTTCAAGAAATGTGTGAATGAAGCACAGAGGGACATGGTGAGTGGACATGGTGGTGATAAATCAACACTTAGATTAGGTGTTCTTGGTCGTCTTTTCCACCTTTATGATTCTGTGAAATAATCTTTCAGGTCTCTCATGCAGTAACTTAAATGACAAGCTTAAGTCAGCCTGTGGTATGGGACTTCTGTATATTTTTCATTGTGTTCTTCCAAAAGCATTCTGGAATTGAGCTGTGCCAACACAAGGTTCAATTCTCAATCACTAAGAAAAAGTTATTCTCTTTCTTGCAGTCAATAACAACTGAAAAACTTAGTATTAAATATTAGCCGTAAGAGATGGTCTCATAACCAAATAAACAAGATACTGTCTTGTAATCTGAGAGTAACAGGCTTAAATTCCTTCAGGTCCAGCTGGAATCAGAACAGTTAGTCACTTCCTGTAGCATGAAAGCCATTTGTGAATTCAGCCTTTCAATTTTTATTTTTCCTTTTAAAAAAATTTAATGTTGAAATCCACTAGAATTAATTTGATTCAAACTGAACTTATCAATTCTTAAAAGCTCTACCTATAGTTAAGCTTCAGTATTAGAACTGTTTTAATCTCTTGAGATCTGATGCAGCTAGAAAAGGCCCCTTATTTACTAACCACAGAAACTGTTAAGAAGAGCCTTGGAAAACACATGTGCTAAGAGTCTTGAATGGAAAACACTATGCACTCACCACCATTCTTTAGCTCTGGATGGAAAACAAAAGACAGTAGTCTTCAGAAGTCCAGTTGTAAAGATTCACTGTGTTTTTGGCAAATGTCAACAATCAGGAAGGAAGAGATTAAAAATGTAGGTGACCAATAATACAGGATTTCCCTTTTGGTTTGTATTTAGAATTTCCTTGGTGGGGAAAATACAGAAGATGAGATTTCATTTACTTCCTAGAAAGATATTATTTTAATTTGCAAACTTGTCAAGATATGAGAAGACCTCTCACATTAGGGCTGTGCTTTGAGCTTTCTGGACTATAGCAAATGCTTTTTGTATCACAAAATCCTACAACTACAGATTAAATCAATGTGCACAGTTGGTAGTGACATTTTTTAACAGCAGCAAAGTAAAATGGCTGGTTCTATGACAAAAATATCCTTTTAATTGTCCAGTCTGGGCAATGACCCAAGGTGGAAACAAGTAGGATAAGTGGCCCATTGCCATATCTCTCAAGAAACAATTACAATATTGTTCTTCCATTCCTTATGTTGGCTGGCTTCCCACTTCTTAATCTGTCTGTAAAGTCTGACATTATTATTTCTCTGTATTTGCTTTTTAAATTGTTGTTTCTAGAGTTTCTCTTTTCATTTATCTAAACTTCTTTCTCACACTTCTCTGTTTTGCTACTGAATTTTCTCATTTAGTCTTTTTCCCTTGTTTATTTATTTATTTATTTTAAATTCTGGCATCAACTGCTAGCGATTGTTTTGAAGTTATTTAAAATCTATCTGATTCCAAGTCACTACTTTTAAAACATCTTCAAAATAGTATCATGCCATTAAATAGTGAAAAAATGTCAACAATATATACAAAGAAAGAAAGCATAAATAAAAGATCATATTTTTAGGCAGAAAGACACCAAAGGAAGGCTGATCATAGATATCATATATTGATGAAGTGGTATGCAGGCAATAAGTTCAAAAGAAGGATAAAAACCTATCATCAAAGTAATAAACGCACTTTACATGCAAATCTGTACAGAGGGGAATATATAGGCACTTACATTACACTTGAGGTTGTAGGAATTTCACAAAATACCCATTATTGTTCTCTGTGAGATAACTGGAAAAGAAAGATTTCAAGCTCTAGTTCTTTATTGGTTTGGTACTGATGAAAACAAGGATGAAGATATAAGATTTTCAACTGAATTTGTCTCAGAGGACTGCCACTGGTATTGATGTTGTGATTTCTTATATCAATTCATAGAGATATGCTATGTGTTATCAGACACTTTGGTGCTGCACAGTGATAGGACAAGGAGCAATGGCCTAAATCTTGAACTTGAGAAGTTCCATACAAATGTGTGGAAGAACTTTTTTAAAGTAATGGTGACGGAACTCTGGAACAGGCTGAACAGATAGGTTGTGAAGTCTCTTTCTATGCAGATGTTCAAGATCTGTCTGCACACCTACCTGTGCAGCCTATTGTAGTGTACTTGCTTTAGCAGAGGGGTTGGGCACAATGATCTTTTGAGGTCCCTTCCAACTCCTGTCATTCTGTGATTCTGTGTGTGTGATTGTACATATAAATCACTTTTATTTGAATTCAGCTTTACAAGTTTACAGAACTGCTTTAAAAGCCGGGATTTTTGACATCTTTGAAACTGCTTTAATTGTAAACAAAACACAGCTTGTATTTTGCCCAGAGACCCATTAATTGTTCCTTGGGAACCAAAAGGAGAAGGTGTTTGCATAATCCAAGTTAGGAATAACAAATGGGTAAGAGAAGAGAAGATGGCTCCAATCTGAGCAATAGGAGTGAACAAAAGAGAAAGCTAGATGAGCCCCAGGTTTGTAAGAGAGCCAGATCCTCTGCCTTCTCCATTTACCTTCAAAATAAGTCTCAGTGGTGAGGAATTCTATGAGAAATATCCCTGGGCTGGTAAAAACGAAATATGTCTTTAAGCATACAGTAAAGTGAATTTTACTTGCTGATTATGTGGTCTTATCCTATATTTCTCTGCTAAGACCTTCACTCTTTGTTTTTCTACAAGCCAATACATTTTTCTACTTTATATTGACTGATATTAAAAACGAACCAAAATTTAACTGTCAAAAAGGATATACATGTTTCCAATAGTAGTGAACCTAATTAAAGTGATAAAACAATCAAAGGGTAGACCCCTAATATGTGACACATTTAGGAGGTTCGAGAATTGGGCTTGCTTTCAAAGAAACAGCTTAGATATCGTGAAAGCTAGGATTGACAGGTACCAACATCTAAGGAAAATTCCCTCCTGGACTGCACCAACCAACAATCACCTGGCAGGAAGCAGGTAGCAGAGATACACTGCTGGGACATCTCCAGAGTGTCACATGCTCTCAGCTTGCCACCTCACTTGTTGGAATTTTCGCTCTGTATATCAACATACACAATTTCTTATAGGTTCTGGCGCTATAGTTCTTCTTGAAATCAATGTGTATAAATACTTTTCAGGCAAACCACCGCAGAAAAGGCAATGGGAATGAGTCTCAAATACTACTGTAAGAGGAACTGAAGCAACAGTGACTATCCCCTCAGTGTATAAGTTAATATTGTAGAAGCACATTAGCAGGAACAGTATGCTGTTTAATATGGCATCACAGGGATGCTGTAAGACTTAATTTACCTTCTTACTGCCTGTTACAGACTTAGTAATGCTCTCGAGGCACAGGGATAAAGAAAGTACAGATCTACTTGGACACATGAATCTGGTGTGTACTGAATAAAAGAGAGAACTGTATCATCTGCAATCACAGTAAAATATTCATTTTCAGCTGTGGCTCTTTGTTGGTAGAAAGTGATTTGAAGAATTACCTTTCAATAAACAACAGAGTTAGAAATTATTATTATTATTATTTGTAAAGGAAAGCAATAGTCCTTGCAGGGTAAATTTAAAGATAACAAGTTGGAACCATGAGCAGCTTTATTAACACAGTGGGTTGAACTTCACTCCTCCCTCCAAAAACAAACCCATACTGGGACTGTGAAATGAAAACTGACTTTCAATGAAAGAAGGAAATTGAGTTATTTGATAACTCAAGAAATTCTTGCAGAGAGAGATGGACAATTAATGTTCATTACAAAAAGATGATTAAGAGATTAAGAGCAACAGTGTGACCACATAACAAACGTTAAGATCTATCTTCAATAACTTTTTTATTCTCACCTATAGATTTCTCTTAACTATTGAAGTTATGTCATCTATGCAGCTTCTTCACAGCCTGTCAGTCATTCTAGCAAAGGTCATCTCTAACTGGAGTTACTCTTTAGAAATAAAACTTTAGTATGTGTTAAGTAAGTCTGTATGATTTAGGAGGTATCCCCAGTCACTGGGAGAGTATATACTTCTAAATAGAACCTCAAAAATGGTTGCACTGTATGTTGTTTGTCTGAATAATGCATTTGCTTTCCATTTTCTTCCCATCCTTTCTTCCTTCAGGGCTGTCTGAGAAAGTCGGAATGTGATCAGTACGTGCATCTATACAAAAGTGTTATGTCCAATTGCTTTATTTATGGAAGCAGCAGACTGTATCCTTAGTGGTTAAGTGAACCAGGATAGTATTGGATTCCTTTAGAGCAGTGACCTGTACAAGTGGTCGATACAAGTAAAAAAAGAGTTCAGCCTGGTCTAGTATCCATCTAATTTTTCATGCTGTGATAGTCCTAATCTTTTTAGGCTAGATTTTTTTCACAGTGTTTCTGGTACTGTTAGACTTCACTCTTTTTTTTTTTTTTATTTTTTTTTTTTATCCCTTGATCATCTGCTCATCAACTTTTACTCAGTATTCTTATAAATAAATATGTGTAAGAATGATGGCACTAGCACTGACAAATGTTTCCTTAGATTATTACCCTGCCTTTGGTAATCACCAGTAGGGAACACTAAATAATGAGAGTAGATACAGAAAAGTTCTTCTGTGTCTGAGTGGTTAAAGGATTTCCTTTGTTTTAGGTTGTGTCCAAACCACTGACTTTATTAGCCAGTTCATGGCCTCTCCTCCAGCTATTCAATTTCTATTTTATATTTATTTTTAGTCTACACAACATCCTGTGGCACTACTAGAATAATGTGTGAAAATAAGTTTTCCCTTTTATTCTGGATATAAACACGCTTCTTGTTAATTTCATTGAGTGACTTCATACTTGGACACTGTGAGAAAGATCACAACTTCATTCATGATCTTATGAATCATGATTTCACTGACTTCTACTTGATTATCTTTTAGATGTTCTCTTATAATCAGGACAATTCTTCATCTTTTTTTTCTTATTACCTTGTACCTTTTTCTGGATGAAGACCATTCGGTACCTCCAGACTTTCTCACTTCTAGTGTTTTTCCTTTCTTACTAAACTGTATCATTTCTGCTACAGGGTAACTGGAACTGCACAAAACATTCAAGAACAGAGGCAAAAAGTTTCCAGGCTTGGTTTGCTGTTTTTGAACAGCAAATCTGAATTTTCTGTATGGTAGTTTTTAGCATTGACGTTCTCCTCAAATATTACACAGTATTTCCCATATAAGTTTTCCACACATGCTAGTGAAAATCTTCATATATGCATGTAAGTACACATCTTTTGTCTACAATGTGTATTGTTTTACATGTATGAAGATTAAATTAACCTGATCAGCACAATATTTTGGTATTTAGTCTCAAGATTAACTAACTAGTTTTTATTTAAAATCTATAATCTTTCCACTTCAAACTATTGTTAGATCACTCATTTTATATTTGCATTTCATTTTAATTTTTACATAAATAAAGTCTGGCATTCATGATCTGATATTAAAAAAAATTAATAATAATAATTTTATTTGGAGGGCACTTGGACCAGATGCCCTCCAGAGGTCCCATCCATCTTCAGCTCTCCTGCGGTTTTGAGATTCTATGATTATAATATAGGAGACTTCTATCCTGGGTAACCAGACAGCTACCTTCCCGAATTCGTCTGCCTTATTTTCTTTTAGTTCTTATTTTCAACTCAATTATGTATTGGTCCCGCTAGCTCTCAGCAAGATTCCTACTCTTGAAGTTTTAAAAATGTTTTCATTAATAGTTTCTATGCCTTTAGCAAGTTGCTCAGCAAAATGTGTTCTGACCTGCTTTATTATGATTTATATTTAATTGTCTGAACTTCAATCTATTTTCCATTTTCTTTAGTTGAATATGATTGTATTTTGTCGAATACCTTTTCTTAAATTTTTTGTAGCTTCATGGGGTTTATATTTACTGTGCGCATTTAATTCAATGACCCTTAAATGTTTTTTTTATTATTATTACTTCCTTTCAATCATAATTTTCATGTAATAAAATTCATGAAGTAAATGTTTTTAATGATAAAAGTTCCATAGTGGATTTTTCTGTTGTTTTTATTTCCTCCAATTTTTGAGACTAATTCAAGTATATTATGGTTACTGTTACAGGATACATCTTCAGGAATAAGATTCATTTGTTTTCAGTTATTTATCTCAGAGTGTGCCAAAGAAAATCTTTCATTGTCAGTAGTCCTCAGTGGTGTGCATATTACCTGTTACTTCTTCAACTAACTTTCTGAAAAGTGAAACACAGCCTCTCTCTGTGCATTACAGTGACTTTAGACAACAATTGCCTTGCATGCTAAGGAACTGCTTCTTTATCATGTAACTAGATTATATTTCTAAGTAGCATACATTTTTTCTCAAAATTCCACCCAGATGATATTAAGAAATGAATTTTTATTAAACCAGCATGAAAAGGTCTTTGAAAGTTGGATTCCTGGTGGTTTCTAGCAGCAGAAAAATGTGATCTCCCCCCATTATTATTATTATTGTTGTTGTTGTTGTTATTGTTATTGTTATTATTAATTTTTGGAGACTTTCTTTTGTAGTTAATATTAAAAATAATGCTTATTCTAAGATAACTTGCTAAGTAAAATGTCTTTTTGGCAGCTATCCTGAAACAGCAACTATAAACACATGTTTAGGTTTCAAGCACTGTTATACATTAGATATGTACTTTATCATTTCCTTGCTATTGCAGTTTCATTTTAAGTCATTAGTCAGTCCTGTTCAAATAAATCACAACTTACGAAACTTTAATAATCCATATAAAGGAAATGGTATTCTAATCTTTTCTATATTTGCAGAGAAAACTTCTAAGGCAGATTTAATAGAAGTGTAAAATGCTTACTTTGCTTTCTACCTTATTAAATTATATTCCTGGATATTTTGTTTCAGTGGAGTATTTGGCCTTATGATAGCACCAGTCTGACTTCTCTCTTTTCAAGTACACATTCTTTTGTGTTTTCTTTGGCTGAGGAACCCTTCCCTTGCTCTTGAAGTCTGTAGGTTAGTCACTGTATTATGATCACTTTCAGCACACTGAATGCTTTTCAGGGTTGCATATCACATCATTCTAGCATGCAGGCTGACAAGAAATACTTGACTACCATTGATTGAGAATTCTTTGCAAGTAGTCAGTGAAGATCTGGAGCACATTTCCCCTTCAGTCTGAAAGAGAAATACAAACATTTGAATGCATCTGGCTACTGATTATCATCTGCAGTAACAACACATTGCCTATGTATTCACACTCGGCAATAAGTTTGGGCTTAGCCTGAATAGTAATGGTTTTACAGTTCAGACTTCAAAACAAAATCAAAAGGAAAATTAAAAAAAAAAAAATCCCAACTGCGACCATAGTTGGTAAGTAACTCAAGCATGAGATAATCTTTTTATTCCTTAAACTATGAACATTGTAAAAATAAATTGGTTAATGTACATTTCCATTTGTGGGACTGTAAACTTACCCTATTCCACAGAGATGTGCTTTCTTGCTCTGGATAGCAGAGACAGACTGTGCAACATAAGAAATGCTCAGTTTTAGCCTTTCTAGCAAGCTTGACGAATAGCTTAGGGGAAGTGTTTCCAGCCATGAATTGCAAATCAAACCTGGCTGAGTCAAGGAAAAACGTATTGACAAAAACCTATTAAGAACTGCTGTGAATGCAGGAGGTGTGTGGGGGGGGGGGAGGGGGGGAAAGCACAGGGAGTCTGTCTTTCATGGGCCTTCTGTTTGATTGTAATTATATTTAAATTCGAGAGCTTATTATGTTTACATCTTATGTTGATATGACAGCAATAATATTGAAGTCCTTGTACAGGTGAAGTACAGACTGAATTTCATCTTTCTGTTAGACCCTTTTTAGTCATTATATAGGCATGAATATAGTTTACTAGTCCACTTATATGGTTTGCTCAGGAAAAGTTACTTAAGAGTCATAGTCATACAGTCAGAAAATCGTTTGAGTTGGAAGAGACCTTTAAAGGCTGTCTAGTCCAATTCCCCTGCAATGAACAGGGACACCTACAGCTACATGAGGGTGCTCAGAGCCTGGTCCAGCCTGACCCTGAATACCTCTCGTTATTTAAGTGCAAGCTATTTTAGGGAGAATGTATTTAAATCCTTTTGTGAAGCGGTTTCTGGACACTTTACTTAATTTTTCACCCTTTCTCCCCTAAAACCTACACTGCCATTTCAAGCCACACGTGCTCCTGGTTTCATTGCTGCAATAAGAACAAGTAAGCCATGCTCTTGTTTCTTGGAAAGAGATCTCTGTCTGCCTGTCTGTCTGTCAAGTGTGTGAACTCCTGCTGTTCCCCAGAGTGCTAGCAGAAAGCAAGCCTCCCTACGCCTGCCATTTCCTAGCCAACACTCACACAATGAAGAGCATGTAAACAGTTGGCTGGGCTGATTGTTGCAGTGACTGAAGCAAATCAAGGGCAGCTTTGCCACGAACAATGAATTCTGTACTCTGTATGCAAATTCCTCCCTGCTTTCACTTCTGTTTCTTGTCTGTGCCAGAACGTTCTTAGAGAATCTCCTATGAACTACAAAACAAGTTACGAAACCTTGAAGATCACTGGTCTTTTATTATGAGCTTTCAGTTTCACTTACTTTGCACAAAACGTGCCTGAAAGCAGAACCCAGGCTGCACAGCTGGACTCCTTCAGGCAGCTGTTGTCTTCTCCATCCCATTATTTTTAATGCTAGGCTTTGTCTTCTGATTTGTAATGTTATTAAATAAAGTGATAGAAAATGAGACAAAGAAAGGATGACTAAATTTTTGTATCCCATGGTTCCTCATCTTTTCTATTCAACATAGTGCTTGGGTGGCCATTACGAGGGCTGCTCTGAAAGTATTGCCTCCCATTTTATGATGTTGGCCCAAGATATCAGAAGCAGCTGTTGCTGGTGTGGCAATAGAGGTTAAAACTTCCCACCAATATTCCATTACATTTTGTCACCATGTGACAGCCTGCAGCAGAGGGGCAATGTGACAAAATGGTGTCTGACATGGAAGTGCAAATTAAGCAAAGGTGTTTGAATTCTCCATGAGAAAAAATTGGCATGCAATGACATTCATTGATGCTCGCTGGACCTTGATGGAGACCAAACAGAGCATGTGAGCACAGTGTGGCAGTAGGTGGTACATTTTAGCAGCAGTGACAGTGATGTGAAAGTCAAGCCATGTCCTAGATGGCCATGCACAGATGCCACCTCCAGTGTTGCAGGTTTTCTATGAGCACAGCATTCAGGTTCCTGTTTCTTGCTGGCAAAAATGTATAGCTAATGGCAGTGGTGAAAAATAGTGTTTTGTAGCTGAGAATTTGCTCTATCAAATAGTGATATTGTGCTTTATCTAGCTGTTGGGTTTTCCATGGAAATAAATAAAAGACTTTAATTTCAGAGCAACCTACATGTCTTTACTAAGTTCATTACGATTCAAAGATATCTCGTAATATAGGAAATAGCACTACTTGTAGTCTTCCTCACAGAAATAACTTTGTGTTTCAGTGCTGAGGCCTCACCACCTGTCCTGACCTTTGCAAGGTGTGAATGGCCACTTGCCAGCTGCTGAAAGGAAGCATGTTCTCCTCCTGCTAATGTGAAGCTTGAGGATTTCAGGAGGCCAATAACATGGGTTTCAGTGTTGCACTAATCTGCACTCCGTGCAAGCTGCTTTATTTTGTATTGAAGGAAATATATTCATCCTTTATTAACCCATATACAGAAATAGGGTCATATTGTTAATTCAGTTATAATTATTTATGTTTTATCAGAATATCTGTTTTCGTTTGGTGTATTATCAGTAGCTTGAATTGTGGTGATTAGTATTCATTACCAAGAATAGGTTACTCCCCTTTATTAAGTTCTATTAAAAGGATGTGATATTTTGTTTCTAATAACTTTGGTTTGGAATTTTTTCATACAAATGAAAGACAAATTGGAGTTGTCCTGAAGTAGTACTACATGTGTTAGCAAGTATCATCCTGCATTTGATGCATCTCATGGTTTGAGCTTATGATCTCCTATTTGCAGATATACTGCATTGTGTATTGCAAAACATGACATGAATCTAAGGCAGCATGCATGAATGCTGATAAAGGAGGAGGGAGAGGATTTCACTGAAGAATAATTATTGATTTCTTCTTCTGGTTGCTGGTGGACAAATTATTCATCTTCATGCAATCTAGATTCCCTCATTGAAGTCTCATCCAATCTATTTTTTCCCGAGTTTTCTAGAGACGGTATGATAGGACTGGGGAACTGAATCAGCTGATTATAATGTGTGGTTTCAAAGGGATGTCTTTTGGTTCAGCCTGAAAGATTTGAATGGATGAGAACCATGGCCAAAGTAGCAGCATTAACAAATCAGGGAATTTAAATGCAGAGTTAGTGTTGTTCAGTGTAGAAAAAGAAGATGATAGGCAAAAAACCCATCTTGTAGGACTGTGGAAATATAGGAAAAGATAGGATCATCTCAATTGAAACTGATTAGCCAGAATCCAGATGTCAGTGGTAATCCCATGCTGGGTTGTTGTTGATAAAGCTGCATTTTATGACCATTAAGAGATCAGTCTAGAGGTCTTTTCTAACCTCTACAATTCTTTGACTCTGTGAAAGCAATCCTAGACTGAGGATAGAAGTTTTGGAGTCTGCACAGAACTTTGGGTGGGGAGAGCAGGCATGAGTGGGTTTGTATGAAGACATTATGTTATTTATTTTTTTATTTAATATTTTTGAGCACAAAAAGCAAAACAAAGTGAAAACTAAAATGTTTCATTTCACTCTTTTTTTTTTTTTTTTGACTTCAGGAAGATCCCTCCTTACAAGGGATAACCAGTGCCTCACATCTGCCCATCCACTATTGTACCTCAGATATGGCAGCCCTCCCTGCTTGTTCTGAACTTAGGCTTCCATTATGTTAGTAGAAAACTTTGCACAGCCTCAGTTGTGTGATAGCATCATTACCATTCACAATCAGTGAAAGTTTTGATTAAGCTGTTATAGTATATAAGTAATCTGCTGACCTAATTCATCATTTCTGTGTGAGGAAATGAGTGACCATGTATCTTGTCAAACTTAGCTTAAAAAAAAAAAAACAAAAACAAAGCAAAAAACAACTTACCCCTTAAAACAGAATTTTAGATNAAACAACTTCACGCTTAACACAGAGTTTTAGATTTCATTTAATATTTAAAATAAACAAATAAATAAATAGAAGAAGGAAGCAAATCTGATGTTTTACTTAGGTCCTTCCTGGTGATATTCAGCTTTACTTTCCTTTCATTCTTCTTTGCCTTCAGTCCAGACATTTAATCTTTATAAAATATACTTTCCAACAAAAGAAAATATTATACATTCTTACTCACAAAGTATCCAGGCTGTTCATCACTTAACAAATGTGAAAGAAAAGTCTTGTAAGAAGTCAAACAGTTGAAAGTAGTTGTATTTAACTTAAGACCAAGCAGTTTTCTTCCAAAACTTTTTGTAAAAGACCAAGAAAAGATCTTGTGCTATGAAGTTTTTAAACATAAATAGCAATTTCGTTATAAATAAGGACTACTTCCAAAAGGATTATGATAAGCGTCCTGCAATATGTACTGGAAAAAGTACAAAATAATGAAGCCTGCATTACAATTCTTTGCTAGGAAACACTTTCAACATAATTCAGTTCATTAGCCAATATTCCTTGACTGTGATTTATGGTGATACTGACACAAGAGTGCAGCTTTACAGAAGATAGCATGTGCAGAGCACGATAATAGATAAATGCCTGTTACCTGGAGGAAGCAGTTTGGCAACAATTGAACTTTAGATTTTTCTATCAAGTCAGCACTTCAGCAGTGCAATTCAAGTTTGTGACCTCCTGTTACATACCTGAGCTGGAGCCAACACCATTTGGCTGCAAAAGTGTAGAGATCATTTCTCTTATAATCCATTCTGCTGTATTTCTTGGGGTGGAATTTTGACAGATGTCAGGCATAATTTCCTTTTTTTATTTGAAAGGGACAGGATTTCATTTGATTTCACTCCTACCTCCTGGGTTTTTAGGAATAGATGTTTATACTATTTAGGCAAATGTACAAGATTTTTGACTGCAATGACTTTTGTGTGTATATGTGTCTGGTTCTTCAGGAACAAACACATTTTGCTGAAAAACATTCTTTGCTTTTTAGGGGATGGTCGTGTGCAGCATCATCTTTGTAAGTGAAATTGTTAGGTGTTCACCCTTAGTCCACTTTTTTTGTTCAAAAGGAAATTTCAGTACTGAAGAATATGCTACTTCTCAACAAAACTGTGTATCAGAATTGACAGTATTTCAAATGTTCCTTAGGCTGTTCCTTACTGCAGAGCAGAAAAAAAATGAAATCTGGAATCCTCATTTAAAGTAAAAAGGATGCAAAATTGGATAGATACAGTGATAACCATTCAATACAGTTAAAATACTATTGATGACTCAATGTTCCCTGTGGGTCCCTTCCAGCTTGGGATACTCTATGACTCTATGAGCATAACAAACTGTTCAGGGACTGCAAGAATCCAGAACCGCTGTGAATGTGAACTAGGATGATCTCATTTGCCTTTTACATAATAGGATTATATTTCTGACCTGAAACACGGATTCAAAACTAGTGATGAAGCAACAGGGATTTTCAACTTCCTTACTAGTAATCAGAGCTTCTTCACCTCAGAAATACTTCTACTGTATTTCACTGCTTAAAGAAGCCCAAATGAGGGCTCCATGGTAATTTAGAAGCATCACCTAGATTATCTAAACAGATTCAGGCTTGAATGCTCTCCCACAACTACTTAGTTATCAGATCACTCCTTTGCATGTGGTTTAGGCTTGCACCATGTAGCAANCCTCAGATATGGCAGCCCTCCCTGCTTGTTCTGAACTTAGGCTTCCATTATGTTAGTAGAAAACTTTGCACAGCCTCAGTTGTGTGATAGCATCATTACCATTCACAATCAGTGAAAGTTTTGATTAAGCTGTTATAGTATATAAGTAATCTGCTGACCTAATTCATCATTTCTGTGTGAGGAAATGAGTGACCATGTATCTTGTCAAACTTAGCTTAAAAAAAAAAAAACAAAAACAAAGCAAAAAACAACTTCACGCTTAACACAGAGTTTTAGATTTCATTTAATATTTAAAATAAACAAATAAATAAATAGAAGAAGGAAGCAAATCTGATGTTTTACTTAGGTCCTTCCTGGTGATATTCAGCTTTACTTTCCTTTCATTCTTCTTTGCCTTCAGTCCAGACATTTAATCTTTATAAAATATACTTTCCAACAAAAGAAAATATTATACATTCTTACTCACAAAGTATCCAGGCTGTTCATCACTTAACAAATGTGAAAGAAAAGTCTTGTAAGAAGTCAAACAGTTGAAAGTAGTTGTATTTAACTTAAGACCAAGCAGTTTTCTTCCAAAACTTTTTGTAAAAGACCAAGAAAAGATCTTGTGCTATGAAGTTTTTAAACATAAATAGCAATTTCGTTATAAATAAGGACTACTTCCAAAAGGATTATGATAAGCGTCCTGCAATATGTACTGGAAAAAGTACAAAATAATGAAGCCTGCATTACAATTCTTTGCTAGGAAACACTTTCAACATAATTCAGTTCATTAGCCAATATTCCTTGACTGTGATTTATGGTGATACTGACACAAGAGTGCAGCTTTACAGAAGATAGCATGTGCAGAGCACGATAATAGATAAATGCCTGTTACCTGGAGGAAGCAGTTTGGCAACAATTGAACTTTAGATTTTTCTATCAAGTCAGCACTTCAGCAGTGCAATTCAAGTTTGTGACCTCCTGTTACATACCTGAGCTGGAGCCAACACCATTTGGCTGCAAAAGTGTAGAGATCATTTCTCTTATAATCCATTCTGCTGTATTTCTTGGGGTGGAATTTTGACAGATGTCAGGCATAATTTCCTTTTTTTATTTGAAAGGGACAGGATTTCATTTGATTTCACTCCTACCTCCTGGGTTTTTAGGAATAGATGTTTATACTATTTAGGCAAATGTACAAGATTTTTGACTGCAATGACTTTTGTGTGTATATGTGTCTGGTTCTTCAGGAACAAACACATTTTGCTGAAAAACATTCTTTGCTTTTTAGGGGATGGTCGTGTGCAGCATCATCTTTGTAAGTGAAATTGTTAGGTGTTCACCCTTAGTCCACTTTTTTTGTTCAAAAGGAAATTTCAGTACTGAAGAATATGCTACTTCTCAACAAAACTGTGTATCAGAATTGACAGTATTTCAAATGTTCCTTAGGCTGTTCCTTACTGCAGAGCAGAAAAAAAATGAAATCTGGAATCCTCATTTAAAGTAAAAAGGATGCAAAATTGGATAGATACAGTGATAACCATTCAATACAGTTAAAATACTACTGATGACTCAATGTTCCCTGTGGGTCCCTTCCAGCTTGGGATACTCTATGACTCTATGAGCATAACAAACTGTTCAGGGACTGCAAGAATCCAGAACCGCTGTGAATGTGAACTAGGATGATCTCATTTGCCTTTTACATAATAGGATTATATTTCTGACCTGAAACACGGATTCAAAACTAGTGATGAAGCAACAGGGATTTTCAACTTCCTTACTAGTAATCAGAGCTTCTTCACCTCAGAAATACTTCTACTGTATTTCACTGCTTAAAGAAGCCCAAATGAGGGCTCCATGGTAATTTAGAAGCATCACCTAGATTATCTAAACAGATTCAGGCTTGAATGCTCTCCCACAACTACTTAGTTATCAGATCACTCCTTTGCATGTGGTTTAGGCTTGCACCATGTAGCAATCCTTGAGACAATAGCTGAGGCTGCTCCAAAGAATGGTACAAGTCTGGGATAGTTCCTAGTGATGGTATAGTTAGGTAAGATCACCTTGAGAGGTGAAAGGCAAAAGTTTAGGCAGCAGTATTGCTGTGTGCTTTGGAATGGTTGAGGCCCTAGACTATTCTATTTGTTGGCATAGAAGTAGCTTTTACAAATACAAGAAGACAGTCTGCCCTACAAAACTATAGTGTAAAGGTAAGGCAGGAAATATCTGTGAGGCACAGAGACATCCACAAGATAACAGTGAAAGAGAAACAGTGGTAGATGCTGATCTCAGTACACTGACTTCTGTTTCCTTTGGAAACATTGTAGGAACAACAATATTTGGTATGTCTATATGTTTCAAACACTGTCTTCAAAAATATTGGAAATATAAGAGCATCCCTGGGCCACTGAAATCCAAATAAAAATTAGTGTTTTCACTTCTTGATAACAGTTGTATACTAAAATATATAATCGCATGGCATAATCATCTGATAGAACATTATTTGCTGATGACTGCTTCTCAGGAGCAGTAAGACAACAGGAACAGTTTCTACTACGTCTGCACGCTTCATGGTCATGGCTCTACTCACATCCAAGTGGCTCACTGTCTGAATGTAACTCAGATCCTTTTTATTTTTGTCTTTTTGAGTTGAAGAAAATCCTGTAAATGGCATTTGCTAGCTATTTAGTCAGCAGACTGAAAGATCAGATGCTTTTTTACAGCATTAATTTAGTCATGAAGACATGGGCAAATGCTGTCCTAGCATTTCTCAGCAGATGAAGATTTGATGATTATGATGAAGAAGTAGAAGAACGCCATTGCTCACAAAGTGAGGCGGACTGCAGAACTTTTATGTGAAAAATAGGATGAATAGTCATAGAATCATAGAATTACCTGGGCTGAAAAGGACTTCAAAGATCATCTAGTTTGAAGCCCTCTGCCAAGGGCAGGGTTGCCAGACACTAGAGCAGGCTGTCCAGAACCACATTCATCCTTGCTTTGAATGCTGCCGGGGATGGGGAATCCACAATCTCTCTGGGCAACCTGTTCCAGTGTGTTCCCACCCTCTTGAGTGAAAAACTTCCTCCTAATATCTAACCTAAATCTCCCCTGTCTTAGTTTAAAACTATTCCCTCTTGTCCTATCACTATCAACCCATGTAAGCAGTCATTCAAGTACTGGAAGGCCACAATGAGGTCTCCCAAGCATCTTCTGTTCTCCAGAGTCCATCTACCATAGATAAACCAATCAGATAGTGACCTTCCTCAGATGAATATGCCATAGAGAGGAACTAAGGATAAACTAATCCACCCACAATGAAAGATTTGATAGAACTTATATGAGTTTAGTTTCAGTGGAGAACAGTTAAATTCTTCACAGGGGAGGAGGGTGATCATTTCTATTCCAGATGTATTTTACCTTTACTCATGGAGGACTTGTCTGCTCTGGAGACTATTTTATCAGTCTGCATATTAAGATTAATAATTAAAGCACTAATACATATTTAACAACAAAATTGTAAGTGCAACCGTAAAAGAGTCTTAGCATGTCTACTGCAAAAAGGAACCTATGAAATTTTCATTAATGTTTTATATTTTGGATAGGTAGAATCGTTCAGTGCTTAATGCTTCTTAATAATATTTCAGTTTTCTAAGGAGGCAAGCTGTGCTGACAACATATGTGGTGTTACCCATTCCACCAAAAATAAATCTTCTGACGATTACACGATTATACCATATACAACATGCACATGCGCACATATACAAACACTCACTAATGCACTCACTCATCTCACTCAATATATATTTAAAGGCACTCACATAAAGTAAGTAGCAAATCATGATGCTCATCTTTTAAATGGGTACTAAATTCAGCCTCACTGTGTTACCCTTTTCCCTCCACAGTTCCATGCATCTATCTGTGTAGATGATAAAAATAAGATGGACAGTAAATGATAGAACATTCTGACATTTTAATCATTGTTTTTAGTCACAGTTCAGCTGGGTGAGGGGCTGAAACTAGAAAGAGAAAGAGGTAGTGAGGTAAGAAGAAATGCCTCTGACATTACATGTGCTACTCCTTATCAGCATATTTTCTTCTGAGAAGATATCATATATCTCTTTTAACACCTTCTATATGGTCTTTCATAGGAATATGCTGGAAATGAGGGAATAATTTAAAGGAAAAATGTACACGTGAGATTTTGTTGTTGCTCATTTTTCAAAGTGTTTGTTCATGTCTGTGTTGCATGAGATTGCTCCTACTTCCTGTCTGGATGAATATAACTTTCCAATCAGGAAGGAGGTAAGAGGAAATCACTGAGACTTCAACATTATGGAGGATTAGTCAGGAGATGATTAGACAGTAGAACCAAAACCTAAGTAATCTGAGAACATGTTTTTCTTTCACAAGAGATTTGGTACCCACAAGATATCATTCTTAGGTATTCTGGCTGTAATGACTCTAAGCAGTTTGAATGGGAAATTTCACCATGTTCTCTCATCAGATATATATTTAAAAACCAACTGTTCAAAGGCCACAATTAGATTCCTATCAAATTCAATATGCCAGGGCTCTGGCCAGAAATGATTTTGTCAAGCTTTAAGACAGTCACATTCCTGACCAATGATAGAAGCAGAAATTTCTCCCTAATCACTGCTTTATTTGAATATTTTCATTTAAGCAAATGGAGAAGAGGCAAAAACAGCTTGTGCATTTATTTTGCCAGAAGTTCTTACATAATTGTTCACACCCATCTTTTTTCCAACAACCAGATGAGAGAACATGTGAGGCATCTGTGTGGGAGAGCTCATGGAGTCTTCATCAATCCCTAATGCACAACGGAGCCACAGTCTGCAGGGGCTTGCTCTCTGACCCTCTTGGAAGTGACTGCAGAACCAAGACATTCCTCCACATTTCAGTCCAGGAAAATTTATTTTCTTGTACAAGAGCAAAGCACAGTTTCTTTTCTTTTTTCTATAAGGAACCTCCCAGGAAGTATTTGTTCTTCAGAATTCTTGTTCCTCAGAACTTGTTTTTGTGATTATCTCTATAGTTTTTACAGACAGAATCTCACACAATTTGGGATCAACTAGCACTGATTTATAAGCTGATTGCGTGATGACTGACAAAATATATTTGAATTTGTCAGTGAAATATACAAGTTTTCTTAAAGATTTTACATTTTATGAATCTGTTTTTCCTGAAGATTAGAAAATGATATTATTTAGAACATTATGGGACTTTGATTATAATGTTCATTCATTTCATTTAACATAATGTTCATTTAATTTCAATATTTTTGAACTGCTGTAGCGATGTCCCACCTCTTATGTAGAATACATACATAAGTAAATACCTTGCTATGAATCGGGGTGGAATAATTTAAAATATCTACTGCCAGACAAGTTTGAAAATAGTATTTCATTGGTGAGAACAGTGTGCAATTACAATTCAAACATCTTCGAACATCTTTTGCTTTTAATGTTCATGGATCTAATTCATCTCAGTAAAAAATATTAGTTGTGTTTTTTCAAATACATTTTTGAGGTCTGTATAATGATATTAGACAAAGCACAACAGGACCTCCTTCCTGATTAGAATATGTGTTCTACACAAAGAGTTTAGCTCCCTGATTTGCCACCAAATACTTGGATTTGGAGTCATTATTACCACGAAAAACTAAAGAATTTAATAGATGTTGTACTAATAACAGTCTTGGGTTTATTAGATTTACCCTCCCATTATCTTTCCTCTAGCAATCCACATAGAATTGGCTCTTTCACATTACTGTCACTACTCTCTGCCTCCTTCCCAACTAATGAGACATTATACTGCTTTGCAGCTACTGGAAGTGTGAATCTTTGTCCCAGGCATGCAGATTTGTGCTATAGTATGTCTCCACCATGTGTGATTTCCCATGAAGGGTGGGCCTTCTGTGGGGTATATTCTGAACTTGGGAGAAAGAAAGGAGACCGAGCTCAGCCCAGTCTATTCCTCCTTTGATTCCATAAACTACCAGCCAGAAAGACCTTAGACAGTGTACTCAACAAATTAATATTGCTTCAGTAAAATATTATGTGATCTAATGAAAGAATGGAAGAAGAAGCAAATCAGAAAAATTAGAAAAATGAACATAAGAAGAGAAGATATTTGTACATTTACTCAATTAGTAGTCATGAAGCTAAGGAAAAAGCAGCAAATATTTTCAACCTTTTTCTCAAAATCTGAAAGAAAAAATTCATTTGATTCTTCATGATGAACTGCTTAAAATTTCTGATGAAATGTAATACAGCTTAATATTATAAACACTACTAGAATGAGAAGAATGAAGTTATTCTCAGTGAGCTATGCATTGATTATTAACTACTAAATACATGGCTGTTTCTCTGCAGGGATAAAACACTGGGCTGCTATTCATTATCTGCAGAATTTTTCAGCAGTCTCCAATGAAATATAAAAGATCTTTGTAGTTCTAAAATGCCTTTATATTTAGTAATCACTGAAATTCAGAAATGTCCCCTTGTTAAAAATTAGCTAACTATCCTGTGTTACATGATTATCTCCACATATCTGAAAAGTCTTTGCTAATGGGAACCTGTAATGGAGAGTTAAGAGTGCTATATTTATTTATTTATTTATTTATTTATTTATTTATTTATTTTGTCCTAAACCATGTGGTTTAGCCTTGCCAATAATAAATTAATTGATTTTACATTACTTCCCAGTGCTATAAGAAGCAGTAATTAATCTCCTTTCAGTTTTGTTAAATGTAAATCACTTAAAGCTCTCTAATATGCTTATGAGACCAAAACATCGTACCAGTGGCTTAGGATCTGAATCATGCTACTAAATGTACCCTTTCTTTTAGCTGTTACTAATGAGGTTAGAGAGGAGAGTGGAGAGTCAGTGGAAACTGAATTTTATGTTTTTTTATGATCATATCTACCACAAACACTACCAAACTAAAATGCAAGAGGGAAACATTTTAATTTTGACTGGTGTTTAAAAAATTGTATTTAATATAGAGTAGTCAGGTGACGATAATGGAGATTTCTTCTTAACTAGTTTCAGTTTGGCAGCAAATTTGAAGGATTTACACTGAAAAAGAGAGTCTTTCAACTACTGTAGATTTTGAAATCAGAGGCTCTTCAGACTTCTCTGAATATACGGAAGCCAACTGAATCAAACTTGAAAAGAAAGAAGATATTACTATAAATACAGCCTCTCTTACTTGCTAACTTTCAAAACAGCATCAAATGAAAGAGAAAAATTGTTGCTGACCTAATCTGATGACCTAATTTGACTACATAGTGTAGCATTTTATTGAAGGCAGAAGAAATTCTTAACCAGAGAATCCTTAACCATGTTATATGGTTACATGGTTGTTAGCTACAGAAAAAAAAAATTATCATAGAGTATGCATATAGATTGTAAAATTAGCATGCATATATTTTTAAATTCTAAACTTTCTAGCAGAGAACCTTTAAATAGCATCAGTAATAAAATAAAGGGAAGGATCTGACAGGAACACAGTGCAGTCACAGCACTGAAAATAGATTTGACTCCTTCAAATGTGTATTAATATGAGCTTGAAATGAAATAAACAGAACAGCCTCAGAAGTTTAGAACTGAAAGGAAGTCATCCATCACAGTGGAGGAATGTTTGATCTGATATACAGTTTAGCTTGCAAACTTCATTGCTAAAAACATTTATCTCTGTTCTCACTGCAAGCTCTAATAATAGAAGGCATGTCCTGAAGAAATTCAATATGCCGAATAATTGTGAGCATCAGTCTTAAGGAATGTGTAAAAAATAGACATAGTAGATATTTAGAAGGGTTCTTTCTGTGCTTGATGAGAATTAAAAAAATCCTATAACAACACATACATAAAATGTCTCAAATATTCAGTAAGTTTTTATATATGTTCTTATAAATCATGTTTAAATGTTTGCTTTATAACTGTGTTTGATTGACTGTTGAATGCATACAGGAGCTTTTCTGACTTTTCTTTACCTTGCTGTAGATACTCCAATCTTATGAATCCATTAAGATTCTCGTAATATTTATTTCCTATTATGGTTTCTACCCTATGCAGATGTATTGAGAAATAAACCCTACCCAGTGGGTTTAATCTCAGAAAATAATGATTAAGCAGCAGTTCAGGAGTAATCCAAGATGACTGTTTTTTTTCTCAGACTACTGATATAAATAATGTTTTAATGCATAGTTAAAATTGTCATCCTCAAATATTCCTAAATAACAAGTATGATCCGTCTGCCAACTTGTTGTTTTCCTCTTCCTTATCTGCTATTTTTATGTGTAATTTGTGAACAGTCTATTTGACCTTCAGACAACACAGAAAAATTTCTTTAGATACTCTTAGAATAAGAATAGAGTGGGACAAAAAATGTTCTCAGATAACTTAGTTATCATTTCTGTGATATTTTATGGTTAAATGTTTCTACTTAAAGATTGCACTTTGACAGTTCTGCATCTGGATTTCTAACACACCTATACAATGTGATACCTTTTTCAAACACAGAATTGTAATAAATTTATATGCTGTTATATAGCATACACTCAAATGTGGATAAATGTCCTTATTATACAGTATATATACATGAGATGAAGTAGCATAGACATGAGTCATCTTTTATATAGCAAAGGTCTAGAAAGAATTACCCGATAAGAATGTAAAAGCAAACAAAATAGCTAGCTAGTTTGTCCCATATTACTGCATAATGAGAGGGTACAATGACAAAGCATGTCTCATATATTAGGTTAAAATCAGTAGAAATAGATTTTCTTCCTATTTAGATCAGAGTCAAACAAGGCACTCATCTTGAATGATTTTGCATTTTAATTTTCATTGTTACGTAGTATTTGTTTTAAAAAAAGTTAACATTTCCCCGAAGTTATTACCTTTTTAGGTTTTTTTTTGTAGTATTTTTAATTTTTTTATGGCTATACATCAGCTTTCAAAACAATGACTGGAGAATCATCTGCATTGTAAAATGAAACTTCTCTGGGTATAACACACAACTTTCCACTTCATCAATCTGTTCTTTTTCTTGATCCCTTCAGTCTTCATAGAAGCAAAGCATTAAAAGTAAGCTTTGACACCTTTGATTTTCATTAATTATTGTACTAATTCTACATATTCATAATAGCCATAAAAATTCCTTGGAAAACAGCCATAAATGTAATGAGACATGATTTATTGTGTGCATGCATTGTATATGATAACTGTGTTACTTAGCTAGATACCAAATGGATCTAATTAGAATAAAAACCTATACAGAGGGTTCCCAACACAGGGAAGATGTTAAGCTTTTGGAGAGGGTCCAGAGGAGGGACATGAAGATGATCAGAGGGCTGGAGCACCTCTCCTATGAAGACACGCTGAAGCAGTTGGGTTTGTTCAGCCTGGAGAAGAGAAGGCTGTGGGGAGATCTCATTATGGCCTTCCAGCATTTAAAGGGAGATTATAAACAGGATGAAAATAAACTTTTTACATGGGTAGATAGTAATAGGACAAGAGGGAATGGTTTTGAACTACAGGAGGAAAGATTTAGACTAGATGTCAGGGGGAATTTTTTCACTGAGGGGGTGGTGAAGTGCTGGAACAGTTGCCCAGAGAGATTGTGGGTGATTGATTACTGGAGGCATTCAAGACCAGGTTGGATTGGGCCCTGGGCTATCTGGTCTAGTACTTAGTTGTACTACTTACTAGTTGTTAGCAATCCTGCCCGCAGCAGAGGGGTTGGAGTTTGATGATACTTGAAGATGATACTTCCTACCCAACTAATTCTATGATTCTGTGCATTAAAAATCTATGAGGTCAATAAGAGACCATATACATATCGAGTTTAGAAGATCTTTGGAAATAGCTACAGTTTTTTCCAGGAACTTTTCACTTGCTATTATTCCTCTTTACATATCTTGATATAGTCTCTAACTAGTTCATTACTATTTGTCTTTACATTTGCTAGGTGGCTTTTCCAAATTCTTTACCTTGTAGAGTCATTGAATGGTGGGGATTTAAAGGAATCTTGAAGATCGTCTAGATCTAACCCCTGCACCTTCTATAGTTTCCTAGTTTACATTTTCATTAAGGTAGGCATATGTCTTATGACTGAATTGCTTATTGTATTCTGTTGTAGAATATGATTTGTTTCATAGGTAGGTACAAAAAAGATATAAATATTTTTCTCTTTTATCAAATACTAAAATCTGGAAAGCCTGAAGAAACATTTCTCTTCAGGACAGCTATTCCTATCACTCAACACGGCACACAAGAACATTATTACCCTAAAACTTGTCACTTTGATTTTACACTCTTCTTCTTCTCTTGCCATCTTCTGAATGTCTTACTGTCATAGACCAGGTTCTAAATCAAGAGATAAAAAGGCTACAGAGAGAAAAGTCTTAAAGGGATTTCAAATTAAAATCACTTCATTTGGTATAATAATATAATCATAACATGGAGAAGCAATTTTAATGAAGTCTTGAGTTAACTCGAGGTGGTGTTGATCAGCTGAGAGAAGATTTATATCCAGAAAGTAATTGGATGAATGGTGTGATGACTAAAACAGCTCACATATCTACGCAGCTCTCACTGGTAAAGGAATGAAGACCTACTAAATATATCTGATAGTATCAGGAAGGGGTCTGATTATGCTTCTTTATACAGAAACTCGAGATAACAGCTCCGTAAAATTAGTGTCTGCACAAAGTATTGCTTAATGCTTTTACTGAGATTACCAGACATTTTGATTAGAAGAGAAATTAAGAACCCTTGTAGGAAAAAGAAAATCAAGAAAACAAGCAAGGAAAAGAAATCAGTTGTCATTAGGAGTATTCTGCCCTCTGACAAAATACAAAGGCTTCTCTGAAAGTAATGGCTTCCATTTTATGATGTTGGCTCACGAGATCAATAGTGGATGTTGGTGGTATGGCAGCAGAAGTTGAACCTTCCCACCAATATTCCGTCACATTTTGTTGCCATGTGACTGATAGCAGCAAGAGGGCAGTCTAACAAAATGGCATCTGACGTGGAAGCGTGTCATTGAATCCTTCACACTGAAACAGTGGTCCCACTGACTTTCACTGATGTTTGCTGAACATTTACGGAGATCAAACCGTGGATGTGAGCAGAGTGAGGTGGTGGGTGGTGTGTTTCAGAAGTGGCAGCAGCAATGTGAAAGAGAAGCCAAATTCCAGATGACCATGCAGACTTCTGTGAATGCTGCGTGAAGTCCCTTGTTCATGACTGGCAAAAATGCATAGCTAATAGTGGTGACTATGTTGGAAAGTAGTCTTAGAATCATAGAATCACTTAGGTTAGAAAAGATCTCCAAGACAGTCTAGACCAACTGTTCACCTACCACCAGTATTTGCCCACTAAACCATGTCCTTTGGTACAACACCTAAATGTTTCTTTAACACATACAGGGACAGTGAATCTAGCATCACATGGGACAGCCCATTCCAGCACCTGACCACACTTTAGGAGAAGAAATTTTTCCTAACATCTTCCTAGTGCCTTCCGTAGCTGAGATTTGCTCTCAAATAGCATTACTGTGCTCTTTGTATCTGTTGTAGTTTCCATAAATAATATTGTGTCTTAGCATATATAATTTGTAACAATCATGTTGATATGTACCATAGGCACATATCTGAAAAGGTTATCTATCTTGACCTTCTCAAGCTGATTGTTAGCAGTAGTGTGAGTTACAGCTTGTGTAAACTACATCTACCTTCTTTAAAAAGCTGTAGGCAATTTGAAGAACTAATCTGCTATAATCAGCTTTTGATAAATTCCTCTGGCAAAAAATTGTTGAATTATAGACTACTGATGTATTGTCATTCAGATAATACTAGTTAAAATATTTTTTTCTGTTCTAGATTTGCAGATCTGTTTTCTTGCTCCTCAGATTCTGTTTTCTTATTCATTAAATGGATACTATAAAAAATTATTTGATTCCTTTGCATTTGACTTATTTTTAATGTTTCAGCATTTGTTGCTTGCACAATGCTCAGAAACAGAAGAACACTGAGCCCCTCTGAATGGAGACTGGAAAGAAGACTGTTACTGTACAAAAATGTCTTGAAAGAAACTCCAGTTTACTGGAGTACAGATCCACTGCATAAGCAGTTCTAGAAAGTAGAAAAATAAATATTTATTCTATAGATAGTTTTCTGTCTAGATTAGGTATATGCATATTTAGAACTTGGTTCAAAAACTACTCAATTCAAAAACTACTGAACAATTGTTGTGTATTTAAACTGGTAGAAGTATGTGTGTTGCCAACTGGTAGAAGAGATCATGACAGCCTTTATAAGAAAGGAAGCATATTTTGCTCAAACTACAAGTTGCACTACAATCACATAATAAATTGGTAAGCTTGTCCCTGATATTGAAATCCTAATGCCATCTACAATTACAAGACAAAAGAAAAAAAATCCATAATAAGAAATCAGCTAATCAGGTATGATGCCTCATTACCTGTCATAAAGGTTTTTTAGCAAACTAAAATTCGTTAATTTACTGACAGAAAGACTTGTGCAATTGCATCAAACCTGCAGGCAGTTTTTGGAGTGTGAGATCTAACAGTGAAGGTTATAAATAGCACAAACTTTCCCCGTAATCTAATTCAGAGACAGCAGCCTACTCCGTGAACAAAAGAATAAATAAAAAATAATAATAATAAAAGAAATAAGTGGGAATTGAAGAGTTTTACGTAATTGTTCTGCTATTTATTGGAATTCTTTTAAAATAAGTTATGTTAATTTTATGGACAAGAAAGAAATAGGATGAAGTTTTATTGTCTATGTTACAGTGGAGTCAGAGAAGATCATTTCAATGATTTTTCTGATCTTAAAAACATTTGTACCTATAGTTCATTCTCACATATGTGCAGGATTTTAACTGGTTACATTATGGAAAGTGTCTGAATATGATTGATGGTCAGTTTTAATTCTGAGCGAAACTAAGATACATACGGTCATTTTCTGAATCATACAAGCTGAAAAGACCTTTTATCTTTTATTTTAACCTGCTTTATAGTAACTCCACTGGTAAATATGTTTTTCTTTTTCAGGATTGTTTTTCAATATTAATACTTTAAAAATTCACTAAAATTTTTATTAATACATATTAACTTCCATAATCACAGATTCTCTGGTACTGACCATTGCACAAATGGATGTGTGATATTTTTTCTTTTGATCCTAAGAGATTCAGGAATATACAGGTCAGTGATGTGAGCATACGTTCCAGCTGATCTTACAGTCTTTTAAAACATCCTATAGCATGCTACTAGTGTTTTACATTTAATTTTTAGATAGAAATTTCAAATTTTAAAAATACAGCAAACTGAAATAAAGTCTTCGGAGTCCTCACTTACAGTGAAATAAAATATTACATTCCCATGCTAATTTGAATTTTTTGAAGAAGAAGAAGCTGTCACCATTGCTAAGAAGTGTTCTTTATAATTCGAGAGTCATAGACACTTTTCTTTGAATCATCTTGGTATTGTTTATTACATATAGTTTTCACAGTATACAATTACCTTATGTTCTATACATCCATTAAAATTAGCATGTAGTTTAAAGTACGTTTTGCTTTTTGTGACACAGTACATAAATTACAATCATATAACATATACTGTGTATTTCCAACTGCTATGTTCATCTGCAATTCACATTGGAAACTTGAAACTGAATTAAAGAAACTAAACAATTTTAGTTGTCACAGAAATACATAAACCTGCTCTCACGCTATCTTCATCTGAATTTTAACACAGATAAACATAATTTGAATTTAAACTTGGGCATACAGATCTGCACAAGACCCACATTTCCATCATCTGCTCACTCAAGAAGCAGATGGTTCCATTGGCGGAATGGTCCAGATTTCAACCATATTGTATGACATTGTGCTGGTCCCTAATGGAGCTTCAAGGGGCCCAAAACCTGCTGAAACTGCAATTTCAGCTCTCTATACCACCTCTTTTGCTCTAGGTCAGACTGTTGCACTCAGTGTTACTGGCAAGGTAATTTGATTGTTAAGCCAATACTGGCTTATTTATTCTCAACTTCTTGTTCCCTTTCGTACTGACATTTTAGATTGGTGTTATCTGGCAGCTTCTGTTTTCTATGAGTTGTTATTCTGCTGCAGTGGACTGTATAAAGCACATCCAAGAACACTGATATGGTTTCTGGAGCCCTGTTTTCAAGGCAACGTTTAGCTGACATGCTCTGCTATGACAATTAGCAATAGTATATTGCAAGAAATTACTCAAGGTACCTTGCCTTGAATACCTAAGAAGCAACAGGTTGACAGATCAGGTGAAAGTAACATCAAAAGCAAATCAAAGAGCCAAAAGGTATTGTGTTCTAGGAGCAAGATAATACCTGCTCAAGATGTACTTTACATGAGGCAAGGGTCTGCTGTTGGCCATGAGAGAAATAAAAAAATAGTGCATACGAAAGAGCAACAAAACTTGTTCTGGTGTTTGGTCCATGTGGACCAACAGACGATCAAAATGGCCTGGACTTATAAGGAGTAATTCTGACCCATGGTCTGCACAAATAAAAAACCATGTACGCGTTTGTGGCCAAATGAGGGTAGGGGGAAAATATTAAGCATGAGAAGTGGAGAAATATGCCAAGAAGTCAGAAAGTTTTAGGAATGATGTCTGAGTCCATGCCTCCTCTTTCTACCCTTTTCCTCATGCCTGGAAATACTTCATCTCAGTGCCAAACCTTCTGATCTCTGCCCGTGTTCCACAGTCCCTCTTCCCATATGTGTGACCTCTTGCCTTGAACATAAATGTTTCACAAGTAAGTGTCCCTACTGTCTTCTCAAACTGCTAGGTACTGGCAAAAAATTGAAGACATCCTACTCTATTTGGAGAGAGAACAGGGCAAGGAAGAGTTTCATAGAAAGAGCTATTGTTGCTGGGAAATGCATCCTTTCCCTCCTTCCTGTCTTTGGAACAGAAGCAGTTGGAGAAGAACTGCAAAAGGAGGTGGGGAGTTGCAGATCATCTTAGAAAGAAAGGTGCATTTTTCTTTCCTCTGGCATAGTCAGAAGACACCTTGCTCTTCCATGTTGGCTGCCACTATTTTTGCATCCTCCTTCACTCTGTTTGGGACTTCATGAAGTTGAACTTATGCCTATGGTTATTCACCATAGCCTGACCATGTCATAATGTTTCAAGTGTATTTTCTCTTGAGATCATACCTCACTGGTGCCCTTGAACTCCCAGAGAGTCATCTCTCAACTGTTACTGGCATTTTTGGAATACTAGGGCAACTTCTGCCAAGTAGAAGGTAAACAGAATGTCAGAAAGCCTTTGCATTTCCTGTAAACCAGCAGGAAAACAACTAAGTATACTAGCAGTGACAAGCTGAATGAGTTATATGTTCATACATTTTAAGAGACTAATGATAGATTGAGACTTGATCTGGAAGGTGAAGGGTATAACAGGAGTCAAAAAGGTAAGATTCTCTTTATAGTAATTGTAATAAATTATCAGTATTCCATGACTCTGTGCTTACTTTTGGTGATCAATGGAAAGATTATGTCTCTCTTACTGAAAAAACTCCGGCCAAAAATAGGGCTTTACAGACTCGAGGGAGTGTTATTCCTAACTTCTCTTTGCATAGAACTTTCCCTATGAATTAATTTACTTCTCTGTATTTCACTGACCTTGTATGATTCATTCTGAGTATTTTAGTGACAAAATGCTGCTGGGTTTTTAATGAGAACTGGGCAAGGAATTCCTTTTTTATACTTTCAGTCCCTTTTTTTACACTCATTCAAACTGGCTGCTCAAAATTAGTGTGATTTAATAGAATTGTTTGCATGACAACACCAGAATGAACAAAGAACGGTTACAAGTGTAACATCTTAAGTTTGTGACCAAAGAACGAGCATGGTATGATGAAGAGAAAATGTTTACTCTCTGCAGTGAATTTTCTGAGATCACTGAATCTAAATCATGTGATAATGTAAGAAGGTAGTGGTGAGTGACAGCAGTATCCTTGCTGCAGGGGACAGAACCACCAGCTGCTGACCTGATCAATTCAGAGAGATTTGATAATTGATGGAGATTGGGTCTGGGGCACTGTGGGAAGACTACCAATGTTTGTCCAGATACCGAACAACAGTAGACCCCTGCTGCAGTGGTGAAGGGCATGGGGCTCTGGGTGATATCTCCTCAAATCTGATGCTGAGGGGAAATGGTTTGAGGAGGAATGGGTATATTCTGTGGGTCAAAAACTCATTATGCAGTGAGAGCCAGAATATGGGTTTTGTTTTCTGTGACCATGGGACCTTTACTGAGAATCAGAAACTGCTAGGAAGAGAAAGAATACACTCAATCAAGTGGATTAAAATCTTCATTGCTAACAGGCTTGCCAAACCGAGGACAACAAATTTAAACTTGAAATCACCGTCCCTGAACATGAAGAACTTTTATTAAGTGAGAAAGTGGTAGACAAGGTTGGCAAATATAGTATACACGTTGATATAGACTGGAGACATGTCAAAATCAAGTCCAGCAAAGGGCCACAGAGGTGATTTAGGGATTGGAACATCTGAAGAAGGAGTGAGAGCTAGAGTTGCTCATCTTGGAGAAAACAAGGCTCAGTTGCTTGTTCCCTGTGTGTACATATCTGATATGGGGGAAAGTAAAAAGGATGAATTCAGACTTCTCAGCAGCACCAAGTGACAGGACAACAGGGAATAGGCACAGATTGAATTAATTTCTTTATACCTCTCTGTTATGGATTTATGGATATGATTCATGTCATATGTCTCTATAGGCAGAAATTGAACTGTGAAGTTTGCCAGCAGGGCAGATATCAGCACAAGAATACAGAGTAAAATTAAGAAAGTAAATAAAAAAAATACTTTACTGGGAATTTTTAGTATAACATCTCCCAGATGAGACAGGGTAGACTAGAAGTCTAGTATCAAATACATTACCTGAAGTAATCATGCGTCAGATTACACAAAATTTAGTTCATTGAGTACATTTCAATTTGACCAAAAAACATCTGCAGCAGAGCCCAAAAACTAACTCAGAGGAGGTAAGAATGATCACAAGAATAGGCCTAGAACAAGAACTGCAGAGGTCGATATCCAGAAGCAAAACTGTGACATATTTAAGATTTGGATGTGGATGTTGAATTGGAAATGATACTTGCTTATCTGGTTGATGGCTTCTACATCAGGACATAAGTATGACATTTTCTCAGCTCTTCATAAATCTACACATGAAATCCCATTCAGTGCTCTAAGAGGTTGCTTTCAGATTTCTTCATTCAATGCCACTCTTTCTCTCTTCTTTTTTTCCTTCATAAAAGTGCATTTCTAAATTACTTTTTTCATCTTCTTTGACCCGAAAGTCAGACTGCCTTTGACCTCTGCATTTCTTACTCTCAACTGTTTTTTTCTGCCTAGAACACAAAGTTGATACTTCAAAACCTTCTGTTCTTGATGTTTTTTTAGGCAAACTTGCTTTCAGCTGCTCTATATTTATTTTTATTTTTATTTTGCTAAATTATACTGAATAGAACAAGCAACAGAACATCGAAATAATAAAAGTATGAACTGAGCATTCTGGTTATTATAACAGATAAAATTCATCTTTATGGTGCTCAAATGGGATAACTTACTTGGTTAAAGATTAGTCACAGTTTCCCAGAGTTTGACATCTATGTTATAAACCATTTAATATTACAAATTCATTTCTGATTAATTTTTTCCAAAACATTAACTTTTTTTGCTGAAAGTTTTTCTTTTTTTCATCTATCTTTCCAAAACTTGACTTATTACAAAATTTAAATAAAATATTTTCCCTCGTTTTTAAGCTGCATTGTATAGTTGAAAGAAAAAGAAGTAGCATGATTCTTATAGTTTAACGTAGACCTTTAGAAGCGACTACAGAAAAAGTTGCTTATGCTAGCCATGTTGAAAATGAAACAGAGCAGTAAACTATTCACATGTGGTACTTGCATCTTCTTCTGAAATGAAGGGAAGATGCAGATTCTGCTTCTGAGAATGCTTATTAGTCACCTTGGCATACCTGTAGTACAGTGTACTGAAGTCTTCTCATCTTCTTACCATTCACTGAAAGTCAACGTCAGGGTAATAAATAAACTCTTATGAAGAACCATTCTGCTTAAAATGTTTCTGAGATGTTTAGCATCAAATTAAATATAAACATATCCTTGAAATAATTTGAATGTATACACATTTAAAAGAGAATAGAGTGTGGGACTCAGCTAACAGTACTGATATCCACTAGACCTTGAATTATAAATCTCTTCCACTAAATTTTAGAATACTGACTTAGAAATAAGGCAGAACTTTGTATGGTACAGTAAATATGGCAATAGGCTCATGTAGTTATTGAATGATAGCAATTGCTACCTCTGTGTAATACCATATATACGTGTACTTCAACAGAACATATACTAAAAAATTGGAACAATGTACGAAAAAAAATTCTCATGGACAAAACAAAGTGATGTCATTCAAAGGGTCCTGAACAAGCTTGAAATCACCGTCCCTGACAGTGTTCAAGAAATGTTTAGATGTTTTACTGAGGGACATAGTTTAGATTTGTCAATCTAGGGTAATATGAGCAAGGTCATAATATATTACTTGTATACGCAGAGCTATAGGCACCTATTTCTTCTAGACATCACATTGCCTTTTGGCACATAGTCTTATAGCCAGGGTTCATAGCCAGAATATTTGTATGTTTTAAAGGTATTTTTTTCCTCTATCCTATTCAGAACCATTTGAAAATATTATCTACAAATTATGACATTGAGCATAACATCTTAAACCAAGTTGAAATATTAGTCAGATTTCATACAGAAGATTATTCAAATCATGTTCTTCTTTTCTTACACATAAATTAGTGTATGATTGGAAAAAAAACAAACAAACAAAAAAGCAACATAAGCAAAGTTCATTTTCAAGATCCATATTCTTATTAAAAAGATTTCAAAGTTCATTTTTAAATGATTTTACAATATCAGAAGTTTTTTTCAGATGGAATACCTGTGTATTTATTTTTTTCTTTATCACTTATATTTTTCAATAAAAAGTATTCAGTCAATTACTCTCAAATGTAATTTGTTTTTTTCTCTTCAATAAATGAGTTAATTTCTTCTAAAATGCCTCAATCTGCATTTTTTTGCAATCTTTTCCAGCTAAGTGAACCAATGCTCTGTGGCATGATCTGCAGAGAACTAGCTGCATACTCCTTCTGCCCGAAGCCTGTCAAATCAGCAGTGAGAGGAGCCATAACCTCACATCAGGCAGTCCAGCTAGCAGCAGGAGCACCAAAACTGCAGATGTAATCTAATGCTCAGAATGTGTGATTGGCATCTTGAGAGAACAGCAGTTAATATCTTGAAAAACACTGAAAAGCACAGTTTGAAAGTATCCTTATTTCATTCAAGCCTAAGTTTCATCAGGGTTATTTTTAAAAATTGTATTTCTGTCTCTATAACATTCCTATCCAGCATGTACACATGTATTTAAGCTCCTTAACATTGCAGTTTAACCATACAGAATCATGTACTTTTTGTCTGAAGCCGTAACCAATGCAAGGTCCAGGGCTGCATTTCATATTTATAAAAATAAATGCAAATACAAGAAAGAGGGGAAGATTTAAAATTACAGGATTATCACTGTTATTGCTTGACGTCATTTGGAACCATTTAAAACTAATATTCTATCTTGACAGAACTTCAAATATATCATTTTTTCTTTACTTCTTCAATCCAGTATAAGTAGTAGTATACAATATTCTCATCTGAGCTGTTATTACTTTTATTATTATTCTAATATTTCCTTTAGACATTTAATGCTTGAAAATAAAAATTACAAAATGAAAAATTCATTCTGAAACATACGAAAAACACTACTTTGAGGTGAACTTCTGTAAGTATCAGAGTAGTAGTTGGCTTGATATTGCAGTTTTAATAATAATCGCACCGTTTTTGTTCATCTAAACAAAGATATGAAATTTATCTATATGAGACGAGGAAATAAGACAGAGAAAATTTATGGGTATTGTAGAAGAGATACAAAGTATTTTCAAGTTATTAACCATTATTATTTTTCAGACAGTGGGACAGAATAGAACATGGAAAGCATAAAGATACCTATAAGTCAGTGTGAAGACTCCTATTTCCTCTGTTGTACTATTTTTCTACACAGTATTTTCTAACCCTGCTATTCGAAGTTATATTTTGGACATATCTGAACTCCCAATTTATGTCCAGACAGAGAGGGAAATGGCTGTATTATCAGAACTAAAAGGTTGTGTTTTTTTTCTTTTTTTTTTTTTCTTTTTTTCAGACTTAGCAGCACTAAAGTTCTATACTCGAAGAATGTGTGTTTAATTGAAAATGTAACATGACAGTAGTACTGAGTCTTAATAGACTAACCAATTGTCAAGCTGCTCCTAGAGTTGGAACTGGTGTAAAACAATTACCCATGGGTCAGGCTGACTTAAGGAAAGCCACCTCATTAAGATGATTGTTGGAGACACACCTCCACACCTGGTGTTAATAGTACTCCATTCATTTCAGTTCTTAATTCAGTCAGTTTTTTGTTTTGTTTTGTTTTGTTTTCTTTCACATAGTTAATACTGTTTCAGCAAGGGAAAGAAATGAGATTTTAAAATTAAACTTAAAAAATAGAAACAAAACCTTATATAAAACCTGAAAATGTCTGTACTTACAGATTTTACTGACCTGACACTACAGATCTGGGAGTAAGAGGAATTGCTTTTTGTATATTTGTTTATGTTAAAGACACAAACAAAATTATCAAAACAGTTATAGTTATTTTGCCTTGTAGTTTCCTAATCATATCATAACTCCATTAGAAAAGTTAATCTCCATCTTGTTAAGAATTTTCATTTTACAATATTTTTATACATTTTGCTTTAACTTTGTTCATTCAGAGTATCACTGAGATCCATAAGCAAGGCTTTTCAGCTTTTCTATCCTGTTACTTAAACTATGATGATGAATATCATATAACCTGGAGTCCCCCATGAATTGACCATGCTTCATGCTCTCTTTTCACCACGTAGGAACTCTACCAAGGTACCTGTTTTCATTTGCCAAGTTTTAAGACAGGTCAGGGAAGTGCTATTTCTTAACAAGACAGTAGAATCCTTTCCTACAAATAAGTGGGTTAGATACAAGTCAGCTTCCAATCTTTAAGCTTTTCCAAAGATGTAATTGAAGATCTGTCAGAGGAAGAAATTAATCACCCATGCTGGAATGAGAGGATACATCTTCACAGTTGAGAAATCACCCTACCACTTAGGAAGAGTTGCACACTAAGTATTCAAATGGTTCCTACTTACATTGTTTACATATTTGAGGACAATTTCATCTCTAAGTTTCCTGTGCAGATGGTAAGTGTGAGGCTGGTCTTGTGTGCTCTGCTTTGCTTCAAAGCAAATGCCAGCCTTTTCACAGTACTTGTTATTCAGCTACCTATGGAGTTATTTCTCCATGCTTAATCCTAGCATTGTTTTTCTCTTACATGGTCATATTCCTTGACAAAGCTTAAATAGAGTATTAACTATTTGAGGAGATCATAGTGCAAATGTATGCATGATAAACATTACTAATTAATATTAGGTAATTGTGACAAGTTTCTTGATTTCTTTGACAATTAACTTCAGAAAATAAATTCAGAGTTAATACTGTAGAATTTGCTTATCATTTACCTTTCCACATCTTTTTCTGTCTTTTCACTTCCACTACCTGGGGAATAATCAATTTTTGGGGCTTAGCAATGCATAACTCAAAGACTGCATTAAATATGCCCTCATTTTACTTCATGAAAGCAAAATACTTTTTATTGTCCAAAAATCACTTGTTAGATAAAATGTTAACTGAAAAATAAAAAATTAAAAAAGTGCAGGACCCTGTTCTTTGTTGGAGATATATTGATTTCAATTTGAGTGTAAAAGGGTTGAATATATTGAAACGAAGTTGCCAGAATTTCTAAGGTATTGAGGTCAATGTCAAATCAGACTTCAGCAGGGGCAATACCTCACCTTAATATCTCAATCTGCAGCTTAGACATCTGGCTGTTTTCTCTTAAAAATTGCTACATATCCATCATCCTTAATTAGCAAATTAAATTCCTACAGTTCTTTCTGGAAGGCATCTCCAGTTTTATTTCCTGTGCTCACTAGAAATGCTCACTGCAGAGGAGAACATTGATTTCATAATTGTTTAAGTAAGAGTGATGTCAAGTTTGGCATGGTCATTTTCAGAATCTTTTTTCTGGTGATGCAGATTATGAGGTTGTGATGTGTCCAGAATGAAATTGGAGAATTAAGAGAAGATTTTAAAAGCTAGTGTTTCCTCTTGCTGGGTTCAGGAAAGTAGGGTATTCTGTCCCTTCTCCTGGCAGTGTGAGCTAAGACCTATCAAACAAGGAGCTCTCCACTGTGTTCTTACTACAGTAAAACCCCTGTCTGATGAAAATGACTGGGAATTATTTAAAGGCTACTACAGCAGCTGTTCCCTTTACAAATAATAATGAGGTTTCTGGAAGAGAAATGGAAAAATAAATGGCTTTAAAGACATCAAATTAAACATTCACCATCTGACAGCATGGGTGACTGATGCAGTGAAATCTGTTTCTTTAATTGTCTCTTTAGAGTGTGGACAATTTGCTTGTTTGAATGAAATATACGTAGATTTGTGTCTATTGTTGTTTTTTGTTTTGTTGTTTTTTGATACTCCTGAGATTTTGATGAAATTGATGAAATTGCATTAAATAATATTAGAATAGTATTTTATAATACAATTATGGCATTATAATGTGCCATAGGAGTGATGGTAAAAGGAATTTAATTTAATGCAAATGAAAAAGTGTTCATTTGTAAAATATATGAAACAGGACAGTAGAGCTAAGAAAATACAGTAATAAAATGAAATAATAAGTTTTTTAGAAATTCTTTGACAAAGATTAGAACCTACCCCCCAGTCATATAATTTTTTTCCATACTAAAGAAACAATATCTTTGAAAGAAGATTAGGCAGATATTTATTTGTTTGTTTGTTTGTTTATTTATTTGGTAGTAGTATATCTTCAGAGAACATTTGGCACCTACCATAGAAGCACAATGAAACTGAAACACTAAGTTAAAGTCAGTTGTTCAGCAAACTGTGAAGTCACTGACGTATTACCTTCCTGTGCAAGCAGGTAACGCTTCACCAGGGCAAAGTTCTGACTACTCTGTGAGGATCTAGAAGATATCGTGCTATGGCTATCACTGGGGAATAAATATATTCCATCTAAGACATCTACAGAAGCATCCACATAGATATTTAGTTTAGATTATTAATTTTCATTTGAAGTAAATCACCCATTCACCCAGAAGTTACTTGGCATTAGTTCAGATCACACTGCAGACTCAGGGCTTGTAAACAGAATTCTTAAGCTAAAGAAGTTTATTACAGAAAGCACACCTAACCCACTCAATTTGATATTGATAAACTTGCTGATGCAGGTTCCCAGCAATTAGTTAAGACCAAAGATAAATCCCAGAAACACAGTGTAAAAATCAGTTCCCCAGCACCAGATGTTTCAATGCACAAATATTTCATGGCACCATGTATTGTTTTCTAACATATTATGCTATACCTACAAAACATACACCAGCATGTATGAGAAAGAGGACTAAAAAGGAAATTCAGACAACTACTTCATTTGCTTAGATGAATATGACTTGTGTTATGTGAATATGTCTATGTGTTGGATTGGATTTTGTGGCAAACCAAGGAATAGAACTTAGTTCTCAGATTCCAGCTTTCAGAGTTTAAAATTCTCAAACAGATTCCTCTAGTTTCAGTTATACTGGACATTAAACATAGAATATTTTTACTTTGTTAAAGACTTTTTGATCCCTACATTCAGAGTTTCATTATCTTAACTGCACAGTGGGAAAATTACATTCAGTAGAAAGGTCTTTTGCGAAAAAGAAAATTTTTGTGATATAGAATCCTTTCTATTCTGCTTTCATATTTTCATGCCTATCTTTCTGAACTATTATACTTTATGTGTAGTACGTTAAATATCTTCTCATATTTAAGAAACAACTCATTATTTTTAAAAGACAGTACAATTGGAACCAAACTCTACCACAATAAGAATGAAACTCTACCATGCAAATCTGAAAAAGCAGGAATGTGCAGAAGGAAACACTTCCTAACTATTCTCTTATATGCAAATTATTTTTTTCTCCTGACAGTGACATATCCTGCTGTCTCATAAAAAGCTTCATTCTACTTCCAGCAGATAAGGATATGTACTATATACTCCTTTAATTTTCCTTACTGTATAAAGTAAAAGCTTAATTACCTCAGCACAGTTGGTAAAGATTCAAAATTGATAGGTGTGCACAAGCAAAGTTCATAGCAAGCATACAGAGAAACTTTAAGACTGTAATAACTTTAATAAAGTCATGTTGAGCTCCCACTCTATTCTTTTCTCCAAATATGATGAATATATGTTGCAAGTCCAAAGAAAGACAATAAGGCTTATGAAGGTCTTGGAGAATATGCCCTATGAGGAGCAAATAAAGGAACTGGGTCTGTTAAGGCTGGGGAAGAGAAGGATGAGGGTAGACCTTACTGCTGCCTTCAAATACCTGGAAGGTAATTGCAGTGAGAGTGGGGTTGGCCTCTTCTCAATGGTGACAGGTGACAGAACGAGGGGAAATGGCCACAAGTTGTGCCAGGGGAGGTTTAGGTTGGAGATCAGGAAAAGCTTCTTTACAGAAAGGGTTGTCAAGCACTGGAATAGGCTCCCCAGGGAGGTGGTTGAGTCACCATCCCTGAAAGTGTTTAAAATCCGCTTGGATGAGGCGCTCAGAGACATGATTTAGTGGTGGGTTGTTAGAGTTAGGGTAGTATGGTTAGGTTGCAGTTGGACTTTAAGACCTTGAAGGTCTTTTCCAAGCTGAGCAATTCAATGATTCTATGATTCTAAGAGAAAATAAAATTTCAAAGAAGAATCATAATTGTATCTGTGTAATCAATAGCTTACTACTGTTTTTTATTGATGTAATCTATCTGGATTTCAGTTAAGACATTTGACATGCCTCCCCACAACACACTTCTCTCCAGTTTGGAAATATATGGATTTTTTTGGGTAGTCTGTTTGATGGATGAGGAACAAATCCTAACCCCATGACTGCTTCCTACACAGTTGTTGCTCATGTGGAGATTTTAGGGGAATTTTAGATGCTACTGTGTACTGTAAGAAACTAAAATCACTTGCCAATACTCACTGCCAGCTTTGTGAAGTGAATATTATTTGTCTTACTGGATAGGTAAGATAGTCTGGGTATTTTTTATTTTCTAGTAAGCAAGTTCCCCAGGTGTTCTTTTGTGTTATAAAATAGGGCAAATGTTTAACAATCAGCCGTATTTCAATTCCTATCATTGAAGTGAATCATTAAAATAATTTTAAACTATCTTCTGAGTAAAAAGAGAATAAAAGCCATAATAAATGCAACAGGAATATGTCCTTCCTGCCAATGTTCAATCTCTTTAAATGCATAAGAAGCTTTACACATATCCATCACAATTTCAAAAATGACCCATTTTTTACTTGGTGGTTTCACCTTCTCTCTCAATAACTGAGGAAGCTTTTGGAAATCCCTTGATGAACCTTGACCTCTTAACAGTTTGCTTTTATATTTTTAATGTAAACTTATTTGAATTGCAGAAATTATAATCCTATGAAGCAGTATGGCCTGGGTAGCATTAGAATGACTGCAGGCTTTATGTCTTATTTATAATGAAGAGCAGAAAGAAGCTATTTTGACAACCTGGCAAAGAGAAGCATAATTAAATCATGAACCTAGCTGCTCCCATTCTCAGTAGATAAGAGCACAGAGGTGAGGTAGACATCCTGCATTTCCAGAGAGAGCATGTATGAGGTTGTACCTAAGCCACTGGGTAAATTCCTTGGCAGTTTGTTTAACTGGCTCTGCGACTCTTCTGCTTTTATGGAAAGAAGAAAACAGTGCCAGAGGCCAACAGAGAGCAAGCCTTGCTACTACTAGATGCATTATTGCTTGATACCTTAACATTCACTGTAAATCCAGGCTGGTGCTAGGAGCTGTTTTGGGAATTTTTAAATGAGAATTTTTGGAGACCCATGAATATTGTATAATCACCAAATTCACCTGTGAATCTATCAACAATTTCTTTATACCGTGTTCAGTTATTTACTGAAACACAAGAAGTGAGAATCCTATAATGGATGCGTTTGAAAAGACAATAATTATTCTGGACCTTGGCTTGGCTGTGTGTATGCATGTGAATTAAATTATTGTGAAAGTTCATATATCCCCTACAGAAATATGAGCTTGATTAACTTCTTTTTCTATGCTTTCCACCTGCTGAGATATATCTTTGGAAAGTTTTCTAGGAAATGAGAGGTACTGTTGTAAATGATAGGTCACAGTCACTTTACTGCTAACAAAATATTGATAATATACAAATTATTGTAAATGTCCCTAAGAGAGTTCATTATTTTCAATTTTTTGATGTTGCCAAAGTTGCACAAAGTAACTGAACTTGTATTTCGATTCACTATCCTTATATGCCTATGGAAACTTTTTTTTTTCTCTGAAATCCTAACTACTATTTTTCTACTTGATATTAAGCTCATTGGTAAAATAATGGTCAATTCACATCCATCGCATTCCAGTTTCTTCACTTTATTCTCACAATCTTTTTCAAAGCATTGTAGAGCAAAACATTGCAAGGCTCAGACACTTTAAAATTATATATTAGGCAAAAAGTGAAAAATAGCATAGTGCAGCTTCTGGCATCGACATTCTGTGCAGCACAGTTAAAGTACCTGCTTTCAGGAAGAAAAACAACATTGTGAGCAAGAGACTTTAGCAGTGGAAAAGCTCCATAAAACACAAACAGACAAACAATACAGTAGCTTGTTGTTTGCATTGTGTTGTGTTTTTTTTTTTTTTTAATTATTTTTTGTTTTTGTTTTTCTTTCCTGAGCTCATTAGAACATCAATTACCATAATAAGCTTTGTGGACAGAAATTTAGTTTGCCTAAAGGAATCTTCCTGTGAAGCAACTCCTTAGTAATAATATGTTTAACATCTCCTAGGGAAAAAAATCAGCAAATCAGAAAACTTTTCTGTGCCTCACTTGACTATTGCAATCCCAAATTCTGTTAAAGTACTCACATTTTTGGTCAGTCTTCTTGCTGTCAGTGCTCTTATTGCATGTTGGTGAACCATTGCAGAAATCTCTATTGCATGGTCCTTTATGTTGCCTGCATTATGTTTGACCAAAGAGAAAAATGTAGCATAAAGCACAACAGGAAACATACAATCTCTGTGTGTTTAAATCACTAATGTAGGCTTGACTATGAAGAAAGTATTTACAATATAACACACTTCTCATGTTCATACTGAAAAGATTTTATTGATAAATATCTAAATGCAATTATATGCAAATAACAAGCCTTCAGAATGCTGGTTCAAATACCCTTACTAAAGTATTGAGAATTATGAGATCTTCTTGAAATCTTACTGTAAGTTTCAAAACCAGTGAAGGTTTTCCAGCAGAATTGTATCTCATGAGAACTCCTCATTAATTAATTTTATTCTTCTTGCATTTTAATTAGTTCAGAAATATCACAAAAAATTGGTGGGGAAAATTACATACCAGTCTTATGAAAGTGAGTGAAAGGGTAGTATTGTCTGATAGGATCCAAACCAGTAGATTCTCCTTGTTGAAACTGTAGCATATGAACGATATGATGATTTTATGAGGATTTTGACCTGGGATGAGTCCTGTGTCTAGAATTAGTATACCCCTACAGATATCCTTGGCAAGTGGCCTACTTTACACTACCTGAGAAGTTGACAAAGAGGAATTCTGCAGAGGACCTGGTTATTCTGGTGGACAATGGGCTGACCACGTGTCAAGAGTGTGCCTTTATGGCCAAGAAGGTCAGAAGTATCCTGGAGTATTTTAAAAAGAGCATGGGCAGAAGGTCAAAGGATTTAATCATGCCTTTCTGCCCTGGTGAAACAACATCTGGAGTACTGGGTCTTTTTCTGTGTTTCTCAGTTTAGGATGGGGAACTTCTAGAGCGTGTCCAGCAAAGGGCTACAAAAATGATGAGGAGCCTGGAGCATCTCCTGTACAAGGAAAGGCTGAGATTCATGGGTGTTTCAAATCAGATAGGAGAAGGCTGAGAGGGGGGACCATAACACTGATAAATATCTAAAGGGCAGGAGTCAAGAAGATGGGGACAGACTCTTTTCAGCAGTGCCCAGTGACATGACAAGGGACAATGTACACAAACTAGAACACAGAAAGAGCCATCTGAACATGAGAAAGTATTTCTATACTATGAGGGTGACAGGACTGGAACAGTCTGCCCAGAGAGACTGTGAAGTATTCTCTGGAGATTTTCAAGACCTGCTTGAACTCCTTCCTGTGCAGCCTACTGTAGGGAACCTGCTTTAGCAGGGGGTTGGACTTGATGATCTCCAGAGGTCCCTTCCAACCACTATGATTCTGCAATTCACTGATTCTGTGAAATTGTGTGTAAGTCTGTGTATTGACTATAAAATGTGGTCTGGAAAGTCTCAGTCAAAAAACACATCATGTTAAAGAAGAAGAGGATCATTAGCTGGATTAAAAATTAACCAGGAATTTCATAGATACTTCTGAAGCAAAGAAGTAATCCTGAAAAGGAATATAGAAGCAGGAAAATCTTCACTGCGGAAAGTAGGAAGAGAAATCATCAGTTTGGGGACCTGCCCAGAACATCCCCATGCCATGCTCATGTCTGCCCAGGGTGGGCAGGACACGGTTTCCATGAAGTACTGCCAGCAATGTCCACCTTGTTATATTATCTGGTCCATCAAGTGGTAACCCACACCTTGGATGTGCGCATCTGGCCCGCAGGGGGCTTTCTCATTGGTATGTGGGCCAACAGCTTGTGTGAAGCAGGAGTGCACAGAAGGCTGGGGTACTCCTCCACAGAAGAGGGATGTAAGTGAGGGTCCCCAAGATCCCATAAAATGGCATTTCAGGTGCCTCACATTATATAATTCTGGTTTGTTTTGAGATCATGTAATTCTGTAAACATGAGTGCAGTGGTCTTGCAATAAATTACAGAAAAGTGTTTAGAAATGTGTGTCTGTTTATTAATATTTCCTATGTGTCTAATATTATGAATTACTTCTTGAATTACTGCTACTGAATTTTAATGTATGTTTTTCTGATTGACAGTATTTATCTGTCATTAATAAATAATAAGCATCTTCAATCTTGATTTGGTAAACACTGTGAACTAAATACGGTTGGTTGTTTTTTTCACTCTGACAATCTTCTCTGTGCTTGGATGATGTGATAACACTCTTTTAGCTCTTATTTGATGCAGAACAGAGAAAATCTTAAAAACAACTCTTACATGTTCAGCTAGTATTGGTCTAAGTTACCCAAAAAGTCATCAAAGATTTGCAGGACTAACTGGGATCATCAATCTTTTATTTTCATTACATCTTCTCTATATGTCTGTCTGTCTGTCTGTCTGTCTATCTATCTATCTATCTATCTATCATGTATCTATCCATATATATTTATATATGCACATCTTTCAGCAGCTGTGCAATATTTGGAGATTTCTCTGTGCAGTTCCTTTTTTGCTTTTGATTGTCTTGTGCTGAGGCGCCTAAGTACTGACTACAAAACATAAATCAACTGAAGAGTACAGGAGTGTGATATCAAGTAGGTTAATAACTGCCATCACTGAAGCAAGTATGAATAAAATAATTCAGCATCTACAGCTCTTTCTTACACCTAAGCTTGTTAATTGCTACATGTAAAAGGAATCAAGAGTGGAGCAAAGAATCTTGCACATGACCTTGTCTCTTTAATTCAAAACATCCTAACTTGTAAAATCAAATCTAAGATAAAGGTGTATCACTGTTTGGCAAAGAAACAAAGAAACAAACAACAACAACAAAAGCAGTGCACTAAATATCTCCTTGTAGATCAAAATACTTTTCAGAGAAGTGTCTTTTTTTTTTTAAGTTTTCCTGAAACATGAAACTGGGTTAGACTTTCTACCTGATGCAATGGCAACCTTCACTCATCAGTTTTTCTTGTACCTAAGTAGCTGCATTACTGGGGCGAACATCTTCAGTTATTTATTCCTTTCTCTTTCTTTTCCTTTCTTTTCTTTTTTTTTTCCCTGTTCTTCACAAGTCCTCCTTTAAAATACATCTTCTTTCAGTTCAGATACAATGTAATTTTAGGGTTCACCCTCCATTTTCAGTCAACTGCAGTTTCTAAGGCTTGTGAACTCAGTATCGTGTTGATTTCTTTTTGATGGAAAATTCTTAAGAGTTAACAAGTGGAACTACAACTTTATCCCCATTTAAATCACACAGTTCAAGAGATTGTTGTAAAAAGGTTTTTGCAACAAATGTATTTTAGAATGTCTATATCTGAAAATTGTGCTTTCCTATGCCATTGAAAAATTATTATTAAAAAAACAATAATAATACTGAAATATAATAATAATTGCCTGAGTAAGGGCAGGATACACTGTGAACTCACGAGCATATGCATAAATGTTAAAATAATGCTGAGTGTGAGGTACCCTTGAAACTATAATGCTGTTCAAAACAGTAGTGTTCCAGTTTTCTTTCTAGCACCATGTTACAGGATTTGGAACCGACTAGGACCTGGAAGTGCTCCTGGTCTGCCTGTTAGTGGCTTGTTGCTGTGGATGCTCATTCACAAGGAAGACAGGGACAGACACTTTCAGGTTGGACAGATCTCATAGGGTTTCAGCATTCCTGTGACCTGTTCCTTCTCAGCTGTGAAGTATTTCTTTACCACACTCCATTTTTACTATCACTTGCATTCATATTTCTGCAAAGGTGTAATACAAGGATACTGAGAAGAAAGATCTTCTCCAAACTTAAGAATTTACATAGGAACAAGCAATATTATTGTGAAGAGCACTAAAAATTTCAATTTTTTTAATTCAAAATATGCAATACATCAGGCTTGGAATTGTATATATAGTATGAAAACAGAAAGCTAAATCTCCATAGAATATATGTTTATATATACAGTATATATCTCCATATATATAAATATGTATGATATGTTTATTTTATCTTTTACAGCTCAAAAACAGATTGGTAATTGGAGCCTACCCTGCAAGAACCTATAGCTTCTGAATGTCCATGTTGCAGAAAAGAACTGAAATATCATCTAGGTTTTAGATGATCTAGTTTTACTATCTGAGTTTGGTTTTTTGTTTGTTTGTTTGTTTGTTTGTTTGTTTGTTTTATTTTATTTATTTTTTCAAACAGGTCACGGGATTTTTGGGGGGAATAAATAAAACATCCTTGATAGGATTGCTGCTGTTTCCTAAAGCTGTTCAAAGACAAGCCATCACTTGTCAACACTACTCAGCAGAAGATCAGAAAGTGGTATGCATGCCCCTCTGTGGCAGCTCTACTTCAGATACTCTGCCAGCTGAGTATACTGATGAGAACTAGAGCTTCGGCTAAAGTGTTTTCCTCTTCATGAAGCTTATTATTGTTCAGACATGTCCCAGAAAGTTAAAGACTGTATTTTAGTCTGCCTAATCTTTCTGGGAATGTAGGTCAGCCTAAAGCAGGAATGAGATCTATGATCTTCTATGCAGACTTGCACACAGTGCTGGAAGCTCAGGATCACAGCAGATAAACAGGGACCAAGAATATTGACAGAGAGACAGAAGTGACAGAAAAAAAATTGTCAGACACTGATGTGCATGGCTGAAAATTATGTCTGATGGCAGACACAAAGTGGATCACAGTTTCTTTTCTGAGCTGAGATATGGTGGATACTTGCTATGAAGATAAGTTACAAGACCTACAGAAATTTGGCATTTTTGCTTTTAAATTATTTTTGCTTTTCAAACACACAGGAACATTTTGAAATTATAAGAGATGTATAAAGACCAAGGAGTGGAGAATATTCTCATCTGATCACTCTCTGCATTTGCAGGCTTACCCCACCTGCTCTTTGATGGGCTCCTGTTATTTCTGATAATCTTTGGAGGGGTACTTATACCTGTAAGCATGTACCAGCAAAAACTAGTCTTATTGTAAATTCTGACAGAAAACAGTGGTTGCATAATCCCACGGGTGCTATCCCAGAAACGCTGCCTAGCAACACTACTCCATCACAATAATTCTGGTGCTGGTGTGAATAGAAGAAGGGCACAGGAATGGGAGGAACCTTTGTCTGTGCAGCTTACCGAGACATGAAGAACTTCTAATAAATGGAAACACTGTAAAAAAGGCCTGCCCTTTAAGAGTATTTTTTCTTGTTATTCATTCAATTAAAATGCTAGCAAGTAAAAGCATTAGCTAGGATGATGTGCAAACACCAGCAATTGATATCTGAAGGACTGCCTTTGTGAGAAATATCATGATTTCTGAACTTTCTCTCATTTTTGGGATGAATTGGGAGGATGAGGAGAATCAACCTCTGCTTTTCTGTGTTGTGACTCTATGGTCACTTATGTAAATGCACAAATAAAACTCAAGACAGGAGCACTATGGGAAAGAGATTTCCTGATGGAGATGGGTAATTAAAAACTGTGTGTAGTGGCATAATGCCTGAGGTGAAGTATGCCTTAATGGAGGTTTTGTAAATAGAGTATGGGTATAATGTGTTCAAACTGTATTGGTTTTTGGAGGGGTAACAAATATCCATTGGTATCTATTGTAATTAATAATATGAACTAAATCTCCTAAACTGTGGTATCCATTTACTTGTTAGTGACAATCATGCATATGAAAAAAAGTGTTTGCTGGATCTCGCATTTCTGACAATATTCCTAAGTGTCATTTTGGTGGCTCACAGGAAGTTCAAGTACTTGGCAAAGCTGTCAGTGTTAAACTAAATTCTCATCTCACAGTGATCTGCATTTGTTTCCTCTTCTGTTTGCTGAGAGTCCAACAGCCCTATATCATGGAGCGTGAAGCAGTGACTGTAACCAATTACAAACTGATAATATATTGGGACCTTTCAGGTGAATATCAGGCTTTTTAATGGTTTACCAGCAATTAAAAAAAAATCATAAATATCCACGCACAATGAAATGTAACAGCCATGGGGAAAGCACACGTTACTTGTGTAAATACATATGTTATTCACAAGGTCTACAGGTGCACTCCAACTTCATATTGTAAGGGATGTTTATTTAAAAATATATAAATATATAAAATGAAGTGCTTCATGCCTGAGAATAACAGAAACTGAAGAAACTGAAACTATTTTTAGACATGAAATCACATAACTTAAATAAGTAAACTTTGGAATTTATCTCCTTCATGCTTTATTCATCAGATAAACATTTCCAATGTCATTGTTAATGAAAAGTGAATTTAAATGATGCTTTGAGAGTACTAGATTCTACGTATTACACATTCTTGTTCATGAAAAGTTTGTAAGCTAGAATATACTCCACACTTAGTAGTATCAGTGCATTTTGGTTTCTTTTTGTCTATGGTGTGTTTCTACATGACAGACTATTATTTCAGATATACACAGTTAACTAGAACTTTCTGCAGATCCATCCAATTGCAAGTACAATAATCCAGGTGATTTTGTAAGGCTCAATTTTGTGGAGGAGATACATGTTTCTCTATTAAATACAGTATTCAGTGACTATCAGTATGATTTAAGATGCTAATATTAAAATATATCCTGGAGACTGCAAATATTTCTTAAAAGGCTGCACAAGATGTTATACAGATTTTCCTCAGTGATACTTTATGATATCAAGAGCAGTGAGATTTCACTGGTGAGTTGTAGAATCATCGAGTTTGGGTTGCAAGGGATCTTGATGATCATCTATTTCCAGTTTCTCTGCTGTACTCAGGGACACCTTCCTCTAGACCAGGTTTCTCAAAGCCCCATCCAGCCTGGCCTTGAAAGCCTCCAGGGTGAGGGCATCTGCAACCTCACTATGCAACCTGTTCCACGGTCTCAAGTAAGTCAAAACATATTCTTCAATTTCTCTTCAAGTCTTCTTGAACCTATTCCAGTTTGTCTGGAAGGTTAGAAAGTTATAAAAAGATCTTTTTTATTTTGTAATTCAATTAAAATCAGTTTGGATGGTGATAATTCTTTCATGGATCATAAACAAAATGTACGAGAACTAAGATGAGTAATATGACCACACTGACATAATGCTAGTGGAATGTGTGTTACTAAAACATTTTATGGAAATTTTAATCTGAATTATACTTGAAAACCTTAAAAATGTGAGTTTTATATCATTTGTCCTCCTCTTTTTAGTAACACATGACTTATTCTAATATTTCTTCCAAATATTTTGCATTTGGCGTACTTCTGCTTCCGGATATATGTCTGAGGCTGTTATATAAGCATTAATATACAAATTAGTTTTTTTATTCATCATTTTTATTTAATTCAGAGCATTATATATACAATAATAATATATACAATAAGGTCTTCCTTCCCCTAAAATTGTAAAGTATTTCCTTTTCACATCAGTATTTTATAATAAGGAATGCTAATGTGAATTTTCATTCCCTCATAAAATACAAAGTTTCTGCATTCAGCTTATATGTTACCTACATTTTAGGTTTTCTTATGTTGTTTCATTATTACTGGAGGTGATTTCCATGAGACATTTAGTTTGCAGTTATAGGAATGGCTAGTCAGATTTGACCAAGAATGATTATGGGGCTTCTGCTTAATAAAAAATACAATTACAATTAAAATAATTTAAATAGTGATTATGATCACTTAATATTTCAAGATTTCTGATGTTCAGCAAAGCAGAAGCCATAGCTAACACAGAGAGGAAAATCTAGTACATCAGAAATTGATTTCAAATCTCCACCACACCATTCTGAAAGACGTTCTCCAGGGAAGAAATCGTGGCACAAAGCCTACTGGAGTTTAGGAAACACACAATCCTCTCAGAAATTTTGTTTAAATTGTGGATGGTATTGTGTGGAGCCAGGATCTAGACCTGACCATCCTTGTGAGCCCCTTTCAACTTAGGATATTCAGTGGTTCCATGATTCTTTGATTCTAACTACTATTTGAACTGTTCAGTACTATGAAGATACAAGGGAGTACGTTAGATTTAGACAGCATTGTAACTAAATTTGGTGACTGGCTTCTAGACAGTCCTTTACCTCTAGAGGTGACCCAGATCTGGAAACTATGAGTCATATAATAGCATATTAACAATTCTTAGAGCCACACTGTACGTAGAATACATCTTTCAGAGGTAAAGAGTAGCTAGGAACTGTTCATAAACAGAAAAGAATGGGTGATCATTTCTCCATGGAACTGGTCTCACTTGCCTGTGCTGTGTTCCTGACCCCAGTGGGTGAACATGAATCACCCAGCAGCCCTCTATCAACCTGGCTTTACAAGTAGGGTAACATCCCCTGCAAAACTTGCCAGCAGCATCTGCATGATGAACAAAGACCTAGATGCCCATACACAACTGATAGCATCTCCAGAGTGTAAATCAGAGGACTTGGACTGTACTGTATTTCATAGAATTGATAGAATGTTTTGGTTTGAAAATGGCCTTTAAGATCATCTAGTTCCAACCCCCCTGCTATAGGTAGGGACACCTCCCACTCGACCAGGTTGCTCAAAGTTCCATCCAGCCTGGCCTTGAATATCTCCAGGGGAGGGGTCAATCATAACCTCATCGGGCAGCCTGTTCCAGGTTCTGTCTCATCACTCTCACTGTAAAGAATTGCTGGCTGTCGAGTCCTTCATCAACTAACACCCCCAAATCCTTCTATCCATGGCTGCTCTAAAGCCATTCTCTGCCCAACCTGTATCTGTGCTTGGGATTGCCCTGACTCAGATGTAGAACCTTGCACTTACCCTTGTTGAACTTCAAGAGGTTGGCACGGGCCCACCTCTCAACTCTGTCCAGGTCTCTCTGGAGTCCTAAGCTCTAGGACTGAATTTTGTGTCATATCTGATAAGTTGTTAATGTGCAGACTCCCGAAACTGTCTAAGGTATCAGACAGCTGGAAGGTATGGCACAGAACCAGTAAGAGATCCGCTGCCTTCTGAAGAGGCAACTGAAGCCCAGGCAAGGGTCCTTAAAATGTCTAAGTTACTACCTGAAACTTATGTTAAGATACCCAGATTGCTCCCCGTCACAGTGGGATGTCTCTTCAGGCCTCTGTAACATTTGTATAAGTTTTGTACAGACGCAGGTGAGGGAGAAGGGACTAACTCTCAAGAAAGTGCAAGGATAACTACATTTTATAACTTGGTGTTTTAACATACTCTTTCGACCTGTGGCACGCATGCATTTTTATCTGCAAAGCAAAAGCATAATGAGGTAATAAACAAAATATGCAGCTGTATATAAGGATTATAATATTTCCTTATCACTGTTTTCTGTGGGACTCTGCAAAGTTTAAGAATAGGGTCTTTATCATTAATCAGACAGATTCAAACAGTCTGTGGAAAGTTCATGCCCAGAAACATAAGGGAGGGCACCACCCCATAACAAACTTTCGGCTTTTCCTACTTCACTCCAAAGGGACTTTCTGCTCAGCTCTATTACTGCTCTCTTGGCTAGAATCAGGAAATCTCATCTTGTTCCTTGGGATCAGAAAGTATACTCCTTGAAATTCAAACTATCTTTAAAATTATTACTATCAGACTAGAAGCAAAAAAAAGCTGTTTCCTACCTATCCACATCTCTTCACACGTGGATTTATTTTTTGCTTGACTTACTGAAAACCTCATTTTTCCTTAGTAAGCACTTTCCATAAAAAAGTTTCCAGATGTCTTGTTATTTCTTTCCTATCCATTCCCATATGTGTATATACCAGTGATCACTATTATCTGTCTGACTTTCTGGAATACAGTACTTATGAGTTGTGATTTTGCAGTTTTATTGTCTATTATTCCTGGACCAAATTCTCAGGTGGTATTAGTCAGTGTAGCTTCACTGATTTTACTGGTGCTGTTCGAAAGTTGTGCCATTAGGATAAATTTCATTTGAGTATCTCATTTTCTACACTAATCATCAAAATCAGATTGCTATCAAGGGTAGTTGTAGATATTTGAAAATGAACTAAGGTGCTTTAAATGCAAGCAGTGCTACTTTGTGTTAAGTAGATGCTTTACTGTTCCACAGGGCATGATCTGAATGTGTTTATTAGCCCATAAATCTTCCTAGGATCTTCCAACTGAGCAGTAATTACAAGTAGCATGCAAATAAAAATAGTAACACATACAAAGTCGATATCAATTAAAAAAAAATGTCTGCTTAAAAGAGAAGAGCAAATACTCTTTTTAATGATGAATGTCCCTTTCTGTCTAAGAGACACCTGAAATTTGAGTGAATGGACCAATGTCTTAAAATGAGGTGGACATCTTTTTTCACAGTTTGTGTGACATCCCAGTGCAGTAGCAAGGTGTATCACGTACTCTCTGGAAATGAAATTGTCCAAAAAGTGACATAGGAAAGGTCAATACTCCTCTGAGAACTCACGTAAAATGCTTAAATTGACCAAATGATATCAGTGAATTGTTCAACACTTGTGCTGATTCAGTAAGTTCAGAAATTTTGTGAAAAGCATTCCCAAGTCTATCTGAAGTGACCATGGACTATGTCCCAGAGTCCGGATGATTTATGCACTATGGAAGCACTAAACATAAAATATCGACTGAACTATGAGTTTTTCAGGAAGTTCTGTTCGTCTCTTCCATGTTCTTAAATTTTTTTATTCCATACACCGGACTCTAGTGAACTGCATAATTTAGAAAGGCAAGAAAAAGTGCAGTCATCTTAAAATGTCACACAAAAAGATATACACAGCTTTTCTGATCAATCTACTTTTTTTTGTGTGTGTGTGTGTGTCTTTGGTCATTGTAAGAATTTTGATCACTGATTGCTCTAACAGAAATTTAATGAGGCCAAACAATGAATTGATAGTAGATATAATAATACATTATCTTCAAAGCTGTGAAGTCTGGAGTAGTAAGACAAATATTAAACTACATTTAATCGAACAATTCTGGTCCTTAATTAAAAGACTTACAGAGAACTGAGTACTATTAATATGAGTTTTAATACCCACATTGGCAAATACTGCTTTGTCATTAACAGATGTTTAATTTTATCATTGCTGGGTAAAGATTTAAAAATTTTTAATCTTCAAAAGAGAGCTCTTGCAGAATGCACTAAACTGCTTCAAAAAGGTTTAAAAGAAGGGACAATTATACGGAAGTTGTCTTAATTTCCATACTATTTACACATGACCTGTATCCCAAGCAATTCTGTGTACTCAGTTTCCAATGTTTCCCATTTGTGAAGATACTTAAAAATTAGCTACTGTCCTACTTATGCAAATTTAACTTGCTTGGTTCCTGTTGCTAAGGATTAATTTTATTACACAAATGCATATTTTCCAGTATGGTTAAAGTAATTATACCTATATATATATATTAATTTATTGATTTTTAACAATGTATTTATAGAGCAGAGACTCTAGAAAAGAGTGCATGTTAATTTGTGGATGGTATTCTTCATCTGAGATATAAATAAGTAATAATAAAATAAATATGTGAAATAGCAGAGAATTACTTGGCAATTTTATTATTTGTGCTCAAGGATCAGCAAATCAGACCAATATCCTACCACTTTCAGTCTCCAACTCAGACCTCAGGAGATGAAAAAACTGTAAAAAGCAGCACCTGGATAAATATAATCTAGTAAATTGTAAAATGATCCATGTAATAAGGAGAGGGGAGAGGGATAAGAAGAAAGAAGGAAAAAAAGGAGAAAAAAAAATTGATACAGGCTCTCACCCCCAAAAATCTGGACAAATAAAAAAGGCCTGCATTTGGTAGAACTTCATACCTTCTTTGCTGGGAAGAGGATATCTGAAAGCAAAATAAAAGAACAAAAGTGGCCCACGCTAAGGACACATTCTAAGAAGTATTATGGCAGAAACTATTCCCAGTGAAATTGTTTTGCACATCTGTGAAGCAAATTGTTTACATTGTGAAAATGTTTTCTGCTGTCTTGGATGAGTTCTTGTTTTTTCCCATGCTTACCTTCCTCTCACTCCTATACAGTGTGAAATAAACTGACAAGTCTTTTGACAATTTTTTTATAGTAGAAGGCATCATTTTGCTTGTTATCTGCATAGATTTCTCTCTTGAGAAATGCTGATGGTTCACACATAAAATGACTTCTTACCTCTAACCTTTAACTGTCTATGGATAATAAAATGAAATAAACAACATAATTATGGGCAGATGTAATGTCAACCAGACTCTGGAGCTAGAGTGCAGAAGAGAGTATGAAAAATAATTAACGGTATTATGGTATACTATTTTTCATCAAGATTACAAAAAAAAAAACAACAAAAAAACCCAACATCTAATGTGCTAGTAGGTTGATGTACACAAGAACACCCATTAACAAAGTTCCATCCATGATCAAGGCAGCTAAAGCAGCAAAAGCAATCTAAAATCAGGTGCTTAAAATGTATGAGAAGTAACTAGATGAACCATATAACTTGCCAGATGAACGCTGATGGTACAGAAATGGAAAAAAGTGTCTGTGACTTGGAAAATTTAAAAGTGAACTGGCTGTTGCACTGTTGTGGTCATAATAATAATTCTTCATGAAAAATTTACATCCATAATGTTCAATGGATATGGAAGGCATGCATTCTGGAACTGGAGAGAAGGCTGAAACAGCAAGAAGTAAAAATGGTTTTACAATGTGATATACTTTATGGGTTGGACACAGAATTCTTGCAGCTGATGTAAATAAACTCAGATCCTTTAAAATAGTTTTCCGTAGAAAACTCAATGATAATTATTTGAATGGAATATCTGAATTTTAAGATACTAAACTGAGACACGCCAGGAAAATGCTACTATGGTAGCTAAAAAGAAATTATCTTGTAGTAAAAGCATCATAATAACAATCTTATAGAAAACCTTAAAATTTACAGATATTCCAGGAAATTCTGGAGGAGAAACAATCAAGGGAAGGGGGAAATAAATGTGTACTAATAGCTTGATATATTGAGATACACTGCAGCGGAACTTGAAAGTGAGACTGAAGATTGAGAAAACAGAAAACAGTGATCTGTATCTATCCTACGCAAAATACTCTCTCAACATATCAACAAATCACAATATTGCTATATATAACATAGTAAAATCTGTACACAAAGAATTTACTAGAACTTCTCTTCTTCCTTGGACACCCTATTGGCATCTAGATGTCTGTAAAATAAGACAGATAGAGAAAAATACACGCACGTAAATATAAGACTCAGTGTCTCAAGAGCTTCTGTTTTGTGCCATAAAGCTTGCAGTATCTTAGCACCAAATAATTTAAACCTCCTTTCATTTCAGACTAGTATTTATCATAGATACGTTGGTTAGTATAAGACTCAACTTATCAGTCAACTTTCTTTGCATTATAGTGGGTTAACTGTATATTTCTACTTCAGTCAATGGGGAGGTGCCTTTGTATAAAAGTATAGCAATGAAATGTCACGTACATTTAGTTGAATCTAAAACTTTGCAGATCTCCTGAAAAAAATTCTCTTTAGTATTTCTTAAAAAAGGACAAAACGTTTAGTAATAATCTAGATTATTTTATATAAAATATACAAGGAGAAAATGGAGGATGAAAAAGCATAACCTACTTAAAATATATAAATCTTTTTACATCAAAAATGTTTGTGAGTTCATCTTTTCTGATGTTTTATTTCCCAGGAAATGTTCTATAACTCCTGAATTTCCAGGTGTACTATGCCAGCAACATGGGGTTAAAAGGAGATTTCAGGTGTGCTGACAAATCAAAGTTCTCCCTATTTGTGATTTCCATAGGAAAACGATATTTCAAAAGATTTCAAACGATATAAAGCATTCTCTGCATTCAAGAGCTCAGTGTTCCTAGCAATTTGACCAACCTACCTAAACAAAGTGTTCTATGTCAATATAAATCCTTGATTTATAAAATTGGATCTCTTTTTATTGAAACATTTTTTTTCAAACTTCATAAAATCACAGAATCCCAGAATCGTAGGGGTTGGAAGGGACCTCTAGAGATCTTCTAGTCCAATCCTCCTGCCGAAGCAGCTCCCTAGCCCAGGTTGCACAGGTAGGTGTCCAGGCGGGTCTTGAACATCTCCAGAGAAGGAGACCCCACAACCTCTCTGTGCAGCCTGTGCCAGCACTGTCACTTTTACTGTGAAGAAGTTCCCAGACACATTTGTGCAGAACTTTCTATGCTTCAGTTTGTGATCACTACACCTCATCCTATTACTTTATATAGAAGTTTAAACTAACATTTTAAGACAGTCATTTTGACTTTCTCTTTGACATTTTGTTATTATTTCACAAAACACTATTCTTTTCTACTAAGCTAATGGAAAAGTTTATAATGATTTGAACTACACAAATGATGAAAATTGTTTTGATTCAAAATTAAACATATAAATCATTTATCTCATCTTAAATAGAAAACCAGATAATAGTTATATTCTAGGTAATTTTTTTTTCCAAGTATTTATAAGAACATAAACTATTCTCAGTTTGTTACTACTTCTCAAATATGTCACGTGAAACCCTCAGGAATAACCCTAAGATAGATCCCTAAACTTCTTTTCAAATACTCTATGCATGAAACAACATGAAATTGAAACTCCTTACAGGATGTGCCTGTATGTCCCTTGCAACAATTTCTTTTCTAGGATTTAAAAAGGATGAGTAAATCTGGCAGATTTTCAGTGTAAATTCTTAAAGTATCAGAAGAGAAATATGAAGTGTCTTGAATAATGGAGGACTTAATGTAATTGAAAGTAAGAATCCACAAGTAAAAGTGTAGCAAAAAATTTACTGCTTGTCAGGTATCAGTCACAAACAGAGCAGCATATCTTTGGCTAAATCGGAATTGCTTTAAGAAACTATTATTTCTCTCTGTACTGAACTTCAAACAGAGTAGTTCATGGGTGATCCAGTGAAAGCCGTTGTTTGATAGCTACATTTTATGCTTTGTAAATGAGTCTGTTTCAATTTAATTTTCTTACACCCTAAGTATTTCTTATTGCTATAATACTACCTTGAAATGGAAATTTCTCTCAGTCATAGACTAAATCCTTTTGGAGTTCTTCTATGAACACACATTCACACAAAAGAATAAAACATAAGTAATGTGGCAAGATGCCAAAGTAGACTATGCATGAGAATTTCTCTCTTGAATTTCCACATGTATAACGCCCACTACCAGTTATAGACACTCCTTTAAAAAGTACCCATCAGTGAAATAAACCAGTGGTTAGCCTGAACTATCTGTAGATCCAGAGGTAGAAGGGTTGCTAGGTTGAAGAGTGTTGTCTTAGAGCACTGAAAAAAAAAAAAAAAAAGACAGGATACTGGGGACAAAGACTTCACAGTAAGGCAAGCTTTTCCTCGTATTACCTGCATTTGTACTGCTCAGTTATATTGCTTTCTAAATATGCAGTTATGTTTTTATGTACATTGTAAACACAATGTATAAAATATACAGTTTATTACACATATAATATATATAGTATATATTTACCAGTAATGAAGGTGTTAAATAAATTTAAAAAAAAAGCACAAAAAAAGCCCTCATATATCTGTTCCAACAAAAAGAAGACTTAATTTGACATTTTCTCAAGTGCTCTAACTGCTTCAGGAATTCACATTTTTCTCTAGGAAATAGTTTCCATCATCACAAATTTATCCTTTTTATTTTACTGTGCAAATATGCTGAGTAGCTGTCATCTATTTTTCATGCAGTTTCCGCTATGAATGAGAAAATACTTCAAAAGTTTACTTCTTAAGACAATTAGAGGATTGTTTAGAGCAATTGCATCTAAGCAATAACTTTACATATACCTTTTATGGAATCTGTGGGGTTTCATTTAAAGACTAGTTGCTATATTCAATTGGTGCTGTCTTTGCAAAACCATTTGGAATTTTATTCTCTGATTATTAATTAAATTAATTTCACCAATTCTCCACTGCAATTATTCATATTTAAGATTCCGTATCTCCGTGTCACCATTAATTTTTAGTATTTCTCTCACTTTGTTCTCACATTATATTTCTGTAGAATGAAATGCTTTGTGTATTAAATACTGTAAAAATTCTGCAGTGGCTGAGGCTCATAATGAGTATAACACCTGTGGCTAAAGATGTAACTGGACAAGCCCAGAATCTCTTTTTTGGATCATGCTTAAATGTGTACTAAGATACTGGCATCATTATGATAAAATACTAAATCTCTATTCAATTAATAAAGTTCAACTTACTTTTTCAAGGAAATGTATTCTATGTATGTTTCAGCTAGGGTTTTTAAAACTCCTTTATCAACCTCATTCATTAAATATTAATTAATAAGCCTTTTTCCCCAATACTGGGACCTCCTACTTTTGTAGCTTTATACAGTAAATAAAATGCTAGGAACAAATCTGTCTTTGGAAATGTTTATTCATCTGAACTTGTACTACAGTATTTTTGTTTTGTAATCTCACTCAAATTTTCAAACTAAATGAACTGTGTTCAGGACAAATGTGGTCTGATAAATGTATACAGAATGGACTGATATTGTAGAAGGAGTGACTGACAACTGTGCTTTTCTCTCCCTGCCACACGATATCTTACTACTTAGCATGTTAAAATCTCTGAAACAAGACTGTGGTCAGTGATCCCTAATATGCTGAAACTTTTAATCTCAAAGGCTTTATGAATTAAAACAGATGAGGAATGAAGAAGAATGCACAGAGGTGTGTTAAAAAATTAATTAAATAAGGTTTCCTACTGGAATAGAGATTTTATTTTAGAAGTATTTCTTCTGTAGTTAATGGATGTTATAAATTTGTTACATCCCAGGATGAATGATGATTCCTGAGTCTTCCCAGCACAGATACCAGAGGATGAAGTACATCTTGTAGTGGACAACAGAGACATGAGTTTGTTGGATTACAGTTATTAACATTCTTATCTTCTTTATATAGTATTTCAAATGACAATCAAAATGTTTCTGAATTCAATATATTTTTTACATTACTATTTTCAGATATATTCTACTTTGACAACAACAACATATCCACAGAAGGAAGGAAATCTTGGGGGAAGAGAAAAGCAATATCAACGTATTTAATCCTAAATTTGGTGTCAAAGATCTCTCACAAAAACCATTCAACCAGTCTAGATGGCAGAATGATGAGACCATATTTTTTTCCTGTTTGGAATCTATGTTCCTGACTGAAACTCACTGACAAACTGTATCACTGCTCTACTGGGCTCATCCTAGACAAAAACTAAGAGTGAAGCCCTTGATATCAGGAAAATCCAGGAATGTGTCCTCAATATGACTTCTCATAACTATCAGTAAACTTGTGTTATCCAAAAAGATACAAATTCTTTTGATAGCAGGATGTCTTTTTGAAGGTCTATAAAGCCGGCCTAGAGAAATTTATACTTGCAGTGTATGAATAGGCAAATATTTTATTTTTTTTGTTATTACTTATACAAAGAAATACTGAGTTTAATTAGTTGATATTAGTACGATCCATGGTATAATCTCTAAAAAAAAGCATTAATATTTACATAACTTCACATATACTTATAAATTCTCAGTTACATATATTTTAAGCAGTTTTATCATTTGTTTACATAGAAGTAAAAGCATAAACAATCTCATTAATTCATTAGAAGGTTTCTGGACAAATTTCATAGGATGAGTGATCACATAGTTTTAGATTTGATAAAGGTCTTTCCTGTAAGATGTCACTTGTATGCAGGATCTGCAACCCATAAGACTCAACTTGTAATTACAGCCTGGTACAAAAGATTGCTGTCTCTGGTTTTGAAATATTCCATCAACCTTCAGGAGACATGAAAGAACACAGAGTAACTTAGCTGTTTAGCATCATGGATTGTGAATTGTTACAATCCAAAAGTTTGCAAAGAATTTTTAGCCTTAATACTGTGGAACAATACAATGCTAGAGAAGTACATTTCCTGGGAAAAACCGCTGCGTTATAATATTTGAGAACTAGTGTATACAAACTACATGGTCACATTTAAGATCCTTTGCAATTCAGCATTACAATTTTCCTCCTGTCTGATAGGAGTCTATTTCTAGATACTAAGTAGTACTGCGCAATAAAGGTACAGGATCATTTTCACTGGTATCAGTATTTTCACTCTACTATGACTGCAGAATAAATTGAATTAATGTCTTCATATTATGATAAACAAGTTACAGACTTTTTTATTTTAATTTTCTACATTTGAATACTGGACAACTAGCCTACAGGTAATGTTGCATTAGAAAGTTGGACTTAGCATGAATACTGATTTTTGACATCATCACCCCAGTCTATAACCCAAACACTGCTTACTCATGTTCCCTTTCTAAGTTGTTACAAAGTCCCTTCCTTTCATCCAAGCAAGCATCCCAGACAGTTGATGAACAATAAAACTGACAGTGTGGAAGAGAATATGCCCAGTAGTTTTTTTCATATAGACACGACTACAAGGTTTTTTTAACTGGTAATTTCCCTTTGGCCTCAACTTTTTGCAAAATTAATGATTTTATGTCTTAAAATATTAAAATCTCCCACCAGCCCCATGCATTTTAAGTGTCCATGCCATAATCTGTCACCAAATAAGGACAAAGAGTAAACTAAGAATACGACCTTCCTAAATGATAGTTCCCTTCATATTGTAAATTGGCTCACAAAGATTGCATTGTTCTAATTCCCTTTCTCATAACTGGAAGGAAAAAATGTATTTACCATACTTCAGAAAAGTGGGACAGATAAGTCCTTGTGTATGTGAAGACATCAAGGCCAAGAGGTTTTCTGATCTGATGTAGTTTGTTCTTACTTACGGAAAATTGCATTAGTCTTATCTAGAAAATGTTCTGAACTTAATTAGTTCTGGCATGGTGATGACATCAACAGAAAACTTGGCTCTGTACAAGCTGTGTGAGATACTGCTTTGTAGTGTAGGCTCTCACAGAGTTCAGAACCTGCTCCATAGTATTATGCATCAGAAAGACAAAGCCACTGATAGTTGATGTGTTTTTTTAGTTTAATTAACTTAGCAGGAACTTTCAATATGAGCTGATGATGGCATTATCGCTGCCTCACCAGACAGTTGGCCTAGTTGTAAAGATGAAGAAGCTATGAACCAAATACAGCATGAATATACTAACTAGCCTTGGACATTACTGAATCTATTCTGATAGCCAAACAGCAATCCTGAGGATGAGATGTAGACAGTGACTGGAATTCTGTTGACCCAGAAGTGGAGAAGTGAGAAACAGAAAAGGAGACAGAGAACATGGCGTTAGACTGAGGCATTTAAATATGCCACAGAAATAAGAAATGGGGAAAGTAGAGAGCAGGAATAACAAGAAAGAAATGGAACATCTATCTTTGTTCTTACAGGAAGTCAGTGCTTATGTCTTTCATTTCAAAATCATAGTTGTATATCAAAGTCAAGTTGTATATTTAACCTGCTTAACACATCCTTTTCCACAATTCAGAGCAGGATTTAATCACATGTTCATAGCCACAGTAGCAGGGTAAGTTATTTATCACTATAGTGTATTTTCACATTCCACCGACACCAGATGTGGATAAATCTTATCTGTGTTTTTATTTCCATTCAGAGAAGGATCTGTGAGAAATCAGCACTATCTGCTTAGAATTTAGGACAATCGATTATGCTTAGTTAGCTTTTATTTCTATTGTTTTCTTTTTTTCTTTTTTTTTTTTATGCTACACTTGAATGCGTTTTCTGTTTCTAAAATTATTTTGGAAAGTCATTTTCTATGTTATGCTAATAATGCTACACCTTAATTTGCTTTGCTGCTCTTTACTCAGAATTATGAATTTCTGTATAATTTATAATATAATTTCTTTGTCTCTTTTGATTTCAAAGACTGAGCAATCTAAGAAGGAATGTTACAGGCCAAAGTATTCACTGATCCACTATATTTTTAATGAAATGCTAAAGTTTAAAGCTGACCAGTTTAACCTGTTTTCCCTCAAACTTAGTTTTCTCTTGAGCAATAGCTGACTTTTGTAGTAAAAGGATACATCTACTTTCTTGTGAAAAAGGAAAAGCAGAAAAGCTCTAAAAAACACTCTTAAATTTTTGGGCAATAACAGCTTTCTTGTCCTAACTCATAGCATACCACTTAATGGGCAGAACATGTGTGAAAGCCTAAAAATGGAATGAGTTATATACTAAATCTTGGACAGGTTATAAAAGATTTTCCAGATACCGTAGGAAAATGAAAGAAATTGTAATAACCTACTGTTAATACTGCATTTGGGATGAGCTAAACTCCATTAACAAAGTACATATAAGTGAAATAGTGGATATGGATTTATCATTCTTAAAAAGATGGATCAATGGAAGTATATAGATGTACAATAAAAAATAAAACAACTTCACATCATACTACTCTTCGTGCTATACATGATGCATAATCTATTTTTCACTGGACAGAAATCCTGAAATGTTTATACATCTTATTTTTGAGATAAAAATGCAAATACATTATAAGAGAGTAGAGTAACAATAACTGGATAGTAATATGCTAGTAAGTAATTCAATCCTCAAAAGGATAAGAAACAAAGAAACAAAAAAATTAAAATTGAATAACAGTATTAAAAATTGTCATTTTTTTCCACAAAAAATGTATTGCAAGAAAAATATTTTTCATTTATAAACTATCTCTATAAGCAAGAGAAAATCTTGTAAGTTCTGAAACAAAAGATTTTATGACACCAAATTTGCAGGAAGTGTTGATCTGCCTGAAGGTAGGAAGACCCTACAGGGTGATATGGACAACCTGGATAACTGGTATGAGGTTAGTGGGATAAAGTTAACTAGACTAAATGCCAGGTCCTGCACTACGACCACAACAATCCCAGGTTACACTACAGACCAGGGACAGAGTGGCTGGAAGACTGTNAAGGGCTCTGGAGCACTAGTCTCATGAAGAGCAACTGAAGGAACTAGAATTATTTATTCTGGAGAAGAGGANGGTCAACACTTGTCTGAACCTGAGCCAGCAATGTGCCGAGGTGTCCAAGAAGGCCAAGGCAACCTTGTCTTATATAAGAAGTAGTGTTGCCAGCAGGAGAAGGAAAGTGATCATCCTCCTCTATTCAGCTCTGGTGAGGCTGCACCTTGAGTACAGTGTTCAGTTATTTTCATGGTTTTGTGATTTTCGGTGTTGGTATTCCACATCATATCATCCTGTAGTGCATTAAGAGTTAAAGAGTTAACACTCCAGCTCTGAGGATCACTGTAATTATAGGCATACCTGAGAAGAAGAACTACATTCCCCAGAAGACTTCGCATTGCTTTGCACTTTTTGAATTTTTCCGCTCTGAGGGAAAGATAAAAACTCTTTCTTGCTCATTTTATTTGATTTATTAGCTTTAACTCCAATTATATTGTATTATATTGTGTTATTTTGCTTTCTGATATCTTATTTAGTAAATTAGCTTTCCTCCTCAGATTGTTGCCGCTGTTTGGTTTCTAGGCCCATCTCCCTTTTCTCTTTTCCCTTTTCCCCTTCCCCTTTCCTGGGGCGTGGGTCCATGGGTCCCCCACACCAATTGTCACGGAACCAGGCCGAACCTGCCCGTAAACTGTTGACATTTCTGGACCCCTCACTGCAAGAAAGACATTGAGGCCCTGGAGTATGTTCAGAGAAGGGCAGTGAAACTGGTAAGGGCTCTGGAGCACTAGTCTCACGAAGAGCAACTGAAGGAACTAGAATTATTTATTCTGGAGAAGAGGAGGCTCACAGCTACCTTATCACTCTCTACAACTGCCTGAAGGGAGGTTATGGTGAGGTGGGAATTGAGCTCTTTCTCCCATGTAACTAGCAACATGACTAGAGGAAATGGCCTCAAGTTGTATTAAAGGATAGGTTTAGTTTGAGTGTTAGGAAATAATTCTACTCTGAGAGAGTGGTCAGGCACTGGATGAGCTGCCCAGTGAGGTGGTGGAGTCACCATCCCTGAAGGTGTTCAGGAAACATTTAGATGTTTTACTGTGGGCCATAGTTTAGTGGGAAATATTGGCTGCAGATGGATAACTGGACTGGATGACCTTGGATGATATTGGGTTCATGGGCCCCCCACTCCAATCGTCACAGAACTGAGCTGAACCAGTCCGCAAACCACTGGCATATGACAATATTGAGGACAATTCCTGCTCACTACATTCCAAATGAAGTTCCATGGTGCTTTTTAGTCCATGTCTGATTCATTACTGAAATACAACAGGAGTAGCCCTTATAAGCACGTAAATAATGGCACTCAAATAATTTTTTTATGATCTCAGGTAATACAGTCCTTTTAACACTCTTTTTCTTGGAAAATGACAGAAAACGTACATGACCTCAGCTCTCTCAAAATGAAGGACTCATAAGTGAAATCAAAACCCATAAGCAGACATATACTAAATAACAGTAATAAATTCAACTGAATCCATAAAATTGTCATCTGCAAAACTCCCCGTAGCTGAAACTGTTCAGATAATTGTTATGGAAATATTTTAAAATATTTCAGACTTGCAATTCGAAAATAGTTAAATACACAACAAAAGGGTTTTTCTGCTTGTCTAAAATGATAGCTGTAAAGTGGAAACAGTGCATGAAATGCAATCAGACTAGAAACTCCAGGAGGGTTAGGTCTGTACTTACTATAACTGTATGAGCAGAGGCACTTATGAATATGCTCTCTTATATTTCCAACACGAGGTACCTACAAAACCTGAGTGTTATTCTGAATTCTATCATGAGTAATATTTGCTTGCTCTGAGCTTTTTCTTTTTTGCCTTCTAGCAGTGCTTGTGTCATTAATGCCTCTTGCAGACATAGGCGGGTTGTAATAGACTGCTAGATCCTTGCACCCACACAGTTTCCATAGCAGGACTAGGCTCTGTGCTTTTTGCTCAACCTTCAGGTACTATTTTAAGATTTCACATGATTGTCACCAGCTTTCCAAAATTCTGTCAAAATGGATATTCTTAAATCATTATTGCAGTAGTGTGTAAGTTTTGACTAAAAAAATGTCTACCTTCTCTTTCCGTAACAGTGAGAACAAACCTCCATGTCTGATGATCATAAAGACAGATGTGCACCTGTGTGATTTATATTTTAACAGCAATAAGTAGCATGACTTTGGATTTCTACAACTGTAACATTTTATATACATAATTTGTAAGCAGTTTCATAGAGTTACTAGAACAACAAAACTAAAGAACTAAGGCAATCAAGTGCCAAATGATGAAGACTTTAGATAGCTAGCATACTTTCTCTCTATTCATAATAATTGAAGAAAATATTTATTAAATGTTTTCTAATAGAAGACGAATTAATACAAATATGTTGCTTTCATTAAGATCAAAGTATAAAGGATTTAATAGCTTGCTTCATATAATTACTGTTTCTCATTTTGTCTTTTGACTGGATAGGAAATGTTAGAAAAAGACAAAGAACTTCCTCATATCTTTATTCTTACTCTGCTATTGATAAGAATCAAATAATAGCATTAAATATATTCTCTATCTTGACCGCTGTTGCAAGAAATTCTGAATATTGATAAAGTAGAATTTGAAGGTTTTGCTCAGGACAATAGCAGTAAGTTGGATTTAGTGTTTTAATAATTCTTTGAGATGTAACGATAAAGTTTTCTTTCTTGTTTTCCGACTATTATATATACACTATACTATAATATACTACAACTATTCTAAGTTATTTAGCAAACTACCATGAATTTTTGTGTTACCCTTCATGAGGTCACAAAAATCAATTGTGAGAAACATCAGAATCGATTGTGAAAAACTCAGCCTCTTTAATTGTCTCTAAGGTGGTTACCTTCCTCATGCCATCCCAAATATGACATAACAGTTAAGAAATCATCAAAACAGAGCAAGGAAACAGTCAACAGAAATGAAACACTCTCCTGCACTCACACTGATTTCACCCATGGAAATAACTAAAAACAAGGTCATAAGGAAATGCAAGGAGGCCTTGAGAGCCAAGAACTCTCTGGGAAAAATATCTCCCTGCATCTGTGGTTCCACCAAAAGAAATTAGTTTTCATTCTCTAGGAATATTAGCGTAATATCAAAACAATGACAGAGTGGGAAGTGATAAATGACAGAGCACTGATGAAAGTATAACATGCATGAATAAATCCTCAGAATATGGTGAAAAAAAAAAGATAGTTAATAACATTTACTTATTTTAAAATCAAAAAAACTAATAGACATTTTTAACCACAGTAGATGTAAATGCTATAGTTACGATGAACTAAACTACTTAGACTCACATAAAACATGACCAGTTTAAAAGCGAAATGGTCAATAAAATATATCTATATAAGTATACATATATAATATTAATAAAATTACAATGCCAGTTATTGCAAAATGAAGCAGCAAAACAAGGGAAATGTGAGAAATGTGCATACTAAAGACATCAAACTGTGTAAAGTGTTCTGTATCATTTTTTGTCTATCACTTATCTAAGGATTTTAGGTGTGATAGTATGCTGTTGTGCTGGAATGAGTGAGCATGAAGTGGTCAAAGAGAACTGCAAATAAAATCAGTGTGCCTCAGTGTTGCTACTGTGAAATTGTCACTGAGACTGAGATGCATAATCTGTGCCTCAGGCATCTCCATTTAGAAGTTTAATTTCCTTTATCTTTTAAAATAGAAGATGTGTTGTAGACCAGATATTCAGGAAATGCAGGGCCTATCTGAAAATCACCCCAAACATCATGATCTGGTCCAGGCTGAGATAACTTCTTAGCTTTTTGTGCTGAACAAAATTTGGTGGAAATCAGGTTAATGGTAACAAAGCATGAGATGAGCTTCAGTCTGTAATCCTGGTGCTATTAGCCCAAGATCCAGTTACCTATTCATAAGCTCTCATTACATTTTTGTTAAAGTCTTATGGAATAAAATGCTGAATTAAAGGGCCATTTTAGTATTTACAAATTAGATTCAGAACTGGTAATTAACTCACTAACTGAAAATGGGAAGGAAGAACATATAATTGCCTTTAAAGTAGATGCTGAAGAAATTTTGTCAATTAGTCTTCTGATCTTTTATTTACCGGGATTAACAGCTTTTATTCATAGGTTTACCTAAGCTTATGGAATTGAGAAGTTTCTCTTCTGGTGCCCTGTGCAATAACAAGAGAAAGAAAGGAGCAGAAAACATGAGGAAAGGTAGCTGAAATTCTCTGGAGATTTCTTGTGGTTTTCGAGTATGGGAGAGTATGGCTTTGTGGAGCAGGGAATCTTAAAAGAATGACTAATGTACAATTATTAAGCAGAATGGGCATTAAGAAACAACAATCTATCAATGTATTTTCTAAACCAAAATGTTTGGCATGAATGGCACAGTTGAAGAAAGCATCTGTTAAACACTGTTTCAGGGACGGCAGATCTGTGGTGAGACCTAAGACCATACTAAGAAATAATTTATAAAATACATTGCAGTTTTCCATATTGTCACCTAAGAGACCTGAATTAAGAGACCTGAATTTGCAGCAGCTTGGTACAAATCTGAGTTCAGGTTCAGTGTAAACAATGCCATTTTTAACAGAGTTACACAAGCATGTGTCCAGAGAAATAATAGCTTTGCTGAAAAGTGAAAAATGGTATATTTATAATCTATTTCTAATTTCACTGGTATAAGTTGATTTCAAGGAAAACTATTATTTATGATTAAAATAACATTTTACAGAATGTTAAATAAATGAACACGAATATTTATATAAATTTTAAATCATTTTTAAATGGTAATAAAAAAATTTTAGTAGAAATTTTGGCTTAGTCTAATTTTTATCAGCTCTGATTTACGTTTATTTTTATCACTCATCAGTTCATGTTATTGTTAAATTAATCAGAAACAGAAGAAATACTCTTTAAACAATGATTAATAGTGAATTTTGAAAGTCACAATGACCTGACAGGATACAAAACATCAAGAAACTTGCAAATAATCTGCTTTTGAATATTTCATGAACAAAAACAAACACACAAAAAAAAATCCTGCAACATCCAGTGAACAAATTATTCATTTTGAATTATACTCATCCTTTCCCTGGGTAGGAGTTTAAATATCACTTCACCATGTTGTACCATAGTGTGATGACATCTAGTGTTGCAATATTGAAATAATTTTGGTTTATCATAACCTGGAAAATCCAAGAAATCTGGTGTGGGGAATGAAGATTGTCTTCAGACTGGTCTAATATCTAAATCTCAGCTAACCTCATAGTGTACATTTTGTTTTATTTTTTGATGAACCAAATATAAAATTATAATTGAATCTCAGAAGAAAGAAAAAAAAAAGAACCTGATTAAACTTGGAAATGCTTCCTGGTCCATTTGACCAGATTATCAAAAATATTTCATAAAGAGGAAGGAGAATGCATAAAGTTTTTGGAAGCATTAAGAGCTGCAGTAACAGTTAGAAGAAGTAACAAGGCATTACACTAACAGCCAATGATTGTCAAGGCACAGAATATTTATAACAAATAATTTATTACTGAAGTGGTTATAAAAATATATGTGCAATTTCCTAAATAAATTATTATCCATCTAAACACAGACAAAAGAAATATTGCAGTTGTTTGACCAGACTTCATGTCATACTTCAAATGTACTCATTTTGAAAATAAAGAGTACTAATCATTTCTTATGCTATAATCAACAACACTTCCTCTAATCTCAATTACACGTTTACAGCAGAATTCCAGAGCTGAAAATTCAAAATGCTCTGTATTTTGATGGAAGTTTGGTCAATACAATATAACTAGAATACTGACATAGGCATCCATAGACCTTTAATAGAATTACTTTTAAAAATTGATCTCAAGTGTATCAGTCAGAAATGTAGTTTTATAAAGTCCACTAATTTTGTGTCAAGGAAGTTCTGGAACTTACTTTAAATTATGCACATTGCTCTCTATTTTATTGAACAACATTAATTCTTCTGAATTGAAACTAGATCATGAAAAATTTGTTACCATTCAGCAAAGCATAGCAGAAAATAATTTCATCATTGAACATGCATATGGTGCCTTTGACATAGTCAATGGCAGTACACAAATACTACTAAAGGTATTCTTAAGTGTTTTGTTAAATGGAACTTAACTAGTTATGAAATTAGTACCCACTTACTCATACAATCAGGGTGATAAAAAATACATAACTACTGATACTTAGGCAAGACCACTATGGTTATCCTATACAGCTAGCTTCCCTTTTATGAGAGCCAAATGACTTTCAGACGACTAAATATATCTGAGAGTATACTGTTTTGTTCTTTCAACCAGATTTTAATTTATTTGTAGTGGCTTCCTTCAACCCCTGGCCACTTTAGTGTGTGCTCTAAAAGTAAAGACTTTTAAAAATGTGTTTTATCTCTAAAGATCTCAACTTGCAGAGGATAGAAAGACACTAAAAATGAAGTTCAACTCAAGGACACAAAAGAATGCACTGAGATTATAAGGTTACATTTGAAACAAATTCATGTTTATCAAAACCTAAGATGTATCAATTTCTGGACATAATAAACAGTACTGCTTGCCATTAACTATAAGTGTAATGGATCTTTAGTGTGGATACTGAGTTATCCTGGGGTTGTGTATGTCACTTTACATAACCTGACAATTCAAGCTCTGTCATATTTGTTGTCATACCACTGCAAACAGTGTTCAAAGACCAGTCTAATTTTTTCACAAAACATTAAAATTATTCAAAATTTTTGAGGTAGAAAAAAAAAGAATACAACTTCCTTACAATAAAATTAGATTTTATGCTTGAACCTGTCAAATTTTTTAGGGCATTCCTTGATCCCCAGACTGATAATCAATAGACTGAGACATCTCACACTCCTTGAGTAATTTATAGCGTTGAAGAAGGTAGCAAGATGAACATAAAAGCTTTACAGTGAGATTATTTAAAATAAAATCTGCTCAGCATACAAAGAGCAAAAAGTCTATGCCATTCAGAGGGAACACTACAGGGAAGGATGTTCTGGATTGCTTCTTCAGATTGAGGTGCTGCCTTATGTGTCTTGGTAACACTTTGGGACTGGAGTGGATAGAATTTCACTTAGGCACTTGAAGGAAAATAAAGAAAAAGTAGCTCATTTACTTAATAGTCTAACGGTTAGACAGTGAGTGACTGGGGTTATTGATCCTCCTTTTCTGAACAGGAAAGCCTTGTCGGAAGTGGATGAAATTAACCTGCGTACTGGATACTTTTTCTATCTTCCTGCTAAGGGCTGGACATATTTGGTGGCCCAGTGGAGAACAAAGATCATGGCCTCTGGCACCTGAAAATGAGCATATTCTGCTAGAAGGATGAATCTTGGCTTTCAGTTCTTCTTCTCAATGCAGTATTTGCCAAAGACTTTTTAATTAACAGCATTACTCCCAAATTAGTGAGCATAGAATTATGACCTTGATCTAGACCAGAATTTTCTACCCTTAAGAAATTGTTGAGATTCATGAGATTACTATTTTTTCTGCACACCAAAACAGTTGGCAAAATGATCTTGGACTAACTTGGACTTCTTTGTGTTCATGACATTTCTCCCACAGTGGAAATCTTTACGGTCAGGAGTTTGTAAAAATGATGGCAATGAAGACAAAGTCAAACTCCAGGTTTTGAGATAGCAGAAGAGTTTTCTGTTTCAGAAGATATAAACTTATCTTTGTGGTTGTTTTTTTTTTCTTCCATATTTACTCCAGTTTCTCATCCTGCATCAGCATTTACAGAACAAATCATGTATGCAGACAGAACTTTCTTGAAAAACTCAGCCCAGAAATTGTCTTTGAGTTGACAGAAGTGATCTGACTGTTACAAAGTCCAGAGTTTCCTTTCTGGAAATATATTCAATAAAATTATTAAAATTATCAATGACAAAAAAAAAAAAAAGGGTCTGAGAACTGTCAACAGTTTATGGGCTGTTTTTTTCTATGCAATCTCAAGAGAAGATTTTTATGATTTGGAAAGCTAGTTCCTAAGCTAGTTCTTATTCAAGATCAGCTCCTGAAATTTCATGTACCAATATTTCGGAAACAAAAATAAAATACTGACACACTTTTTTAGTTATACCATACTTATATTGGTATTATGGTAGTAGCTTGCATGAGTGTCACAGAACATCATGATTACTATCATACAAAATAAAGTTAAATAAGCCATTTGTACATTTTAATGTTACATTCATTCATTTTATTATAACACTTCACTCAAAAGATGATATAAAAATTGCATTATTCTGCTTTACCTTGATAATTCAAGTGCACTTGACAGGACTTGCTTATGTATTTGCAGTCACCCATAACAATACTATTGATTCTATTGCTGGAGTTGTCTTTATGACTACTGTCTATAAAACATGGATTCATTTTGTTTCATTATTTAATTACTATTTATATTGCTTGTTGCTTGAAAAGCTGCTCCTGACAGCTGAGGCCACACAGTTTGGCAATTACTTGGCAACTCAATTGGCCAAAATGATTAATATTTTATTCTCCGGTACCTTCCACCTGCCAGAAATTATTTGCTGTGCAAGTGGTGAAGTTTTATGTCTGGTTTAAGCCCAGTTCATCTCTGCTCTGATTTTTGTATTGATAATAGTGTATGGAAAATGTAAGTTAAACCCTTCAGTTGGTTAACCAGCCTGATAGTTCAGACACTTTACGTGCTACAAGTTATTTTCTCATTCTGTTACTTCTATTATTTTTATCTTCATAAACCAAAGATCATGGGTTAAGAAAAGGAAGGTCAGACCGTTGGGGCTAGCGATCTCCTCTGCTAGGGCCATTGCCATCACAGACACCAATATGGTTGAGTAGAAAAAGGCAAAATAGGGTTTATTAGTCACAAACACTGCCTTATATATCCTTCTATATGCTTCGTGTATGCCCCTAACCATGCATCATTAATCATTCTCAGAGCAGGGGAGATCCCGTCCTGTAACATGCCGATGTCCCAGCCACGCCTACTACAACACTTTTTATGGCAAGCAGATCACTTAATGTTGGAAAACAGGAATGTAGAAAAACCAGCCATCCATGGTGAACTTGAGTGTGTCTGAACTTGCTCAAATATCAACTTTTTTTTTAATTTTAAGTTGGGTAAGTGTGTATAATTTTGGGAGCATCTGCTTTATTACTTCTATGGCATTAAAATTTTGGTGAAAATGGAAAACAATACTATTTTTCATAACATTGTTATACTTTCTGCTACCTGTTTCAACCACCACAGGAAGCTTTTCATAAATTAAGAAAAAAATAAAAAGGATGAAGCAGGGCTATGCTTAGCCCTTCAGTATGTTCCAAATAGGTCACTGGTTCATTCTGAGCATTTGGAATAACAGGCACTGAAAAGTGAAGCTCTTATATCTGAGAGTTTGAAACTAAAAGTGAGAAAAGTTTGTCACAACTAGGGTTTGCAATACTCAGGCTTACACTACAAGCTCATTCAAATTATGTCAGATTTTCTAGATCGATATAAACTACTGCCATCAAGCAGCTGAAAGTTACTGGATTCTTAATAAGTCAACAATAGGAAACACTCAAAATCTAACTTTTTTCTCCACATGTGATAGGCTGACCCTGGTAAGCAACTAAGACCCAGCAGCCACTCACTTTCGTACACAGTGGGATGCAGGAAGAAGAATTAGAAGAGCAAAAGTGAGAAAAAATTGCAGGTTGAGATAAAGGCTCTTCAATACATGAAGAAAAAAAAAAAAAAGAGAAAACAAATGATGAAAAAGCAAAACCTCCCAGCACTGAACTGATGCCCAGCCAGCTTCTTAGTAACAAGCACTTCGGAAAGATTAGACAGAGAGATCTGGAGCCAAAGTCTTAAATAAAAAATATTAAAGGTTCTGTGGAGATATTGGTAGAAGCTTCTGTGGTGAAGACTAGTAAGTTTTCTTTTTTTTTTAGAAGAGAGAAAAGTGAGAAAGAGGAGGAATGCACAGAACTATGTGACATTGTCTCAGCAGGAAGTATTTTACTGCTGCTTTCAGGATGGATATGACAGGTAATACTTATCAAAGGAAAAGTAGTTATGCAGAATGGTTTGAATTTGAAAGAGTTGGATTCTTTTGTTGAAGATTTAGACATTAAAGATCTTAAACATACTTTTCTGATAGGCACTGTAATATTTAGACAATTCTATGCAAAAAGACCTACAGAAGGGTCTTAGTTGCAAAGGAGAGGATTACAAAAAATAGCAGTGGAAATATTATCAAAGAAAGGCATGGGGAGAGAGATGATTAAAATACTTCAGCTATCTTCTTGGGCAGGTCTTAGTCTAGAGAGAAGCAGATAGGTCTAGAGTACGCATGTGGGAATCATCTCCATTAAGAAAACCATTGTATTTGGTTCTGTGATGAAGTTACAGAGAAATGAGTCACAGGGGAGGACGAACAGAGAAGCAGGATGAACAGGTCAAAGAAGATGAGGGAGAAATATTGGTACTAAGATCTGGCTAACAGCCAGTAGAGGCTGTAATAAGAGCAGTTTTATTTTGAGTAAAAGATAAAAGCAGTTTCTAGAGGAATGAAGAATACATCTGACAGAGAGATTGTCAGTAGTTATAAACAACATATTGAGTTGACTCAGAGAGAAAAACAATAAAAGAAGAAAGACACAGCTGAAGTATTAGCAGATGAAGAGGTCTGGAAGTGCGTTTCAAGTACTAAAGTATTTCATAGTAAACAGTTAATCAGATAAATATTTATTTGTATTTTTCTCAAATTCCGGCTGATTTAATTCTTGCAGTAGATTGATGAATTCTTGAGACTCTGCATCCATCATGACCAGAACTCATTTGCTTCTCTCAATACTTGTTTATGTCTCTCAATTCTTCCAGGTATGGAAAACACATTTTTCAGTGAATCTGTTCAAGAGGAAGATTTGGATATGCCCACTGAACATATTAGTGTAATCAGATCATAATCGTTTAATTACTTCACTATGTCCCACAACGTCAATAAAATCTCTTTAACTGTGGAAACTATAACTTCATAGCTAGAAAACTGAGGAAGTCAGGAGATGATTTTTGCTTTCATGATGAAACCTAAACTTCGTAGAAAATAATTATTAAAAACTGAATAAAATACGTCCATCTTTTTCTTGGGAAATTGAGACAAAAAAATCAAATTATTTAGTACTGTAAGGCATGCTTGACATAAATGTTTCTTCTTTCTCCTCATCTATTATTTTTATTTTCAAATTTGAGAGAGACCAAGTTGTGAGAACAATCTAGTGTGTGAATTTCTTTCCCTATGGTGCCAGTATGTTTACCTCAGAATGCTGGGGTGAAGAAGAATAGCTTTGTAGTATGTCATCAACTGCAATTTCCCATAAAAGTTAATGAAGCTATATGAAATTTGAACACCAGCACATCCTCAGCTCCACCTTTAGTAGTAATTTTGTTAGAGACTGGGACATAGCAAGACTGAACAAAACATAGCTCTGCAGAAATTTTCCACCTGTCTACCCTAGATAAAATACTTCCCACAAACATAGGTTACCTTTCTTTCCTCAGTCTTGGTAAACATATGGTACTAACCTTCCATTAGCATGAAGCTTTCTGAGTACAATAAATCACAGTTACTTGAGACCCTGACAGCTTATTTGCATTAATTATATGAGAAAGTTGGTAGTAGAGGGAAGAATTAAACTCATGTTTCCTTGGCCTCATTCAGCTACTAAATTATAAAAGACTTCCTCTACAGTAGCAGATTTCAGGTGCAATTTATTTTTACATCTTTCTAATAAATTGCATGCTAGAACCATTTTTCAGGGTTGAAATATACAATTACTGGAGGAGATTTTAAAATGATAGCAGAAATGATAGAGAAATAAAGTGGTACTCTTCAACTTTCATTTAAAAAAATTGTGACTGGAATTAATTTAATTAAATGATATGCTTAATTGGGGTGTTTTCCAGAAAGCTGATTGAAATCTAATAGATACTAAGCATCAGTAACTGCTGCTATTGCAATTAATTCTCTTACATGGGATTTTTTTCATTGATTTAGAAACAATCAAATGTTACCACATATGTTCACTTTCATAAAGGTCTCTGCTTCTTAACCAAAGTGTTATTTTCCTGCTGTTGCAACACACATGTAAAATATTTCATTACTATATGCCTCACTTACAGAGTGATTTGGGTGCTACACTCACTTTAGTGAAGTATCTGAATGTGCACGTCAAGTTGCACGCTGAACTGCAGAGCTGTTCCTCTCAGTCCTGTGTGGCTGATTGGCTTATGAAAGATCTCCCTAACTTGGGGTCATATCTAGTGTAACAGCTGTTAAGAAAAAGAAGTTGTAGAGCAGCCAACTCAGATTTGTCAAAAACGTATTTTCTCAAATTAATCTAACTTCTCTCCATGAGAATGTATGGGGATAGAGGCAGCAGAGGTAAAACAGAAGTGTCACACATCTTCACTTTAACAGGGTTTTTGATACTCTCTCAGGTATCATTCTCATAGCCAAACCAGAGATCTCTGATCTGGATGAAATGACTGCTGTAGTAAACCTTGCTGGATATGTGAACGCAAAGAGTATGTGGGAATGATTGACTGCCAGAATGGATGAATGTAACAGGTGGAGTTTCACTTGGGCCTCAGTCCAGGCAAGTTCAGTGTATTTAATAACAGTTGAAATAATATGGTCTAAGTCTATTAGATTTACACAACATGAAGCTGAAAGTGCACTGGAAAACATTAAATATCACAAAATTTGCAACAGTACTCTGGAGAGAATTATGGATCATTTCAGTTAACCAATACAGTTGTATGTTTACTTATATTACATTGGTCTCTAGAATGGCCTGTCTCCATTTGATGTTCCTTGCCAGACAAAAGCAAAATCAGAACAGAAATGATCTGTACTCATGTCCACAGTGGACAGAATAGGGAATAGCCATATAGAAATAAATAAAGACAAGCCTCCTCCTTTGTGGAGTTTTCCCCTGTGGGCCTCAATCCTTGGAGATGGGTGAGCCTTCCATTTTCTTCTTTCTTTGTAACATCTTCTCATTGTACTGGTCCTGTTGCCATTATACTACTTATAGTTTAATGAAACTATATTATAAACCATTATAGTTTTCCACCAGGACAATAATCCTGCAGTTCTCTTCTGATGGTCCTAGGAGTGAACAAGTCAGGGTGTTCTATCTGGAAGGTAGGGGTTACTGGGCTCTCTATGCGCCTTCTTACATTGCTCCCCTTATCCTCTGCATTTGTCATAGTTAACATTTAAAAACATACTTAACGTATATATTTAATATATAAAATGACTCACATCAGCAGCCTCTCTCCAGGAGGATGATGGACTTAATGTTACTATAGAATCTGTACAAGGCCTATTTTCAAGTTAGATAGATTTGCTGGGAAATCAAAATACAGTTTCCATTTATCTCAAGATGTTTGAAATGAGAAACACCTTGAGAAAGTACATAATACATAAAAGACCAATGTATTTTTTTTTATTTCAACTAGTGCTACCATCTCCCATTATTTTAGATATTTTGAAAAAGTCCAAAGTAATCCATAACCCCTTTGCAAGAACAGTGAAAACTTTGAAACTGTAAGGTTTTCAAAATTCTCCTTAAAGAACTGTTCTAACAGTTCTTTTCTGTCCAAGGATTTTAGAAAATTTCATGGTTTTATGATTTTTGGTATTGATATTCCACATCATAACATCAAGTAGTGCATTAAGAAGTTAAAGAGTTAATGCTCCAGCTCCGTGGATCATGGATAGCTATGGCTATACCTGCCTCAGAAGAGAAGAACTACGTTCCCCAGAGGACTGTGTGTTGTTTTGTATTTTTATGTTTTTCCACTCAGAGGGAAAGATAAAAATTGTTTGCATGTCACGAGACACTCTTTTTCCTTTGGGATCAACCCAGCAGTGGGTGCTCGCTGCCGTTTATGCCTAGCATAAGGCCTTCGGTTTATCGGACACTCTCTCTTGCTCATTTTATTTGATTTATTAGCTTTAATTCCAATTATATTGTATTATATTATATTATTTTGCCTTCCAATATCTTATTTAGTAAATTAACTTTCCTCCTCAGATCGTTGCTGCTGTTTTGTTTCTAGGCCCATCTCCCTTTTCCCTTTTTCCCTTTCCCCCTTCCCCTTTCCTGAAGCGTGGGTCCACGGGTCCCCCGCACCAAATGTCACAGAACCAGGCAGAACCAGGCTGAACCAGTCCATGGCACATTGGCAGAAAATATTCCATGTGTGTTAAAGTCATAATGTTGTAATTGCACTAAGAGAAATTTCATTTAGATTATGATTTGTCATCACAATAGTTTCAAAATAGCTTGAAGAGAACAGAAATACATACATGTCTAGTTTATTTTTTCAACTGAAATGTGTGAAGAACACAGCTGGTTTAGATGACTGTAATAACTAGTGAAAATAATTAATATTTTCTAAAAAGAACAGAGAGAAAACTTGGACATTTATTCCACACAGGAAGCCAAGAATACAAGAATTTATCAGTTCACAGGACTAGTAGGAGAAAAATGTTAAAAATTATGATTATTTATAGGACCAAAGTTACATTTTGTGCTTTTAATTATCTTTTTGTATTTAATTGTTGCAATAAGCAACAGAGATAAGAATGGAATTTAACTCATATGTAATCATTTACAGAGTTTTCAGCAACTTTTTCTCATAACTTTCATTAAATTTCTATTCTGAGTTGAAGAACTAGATTACATGGACATCAGACCTGGTCAGCATCACAGTTTCCTGGATTTTTTTCAGAACTAATGGAAGTAGAATATCATTTATCTACAGGTAGATACACAAACATGAGCTATTAATCTCTACTTACAAAAATGGATATGCTTATGATGGCCTAAATATTTCAGTTTGCAGACTTAAAATAAAACTTAAAATAAAAGGGGTAAAAAGATACCTAAATGATAAGTAAAAATTAAATCCTAGGTTGCATGTATAGATAACATGTCCCTCCACATATATGTAGTACCTGACATCAGTGGAAAGAAGATAAAGATTTAAGAATGTGCTCCTAAACCCATATTTGAAAGCACACACATACCACTGGTATGGGAAGAACACATGAAAATCTAGTTAAATTCTCTTTATTCCTTTGTCATCTTTTTATTATCTATTCTTTCATAAAATATTTTGGTTAATAAAGTGGTTTTGCTTATATTAAGTGGATAAATTGGATTTTTGTTATTGCTTTAATTTGTGCATTTATTTTTCTGTAGGTTTAAGAGGTAAAGACTAAGTAGAAAACATTCTAATACTGTAGGATATTTTAAACCAATAAAGCTTCAAGTTTGGAATAAAAGCTTTTTATTTTTTTCCAAAATATTAACAGGCTCCACCTGAGAAGATGAAACAAATTGCTCAGTATATCATGGATTTTGAATCATGCTTAAATTTCAGTGCAATTGCGTACCTATTTTACTCTCTCAAAATTTATAAATTAGTTTGTTTTTATATGAATATTATGCACATCTGCTCAGTCATGCAAACCACCTTTAGGGATCAGCAGTTATTCAGGTACTCATGGTGACCTTGGCAATGCTAATTAGCTCATATAATCCATGCAAGTGAATGTCTTTAACAGCTGGCACATGTATCCCCTCTGTCCATGGTTTTCAATTCTTCACTTTTATTATGACTTGAGGAAGATAACATCTCCTAAAATCCAGTTTTCAAGCTATAAATCCATATATTGACAAATACATACATACAAAACAACATACATACATACTGTTTTTTAAAAGGAGCTTGGTGGAGTTAGTTCCAGAAAAGATCAGAGTTCAGACTCAAGCTAAAACTGACAGTTTTTCATTCAGTCTCTAAAATGGTCTTTGAAAGGGATTTTAACTCTGTATTGCCTAGTGCATGTTATAACTCAAAAGGCACTAAACCTCAGTTCCCTGCATCCCTGTAAATCCCAGCCAACGCTAGTACTTAGTTGTTTCATTTTAATTTTCAGGGAAATAATTTCTCTACTTCCAAGCTACCACCTGCTACAGCCAGTAACATTTTTCCAGTGAAACCTGGTGGGTGTTCAGAAGCCCCTCAGCTCCTGTCACCTTTTGGACATGCATGCTCCTGCTGCCTTTCAGAGCTCTTACTGATTCAGGAAGCGTTAGCTCAGCCCTCTCATCATGGACATGCTTGGACCACCTCTCAAATTCCCTGATAAAATTTCTACCTAGAACGGTTTGTAGCAAAAGGAACCACAATTGCCTACAGTCAAAAACAGAGCTGGGGCTCCACTAAGTTATTAAAATAATCTAATAATATAATGTGGATAAGGGTACAGATTGCCCCCGGCTGCCTTAGATCCACCTGGGACTTTCATGAGCCCACAGGTGGCTTAAATTCTCTTTCTTTAATCAATACAAACACTGCTGTGAACGTGAATACATTGTTTGTAGAAGAGCAGAAAATCAAAGTAAAGTCTCATCTCCTACTTTTACAGCTCAGGATCTCACCTTTAGTAGTAAACACGCTGCGTATGATTTTCATGTCTCTTCAAATAGTAACTTGGGGACTACTGGTCATATACCAGTGTCCTGGATAAATCCGATTCCTTTGTCATTTCCTTTTGCACAGTTCAAGCTCTACTGGGAAAGCAGCTGAAAGAGCTGCTTGCTCTCACCCCTCCTCCACATCTAACTAATAGTCATATGGCTTCTGGTAGAAACCCAAAAGGAAATAAAGTCATATTTTTGATCAGAGCCAAAACATTGTTTTAGAATAACAGCTGTCAAAACCTGGCCAAAAAGCTTCATTTTAACCATGTATAAAGTTTCACTCTTCAGTGTGTACAGTGATTTGTAAAAGGGTCAGTGGCATTGTCTAAGGCTATAAGGCAGCACTGCTGAAAGCATTTAAAAGTTCAGGAGGAAAAAAAATCTGTCAATCAGGTTTTCAGATATTCAATGATTTTTTTCTTATTCCAGTAGTAAAATGTGCTCAGTCCAAAAGTCTTTGTGCAATTAAGGAATGAGGACTACTAGGGGAACATGCTGAGCATCAGGCCTGCACTAGAAAAACGAAAGATTTCAAGCTATGAGTTTTGCTAAGGTACGTTTCAGAATTGTTTCTGTTAAAGGACAATAAGCTCATTGTCTCTTTCTCCTCCCCCTCCACAGGCACTCTAAGCTATTCTCTTCTACTTTCTGCAAAAACATTACAAATCTGCAGTGTATTAAAGGAATCATTGTTAGTTGGTGGACTCCTAATTCTATTTCCAGACTGATTTTCCTAGCTATCACATACTCAGGACAATTTTGTCCATTATGTACTCTATATAACTCTAACCAAAGCTCCTAGCCAAATGGCCAGCTTTCTCCGGGAAGAGACCACAGCTGCCTGGCCCCCACTGTGGAGACGTGCACTGAAGCATGGCTGGCACAGCTGTGCAGTTTTTTTTGAGACAGATTAGAGAATAAGATTCATTCTGGTTGCAGAAAGAAAGAGAAAGATCTGACAGTGGACAGTGTTTAACATCCAGAAGAAGCTGCAACTATCTCCACATTTCATTTACTTCCATGGTGTCAACAATGTATTAAAATATCTTTGTTTCTTGAAAACTAACTGGAAAACAACAAGGAAGACTTGTATCCCAACTTCAAGAACAAAGTTTACAACATTGCTTTCATAGTCTATACCTAATAGATTGTAAAAATTACAAGATTTTCTGTATATCAACTTGTCATGAATGCCAACTACCCATATGTCTTTTCCATTGTCCAAGGAAAGAGACGGCCTCTTACAGTGTGACAGTTCTTCAGGGACTGCTTATGAATAGTTTGGAATTGGGAAGCTTTCTATTGGCTCTTGTAGCTCCTCTGTAGTGATGCAAATTTTCTATAATGTTTGTTGGTGAAGTCCCACAGGGTATTCTCATTGGTAATGGTGTAAGACACTTTCCTAATTGACCCCGATTATATTGTGAAATGAATAGCATTTCCAGTTAAATTAGTTCTTAGAAAAAAAACTCAGGACAATTTTGTTCACAAATGCAAGTTAAAATTTATACAGGCAACACTTGTTAATGTTGACCCTCCTTTGGTAATCTTCCTTCAAACAGAACAAGCTACAAGTTAATACAGCAACTGCTAGTGCTGCAAACTCAGATCTGAGAATCTGAAAGTTAAGCTGAACTCATGTTTTCTAATGTTTTATCAACTACTCACAAATAAAAAAAAAAACAAAACAATTTCTCCAAGAGTAAAGTAAACATTGTTGTCTTGAGTGGACTTCCTCAGTATGTAATTGCTCAAAATTTTGTAAACAAGCCAGTTGTTGCCATACAAAATAGAAAAGACTACAGCTCTGTTATGTTCTCTCTGTTGTGCTAAAAGGTTTTAACAAGGCTGCAAATTTGTTTCTCTCAACAAATAATCCTAACCAGATACAATCCTAAATATGCATTTTTATTAAATGCAAGGGATAGAGCCATTAAATTAGAAGGTGCTATTTTTACAGCCAATTTGTAAGGGCAGTGTGATGTCTTAATTTCTTTGAAGGAGAGTAATTGGCTGCGGTGACTGAAAGAAATACATTTTTTTTTTTAATTTCTCATTTTTTATAATAGGTCAGAAAATAAAGTTTTTTCAGAGTATTTCAAAATGAAATACATTTAACATTTTTTCATGGATGCTGTAGCTAGCCAGAAAAGAATTTCCTATATAAAACATATGAAAATATCTTTTAATCCCTATTATCCATTCAAAATCATGTCATCTTTTTAAGAAAATAATATTTCAGAAGAAATGAGATATTTTACAATGTAGAACTATTTGGAAAACAAGTAGTTCAAATTAAAAACCTAACAAAATAAATAAAATGGAATCATAGGCCACATAGTTAAATATTTTCCGTACAAAACATATGGTGGATGAATTCTGTTTCAACATGTCTAACAGCAGTTATGAGTATGAGGTCTTGGTCCTTGTACATTTCATCCAAATCCACCAATCTGGTTTTCTTTTGTTTTACTTTGCCTTATCATCAATGGACTTCACTAGAACAACCATATTGGAAAAACAGAATAATTTTTTTGTATAGCAAATTATTTCAATAGTCTGCTTGTAAATTGCATGGCTGAACTAAATCCAAGACAAGACAAATTCATGGGTAAAATAATATACTTTTGAGCTCCAAAAAAAAAAGTTTGCCAATAACTTTTTTTTCCTCAAAGGTTGATTGTACTTTTAATGTACACAAGGTGTTGTCACAAACACTTGTCTGAAAATTCAGGTATGATTTCAATTGCAAGTGGCCAAACTCTTACGGAGCATAAAAGGCAAATAAGGAATTCAGCATATCAGAACTTAGATTAGATTTCTGTGTCTAGTATGGTTTGTGATTTATTGGGTGGCACCACCAGTGTTAAAATACAGGAAATAGAAAGAGTGCTATGAGAGGAGCAGGGCACTGTACGTTCTTTCTACCTTCAGAGTTAAATACTCCCTATCTTCACAGTTATCTGGTATTTTTCTGACTGCTTCTTATCTAATTTTTTAACCTTCCTTTTGGTGTGTCAATGAAATCCTTCAAGAATAGTGTCAAAAAGATAAAAGAAGAGAAAAGAGAAGGCTCCTCAGTGTAACGGAAGGGATGTTAGGTTGAGGCATAGGGTAGAGGTAGACAGCTGAAGTGAAAAATAAATTAGTTTCTTGAGATGAACTTGTTGCCAGACAAAATCTGCATGGAACTATACTTTTGAGCTGTTTTCCTACAGTATGAAATATTTTAGTGGCAATGCTGCCTTAGACTTTCTGCTGCTCAGTTTCATTTCTGCCCCATACCACACTGACAGGTGTTAAAAATAAGTTAAAGGAAACATTTTTCTTAGTCCAGGTATTCCCACTGATATCACTCTTTGTATGGCTCCCCCAGAAGTTATAATAGTCTGTATCTAACAGAAACCGAGCTTCGTACCTTCAAAGTAGCAGTACTTAATATACAGCATATACAAACACCAAAAATAGAGCCTTAAATTTCTCAAGATCAGGAAAGCAAGGTGCCTCAGCAAAAGCATTTTTGAAACACCTGTAATTCACAAGATAGAAAACCTTGAGTAGTTTTCAGTGGTTTAAATTTATGGTCAGTTCTTTGGATTAAAGTCTACAAAGAAGAGTAAGCCATTGGGAGGTCTTGTTAGTACTCTACCTCTGGGGTAATATAGTTCAGCTGTTTGTCCTCTCTGAAGGAAAAGGAAATAAAAATGTGTTTCCCCGTGGTCCCCCTATGTTTGAGAGGCTTGAAACAAACTGTGATCTCAGTAGGCACTACTACTCATATGACTATTGTCTCAATCCCTATTCCTTATGAATCATAAATATAGATCATTTATATATACTTAATTCCATATGGTCAGCAGAGATACAGCAAATAAAGTAGAAGGCGCTTGTGTTGATGTGTATTCTATTAGTGAATAACCTTTACTTATTTCCAAACTCACATGTTTATATAAAGGCAATGAACACATGAGTGCGTTAACCACAGACAAAAAACAGATGAACCGCCTGGAAAACACATAATCAGACATAAAAATGAAAATCATAAGGTTACATTCCTAAATCCAAATAAGTAATCTAGCTTCCAATAAAAGGCACTGAGTATTGAGTAGTCTATTTATTTATTTATTTTTTTAATCAGGAGATGAATTCATTTCTTTCTGAAGGCAAGTGTGAATTTAGTAGCTTGATTCTTATCTTGTATTTTTTTAAGTTGATAATCAAGTTTTGTCATTTGCCTTGCAGAGAAATAAACTGGTACATACCATGGAGATGCTTTCACAATATAATTATTTCTTTTAGATTTACATTAAAGGTTCTCAGCAGTATAAAATACAAGCTTGAATCCAGAGAAAACAAAATATTACATTCAATCCAGACTCCCACAATGCCTCTCACAATGGGCTTGAAATTTATTATCAGAGATTTAGCTATAAATAGGAAACCTTTGTTAATGTTAGCATGGTTAATTTTTTTTTTTTCAACATTGTAATAAACTGTGGAGCTCTCTTTTTAGTAGTTGATGCTGGCTGGCCTAGGAGTCAGATTAGTAGAAAAGAGCAATCAAATACTTTAGAATTTAAATTTATCTTCTATTAACTATTGCAAAGGTGTGCCACACACCTGTAGATTTCAGGCTTTAGTTTTCCAAAAGTTTTCAAACATCCAATGTTTTCCACATTAAAAAAATATATACTTAAAAATAAGCAAATAACTTCTAAGTGAACATGTTTGTTATTTGCATAGTTTCAGCTAAGACTGATATTTTTTCAAAGCAGATGTTTACAACTAGGTCAGCAACTATGAAATCTAGCTGTGATTGGCAACTATCAAATTTTAGATGCCTACCCATGAATTTCAAACCCTCACAAAAAAGCAAGAGAGGTACCAGCACCCCAGCATACTAACAGGCCCAATATAGGTTCAGGAGACATACAGGGATATTGTTTAAGTGTTCTAGGTTATTACACTCCAAGGAACTCAAATCAATTCCAGAGTAACAAAAAACACTAAAAAACAGGAATATGCAGGAGATGAAATATTAAGTGTAGTCTCATCAGAAAACAAAACAAAACCACTCATCAATCATTAACTGAATTTCACTACCTGTGAAAATAGTTCTGTGTATTGGGCCAAAAATATATTTTGCTTTGTAAATGGTGAAATGCAGAGGAACTCTTCCTAATGAGAGAAGACAGTGAGAAAGGAGTGTGCTTAAAGAGATGTCTTCTGTTTGGACAGAAAAGGTGTCTACTAAAAATGAACTTGTCAAAAAAAACAAGGTGTTTGAAATGTGATGCCAATATAAACAAAATAGAATATCAAATTCAGGGAAAAACTCTCACTGGCTTAGATGCTTCAAGCATTTGAGACCTTTTCTATTTGGACTACAATTGTTAGAGTAAATTCCATAGAAGAATAGAAAAAAAAGTACATATTTCTGAAATGTTTTCTATCTTCTTTCAACCAGTGCCTGTAGTCTTCCAATTTCCTGTGAAATCTCACTTTAAGGATAATTTTCTAATTCAAACAAATCAAATTATTAAAAATATCACCTGATTACTTAAGTTCCCTAAGATTAGACCAGACATAATGTTGATTTTACAGCTCCAGTTACAGGTCAAATGCCTGACTTATCATTAAAAAGCCAGGCAGACTGATTTGTGGGATCTAGGATGAATGGCCCCCAGAAGCAACACCTCAAGGGCCACTAGGGGCAAGACTAGTACATTGGGTTTGGGAACCTGCTAGGTGCATCTATTTCTAGTTCCTCTTCTATTCTGTTTGTGTATTTCAGCATTCCAGTCTTTGAAACACTCTATTTAGGGAAAATGTGCTGATACAGTGACAACAGAATCCAGCATAAAGTACATCAGTTATGGTCTCTTTCATTTGAAAGCAAAGCTGGAAGAGATAAAGAGGTCCACATTCATATATCTCAGGATTATACATGATGAGAAAGTGGAAGGTCCACTCCTGCTACTGAAGGTTGTATAGAGCAGTCAATAAAGAAAGTCTCATGGGAGCAAGAAAATGAACACATGACACTGCAGCCTCTAAATAAGCATGTATGCTTGAAAATCGGGAGCCTGGTATTTAGTCTCTGCTCAAAATGTTAATTACATATCTTATCGAAAAGATTGTTTAATGAAAAATCCACAAGGACAGGGACCAGGACTCACCCCTGGAGAGTGCCCTTTACACTAGGCAGCAAGAACCAGACTCCCACTTGCAAACTCTCTGTAATCCCATGAATCTTACATTTCTGACTGCAGAGTGGTACAGACATTTTATTGATAACATTCCCTGTAGATTTCCAGTTTAATCATAATTGAGGTTAGAAGAAAGAAGCATGACTGTATCATAAATTGTCCTTTGACCTTCTTGTCCTGTTACCTGGCATCCAACTAAGTTAATTTAATGCTGCCAAGACCTGAAGATTACTCTTTTCCTTCAGCTGAGATTTTCTTCTAGCTCCAATCACCACATAGTACATACTCAGGAGAACACATTTAACTGTTGCCATGACTGTACGCAGTATCTTTCTCTGAGCTGTTGAAACTGGGCTCTTATCTGGCAGTTTTCATCTATTATTTGGTAGTTAGGAGAGACATACATAGGATTTCTTATATAAATTATAGATTCTGTATTGAGTGAAAGTCTCATAGCTGCAAATGTAAGCCTAAGACATAAAATAGTATGGAACTAGAACTGTTAGATTTCCTCAGAAGCTGTGCAATCTCATAACAAGTAGATTTGATTTTTCACATGTAACTTCAACCAAATAAATTGTTGTTTTATGGATTTTTATTATAAATGTTTTATTTTTTTAAATGATGAAAAAGTATCATAAGCTCCCTTGGAATTAAATAGCCATGAAATCAGAAATTATTTTTTTTTCTTTCTTGACCTACAATTAATACATATTTCAACACATCTATTCCCAATTAAGGAAAAAAAAAAAATAAGGAAAAAAAGCTTGCTTTTATGTCTTCCTTTTCTATTCTAATCCTTGATTACCTATAGAGTGGTACTTTCAAGCTACTGCTCTCAAAGGTACTGTGATTTCCACTACGTATTCAGTAGATCTGTCATAAAATAATCTGGGCTACACTCTGCTGTCCCTGGAAATTCAGGTAAATACTTGGATAATCCACAAAGGCTTTTCCTTGCCGTCACCTATAGCTACTTTTTTATTCCTTTGAAGTATTTTGAGGTATATTAAGGGTAATGTAGCTATTCTGAAGCAAGATATATTTATGCTGAATTAATTTGTTCACAGGAAAATTATTTCCTTATAACTTCCTGGTGAACAGCTACATGACGATTCTTATCCCTGAATGAATAGATTGGTACAGATTTTCTAATGAAACTTCCATCAGATACTCTGACATCAAAACTTCTTGAAGAATCATATTACTTCAGACCTGATATTTTTTTCTGGAAGCATTCTGAGATCTGGGAACTCATGGTACTAGAGCTGTTCTGTGCTGCAGGGCAACAAATAACAGGTAATTCCAATGGAGGAAAAGAGTCTCAGTGTAGAACTGAATAGAATAACGCATTCTAGTGGTTAAGACAATTGTTTCTTCATTAACTCTTCTTGCTCTTTCTCAAGGCTTTTTCTTTCCATAAATATGAATATGGCTCACTTCCATCCCACTGAAAATTGAAATCAAATACTGAAATCTTCTTTCCAGGAAATGGTCTTGTTTTCAGCCCCTTCCCTTTCTTCAACACTAGTGGGAAAGCTGTAGTTATATTTTACCACTAATAATTGCATGAGTACAAGAAAAGGAATAGAAAATACCATTCTAATGAAAGATATTTTTGATTGAATTTTTCTATTCGGCATATATTTTCTGACTTTCTCAAGGCACAGTCACCAAAGATTGATTCTAGAGAAAGGGCATCAATAAACTAATGGACTCACAGGTCAGTCTCTGAATATATATGTCAGGCAATACAGGTAACATGTATGATTTTAAACATTTTGCTGGACACTGACACAACCATAATTAATTAAAGGAGAAATTTTGTGATCCTAGAGAGATTTGATTCAGTTCTAGTCCCAGTGTAGTTTAGAAAAAGCTTCATTCTGCTTTAAAGTATGTGTTTCTAACTGATATTATAGCTTCAATATATATAATTTCAATTCTTTATTATTATTATTCTAATTTCCTATAACTTTTGCATGCCAGAGTCTGAGGAACAAAGGAACTAGTTTGTTTACAAGGATCTCGTGTAAATTTCTCCCTCAGGAGAGATGCTAAGATCATGGGATAAAACTTTTTGAAATTAAAAGAAAAAGTTGAGCATTCACCAGAAAAAGAGAACTTCTTCAGACATGTTCTGTAAGTTTATGTTGCATAATTTTGTGAACTTTATTGCTACACATTCATGCAGTGAACATGGTTTGTCTTGCATAAATATATGAAGTGTTCCTTTTTAACTGATTGCCCTGAGTCTGATCCTTCAATAATGCTCTAGGTCTCCAATTTTTATTCCTAAATAAAGTTCATGAGGTAGAACTGGGGAGGTCATGATGGACTGTTTTATACCTCTCTGCCTTTTTGTTTACACAGGAAATTCACATAGCAATTTTTACAGCAATATTGGAGCTTGCAGTTATTGAGAAGGGAAATCTTCCTTTATACATCTCAGTTATTCTAAAAACCATGGCCTTTACAAAGTGCATATTTATTAGGATGCATATGCAGGTATTGCTGTGTACTACAACTGCAGAATTTTTGTTGCCGAAGAAAAAAATCTGAACTATTTCTTTTCCCAATCTGTGAAATTTTCCACAGAATTCTTGGCTTGGAATGAAATACTTATGGTGGTTTAAGAACCAAGTTTTCTCAAAACTGAAATAACATTATGTCTGGACATCATCAATTTTAATATGTAGGAAAAAAAACCACAGCAAATGATTCAACTGTCTAACCAGTGTGATGTAAAAATTGATAAAGAAAATTATTTTGGTATTGAAGGAAACTTGAGACTGTTGATATGTCTTGGTAAATATTAATTTTACCNAATTCCATATCAAAAGACAAAAGAGAAAGATTAACAAAATAAGAAACTTTCTGAAACACCAGGATGCTTTTAAGTAAGCATGTCATGGTTCAAAGGACTCTTTCTTTTGACTGAGTTTGGCAGAGACACTGTGGAAACATATGACCTTTTACATACAGGGAGAAAGATGAGTTCTTGCAAACAAAACAAAGGCAGTCTCAATGAAATTAAAGGGGAGAGCAACAACACTGAGAAATCCCAGTCTAGAATTTGATCATCTGGAAAAAATCTAGGCAAAAGATTTTTTTGATTAATAGTATTTTTAATATACATTAGAGAAATGACTATTTCCCACGTTATAGGAAAGGACCATTCTACTTCAGTGGTGTAAGTAAAACAGGCCAAGTGGAACTGTGGGAATACTATACAACATTCTCCATGAACATTCATCTGAATTTTTTAATGAAATCATGTTACTGATATTTGCTAGACTCTTTTGGTTTAGCAGACACTTGTGTGGCTGCAAGTAAGCCTGGAACAAGCCCAGTTAATTAACATTTCCACTAAAATGGACTGGTCTACTTTTGGATAATTTGGGGTTTATGAAAAAGGATTAACTATTGAACGTCAGACTTCCTAAATGGGGACTTCAGTTCCAAATATGTATTTTGGAAAATATATGATCAATTTATCATAACTCTTTAAAGGCTCAGTGACTGGTTCAGTGGATCTCACATATTTCCGTTAGAGAGACACTGCAACAGAATGAGCAGTTTCTGTGATGCTTATGTGAATAGAATTAAAAAAAAAAAGAATGTACTTAGTCCTGCTTCCTCCACCTCCAAGAAGATCTAGATGTGGGCTCACTGCCCTGAGACACTTGCAGAAGGACCTATATTCTTCTAGGTACTTTGACCTCTGAGCAATCTACTACAAGTTAACTTTCCTTGACTCTGCTTTAATGAATGTTTTAGATTGCTTTTCTCTCACTTTCTGACTCACTAGTCTGTGATTCAACACCTACAACTGTTATACTAGTCTTGAATGAAATATCTGGTATAACAACATATCTCAGGCTATCATGGTACTGCGAGTTGAGGGCCTCACTGTTTGCACTATTAGATCTGGAGAATAATATATGTGGTTTTTGTTTTGTTGTTTTCTTCAGTTTACGAATGTGATGACAGTTCATCAGTCTCTATGATGTCCAAAAACCTCACAGATAATATTCCACATGTCCAGAAACAAAACTGCATCTGTGTATTTGCTACAACTTCCTCAGTTTGTTAAAATTTATGCATTTATCAAAGCTAACTTTTTATGTCTAAACTTAAAATACAAATTCCTCAAAACAGGCATTGTAAGTGATCATGTAAATGTTTCTCTCCTAGCTTTTTGGTTATATTTGATTTTTAGAGACTCATCTAAACACATTAATTATGAACCAAGATTCACTGAAATTCAGCGTCAAAAAGCTTTCTTTGAAAAATACGCATGCATCAGTAGTACAATGTTGTATTACTAGTCCATTCTTGTTTAGTTGCCAGATGGAATTAAGTCTAGGTGACAGTTCTCCACCTGTCCATTCAAATTTTAATATCCCAAGAATATCATGTTTTACTAAACTTTTCATAAAAGTTGACATCATAAGAGTTGTTAGACTACATAGTACACAAAGAAGTCACCCTGCCTCATATTGGCATGGCAAGACTCGGTTGCTTCAAACCAAGCCTCCAGAGAGCATTTATCTATATGTATAATATCATTAAGTATATCTGCCCCTTCCTTTCTTTTAAAACAAAAAATTAAGATACTGGGTCATATAGAATGCCTTCACTTGTGAAAAGTCCTTAGAAAAAAATAATATACTTCAATCTAAAGTTGTGATTCATGCATAGGAAGTTTTTCCAGCTCTTATTTTAAAATCTCTCTGCTCCATGTCTGTGGAGGAGGAATCACGTTCCCCTTTCTCCACAAAAAGGAGCAGAGAACAGACAGATCAGAGGTTCCTCCTCTGAAATTCTTATTTTTAAGAATTTTCATTTTCCATCCAAACACTGGAATTTTGTGGCTAGTTTTGATATATATATATTTTTTTGATTTATACATTTCAATTGCTCTTCCCTTTCCCTTATATCAGAAATTTTAATTCCCTGAGCTGTTATCTCCTCAAAAGCTTGCTAAGGATCTGAAACCATAGCTACAATAATGCCTCTCTGCCTCTTGCAATTACACATACACAAACACAAGCATGAGTCCTAGAAACCTAGTTCTTTATTCACAGCATGCCAGAAGATTTGGGATTCAGAGAGTTCCAGCATCTTTTCTTCTCTTTACCTGATCTTGGCATGCTTAAAACCCTGGAAAGCCACAATTTACTTTCCAAATAGTCATCTTGCATGGCTCAGAAGCAAAGCTGTACAACAGGATATCCAGCTATTCAGTGTTGCTGTCACAGGTGGCCAGCAGTGCAGCTGCAAAGAGCTTCCTGCCAGGAGGGCAGAGTGGGTCCACAGGAAGAANATTGATAAAGAAAATTATTTTGGTATTGAAGGAAACTTGACTGTTTTTTGACTGTTGATATGTCTTGGTAAATATTAATTTTACCTGACAGGAGAGTTTTTTGAATTATTTTGACAAAGAATTAGCTAAGATTTACTGGATGATAAAAGTAGAACACTCATTAATGAACAGCAAAAGACTACCATATATTGCAAGTACAACAAAGTTAACTATAACGTCTTTTTATTTTATTTTATTTTATTTTATTTTATTTTATTTTATTTTATTTTATTTTATTTTATTTTATTTTATTTTATTTTATTTTATTTTATTTTATTCTGTAAATTCCATATCAAAAGACAAAAGAGAAAGATTAACAAAATAAGAAACTTTCTGAAACACCAGGATGCTTTTAAGTAAGCATGTCATGGTTCAAAGGACTCTTTCTTTTGACTGAGTTTGGCAGAGACACTGTGGAAACATATGACCTTTTACATACAGGGAGAAAGATGAGTTCTTGCAAACAAAACAAAGGCAGTCTCAATGAAATTAAAGGGGAGAGCAACAACACTGAGAAATCCCAGTCTAGAATTTGATCATCTGGAAAAAATCTAGGCAAAAGATTTTTTTGATTAATAGTATTTTTAATATACATTAGAGAAATGACTATTTCCCACGTTATAGGAAAGGACCATTCTACTTCAGTGGTGTAAGTAAAACAGGCCAAGTGGAACTGTGGGAATACTATACAACATTCTCCATGAACATTCATCTGAATTTTTTAATGAAATCATGTTACTGATATTTGCTAGACTCTTTTGGTTTAGCAGACACTTGTGTGGCTGCAAGTAAGCCTGGAACAAGCCCAGTTAATTAACATTTCCACTAAAATGGACTGGTCTACTTTTGGATAATTTGGGGTTTATGAAAAAGGATTAACTATTGAACGTCAGACTTCCTAAATGGGGACTTCAGTTCCAAATATGTATTTTGGAAAATATATGATCAATTTATCATAACTCTTTAAAGGCTCAGTGACTGGTTCAGTGGATCTCACATATTTCCGTTAGAGAGACACTGCAACAGAATGAGCAGTTTCTGTGATGCTTATGTGAATAGAATTAAAAAAAAAAAGAATGTACTTAGTCCTGCTTCCTCCGCCTCCAAGAAGATCTAGATGTGGGCTCACTGCCCTGAGACACTTGCAGAAGGACCTATATTCTTCTAGGTACTTTGACCTCTGAGCAATCTACTACAAGTTAACTTTCCTTGACTCTGCTTTAATGAATGTTTTAGATTGCTTTTCTCTCACTTTCTGACTCACTAGTCTGTGATTCAACACCTACAACTGTTATACTAGTCTTGAATGAAATATCTGGTATAACAACATATCTCAGGCTATCATGGTACTGCGAGTTGAGGGCCTCACTGTTTGCACTATTAGATCTGGAGAATAATATATGTGGTTTTTGTTTTGTTGTTTTCTTCAGTTTACGAATGTGATGACAGTTCATCAGTCTCTATGATGTCCAAAAACCTCACAGATAATATTCCACATGTCCAGAAACAAAACTGCATCTGTGTATTTGCTACAACTTCCTCAGTTTGTTAAAATTTATGCATTTATCAAAGCTAACTTTTTATGTCTAAACTTAAAATACAAATTCCTCAAAACAGGCATTGTAAGTGATCATGTAAATGTTTCTCTCCTAGCTTTTTGGTTATATTTGATTTTTAGAGACTCATCTAAACACATTAATTATGAACCAAGATTCACTGAAATTCAGCGTCAAAAAGCTTTCTTTGAAAAATACGCATGCATCAGTAGTACAATGTTGTATTACTAGTCCATTCTTGTTTAGTTGCCAGATGGAATTAAGTCTAGGTGACAGTTCTCCACCTGTCCATTCAAATTTTAATATCCCAAGAATATCATGTTTTACTAAACTTTTCATAAAAGTTGACATCATAAGAGTTGTTAGACTACATAGTACACAAAGAAGTCACCCTGCCTCATATTGGCATGGCAAGACTTGGTTGCTTCAAACCAAGCCTCCAGAGAGCATTTATCTATATGTATAATATCATTAAGTATATCTGCCCCTTCCTTTCTTTTAAAACAAAAAATTAAGATACTGGGTCATATAGAATGCCTTCACTTGTGAAAAGTCCTTAGAAAAAAATAATATACTTCAATCTAAAGTTGTGATTCATGCATAGGAAGTTTTTCCAGCTCTTATTTTAAAATCTCTCTGCTCCATGTCTGTGGAGGAGGAATCACGTTCCCCTTTCTCCACAAAAAGGAGCAGAGAACAGACAGATCAGAGGTTCCTCCTCTGAAATTCTTATTTTTAAGAATTTTCATTTTCCATCCAAAACTTGGAATTTTGTGGCTAGTTTTGATATATATATATATTTTGATTTATACATTTCAATTGCTCTTCCCTTTCCCTTATATCAGAAATTTTAATTCCCTGAGCTGTTATCTCCTCAAAAGCTTGCTAAGGATCTGAAACCATATCTACAATAATGCCTCTCTGCCTCTTGCAATTACACATACACAAACACAAGCATGAGTCCTAGAAACCTAGTTCTTTATTCACAGCATGCCAGAAGATTTGGGATTCAGAGAGTTCCAGCATCTTTTCTTCTCTTTACCTGATCTTGGCATGCTTAAAACCCTGGAAAGCCACAATTTACTTTCCAAATAGTCATCTTGCATGGCTCAGAAGCAAAGCTGTACAACAGGATATCCAGCTATTCAGTGTTGCTGTCACAGGTGGCCAGCAGTGCAGCTGCAAAGAGCTTCCTGCCAGGAGGGCAGAGTGGGTCCACAGGAAGAAATGTTCCTTTCCTCTTCCAATCTGTTTTCAACTATAGAGGAAGGCCCAGCTCACACCCCTCCAGCAGATCTGCCTACACAGCGGTTTTCAGTTGGAGCAAAATCTCAGCTAACATTTCTAACAATAACTGTGAAGCAGGCTCTTTACAGGGCCTCAAACAGCAGGGAGCTCTACCTTCAACAGTGAGCTGCCCTTGAGAAACAGTTCAACTTGGTGGTATTACTGTTGTGCATAATGGTATCATCATTTCAGAGTTCACTTAAGAGCAACCAGTGACATGCAAAAAGATAGATGATAAAAGGAGCAGCAGTATTTTTCTTGAGACACCACAAGTACACAATTTGTATTTTAACTCTTTTGTCCAGCCATAGACACATTTAAAAGAGCAAAATTGCTTTCAATAATTTGTGCATTCTTAATACACAGAAATAAGAAGTCTGATTATTTTGTACATGAATTTTACAAGCTGACAGTTCAAATCATAAACACAAAAAGCAAGAATAGGCAATGCCAGTAGACAAAAAAAAATAAAATAAAAAAAGAGACAAAGAGTTGATAACAGTGTTAACAGAAAGCATGCAAAAGTTCAGTATCTCATGGGGGACCCAAGCTTATTTCCAAGGAGAAGTTGTGTTAAAAAACAAAAAAAAAACCAACAACAACAAAAAAATAGAAATAGGGAGTGGGTGCAGAGCTAGTGAGGATTTAGAGAACTTCTATAGTCATTTAAAGTTTATACTGTGATTAAGGACATTAAATAGTTGAAAAGTGAGGTTTTCACTGAGGAGACAAGAAGCTGAACATTTCTGTGGAATGTACAGTGTTCAACTATTTAAAATGAAGTGCAACTGTAAATACTTTTAAGACTGGGGATTTGATCAAAGAATCACTGTATGGCTTAGGTTAGCAGGAATATCTGGGTCCATCTAGCCCAGCCCCACCAAAGCAAGGACACCCAGAGCAGGGTTCCCAGGGCTACATTCAGGTGACTTTTGAAGATCTCATAGAAGACTCCACAACCAATCTGAGTAGTCTGTCATACAATAAGGAATTGCTTCCTGGTAGTCAGACGTAGCCTCTTGTGTTTGTGTCCATTGCTTCTTGTTATGATGCTGTGCACCAATGAAAACCTAATACCAGTATGAAAGGCCAATGAGGTCACAGGAAAAAACCTGAACTGATGCCAGTGGGTCTCCTAGCCTTGATCCTGTATATAAATTCAAGTAACTGAATGCAGCACCATAAACGTTTATACATATGCGATTCTATAGTCTTCTCTACTACTGAGAGGTTAAACCTTTTCAGTCTAAAGCTCAATTTTTAGGCTGTAAATTCTGAGTCTCTGAAACCTGTATAAGATCATTTTTTGTTCTTTCAGATTCAAAATCTGAATTATCTATACCCACTGTTACAAGAAGAATGAGCATTAAGGTCTTGGACAAAGGTAAGGGATAGTATGGTCAGATTTCAATACCAGAAGGCCCATATGATCCCTGGTATGATCCTTGGGTAGGCAGGGATTTCCAAACCAAAAAAATAAAAAAATAATAATAAAAAAATCCTTAAATGAGGTCTGGGAAGGAGGTGAAGCCAGGGTCCACTCCTTCCAGTCACTCTGGTGCCTTGCATGGACCTGAGCTCCTCTGGTTGAGCCCTCCTTCCTCACCAGGTGCTCAGTCAATGATTCAAACCATGACATAGCATTTCCACTGCACTCCCAAAATACAAATCCCAATCTGCTGGAGTATGTGGAAAAATAACATGTAACTATTTTTTCTAAAAGTGATGCAATAAAGGCCAGTAATTTCCAGTTTTCATCTGGGAATGTGAAAAATTTCTTGATGGATTTAAGAACACTATCAATTTTTTTTATGATTAAAGTGTTCCTTCTCTCAGTATTTGCCAATTTCATCATTGAAAAATTATGAAGTATACCTCCTGGTGAGGGTATGTTCCTCAAGGAATTGAAAATGATACAAACATGGATGGCCTTAACATACTATTCAGTAATCATCCTGAAAAAATGTCTGATGAAAATAATAATGAATAAACTTTCAAACATTTCTGTCTGATCGCTCTGAAAAATGTTTTTCTTCATTTTTGTTTTGTTTTAAGAGAAAACCTAAGTATAAGCTGAATTACAGCATAAAAACTGCATGAACAGTATTGATACAAGATGAACTACTTGTCTTCTTGTAATAATGTACATGAGAAAAATATCTAAACATTACAAGCCTGGCACAAGATAAAAATATTCATTTATCTGACTAATATGAACCATTGCTATATATATGCTTAAGTGCTCTCTACTATAATTTTAGAGAACAATGTCACATAATGATCACTGTTTGCTAACTTATAGTTCATCGCTGTAATCCATTCCCTTGCTTTCTCTGAGGAATATATCAAAATGTTAGATTTTTCAAATATTAAGCACCTATCAGGCAGACTTATCTTGTCATAAATAAATAACACTGCAAATCTGAGGATTATCTCTTCACTTTCTCATCCTCACACCTTAGAAGTCAGAAAAGCAGATCCCTAAAAAATATATAGTACTGTGAAATCTTGCATTGTAGAGGTAATTGGGTTTTAGTTGATGTCTTGTAAATGAAAAGAAGCTTTGCAGACTCCTTCAAAAATATGCTGAAACTCAGTTTTGTAAATTCACATGGAATATGCGATACAAAGCTACTTCAAAGGCTGAGGGAAAGGTCTGAGGCTATCCACAGGCTTAATTTTCAGCATAGAACTTAAGTTTATGCTTCAGTTTTGTTGAAATGAGAGGGGTTTAAATTTGCATTTGAAGCAACCTTTCAAAATGGAAAAGTTTCCTTTAAAAAGAACAGCAATTATCAGTTTAGGTGCTTAGAAAACCTTTTGCATTAACTATAAAGTTGTTGAAATGCTGATCATTGCGCAGATTCTCAGTTTTGTAACCTTGCTGATGTCTTTGATGGGAAAAAACAATGACTATCTAACCAGCTCGGTACACATGAATGTCTCGTACAACCAGTTTTGTTTTCATTGTCATTTCAATATGATCATGAAAAAATTTTAAAAGATCTTAGCTAGGCTTATAATCAAGCTTTAGTAGGCATTTGATTATATTTTTGTATTGGAAAAAAAAAAAAAAAGACATTCTCTTCACAGTGTTTGATGCTCTTCTACATATTTTCTACTAAAAAGCAATAATGTTGTAGGAGGAGGATAGATCCTCATTACTCAATAAGAAAAATAACTAAGAAAAAGCACTAAGTATAAATATTTTATTTGGGGTAAAATATTAGGCATCATTACTTTTGTCAAGCTATTTCAAACTCTAGAACACAAAAAATTGAACCCAGTTCACCCATCTGTAACTAATAATCATCCCATAAATTATATTCCACAATAAATTTCATAGATTTAATATGACAGATATTCCATACTAAGTCATTGGATCAACAATGATATGATCAAACATTCCAACACAAGCTTCCCAAATCTTATAAGCCTAATCCACTGCATTATTACTATCAAAGTATACTGCTATATCAATGGAAAAATAACCTTCTTTACCCTTTTTTTTTTCCTTTTTTTTTTGTAAAAGGTCATTTCATTCACTTGATGCAAATCAAGAAAACAGACTTTTATGGCAATTATTCAGCTTCTCCAATATATAATCATGAATCCCTTTTGCAGAATTAATTAAACTTCATTTTCGCTTTGGAAAGATAGATTTTAATGACTCTCTCAGATCATTTCTTCAGTGAAATCTATTGGGAGTTAAGAAATCCCACTCCTCTGAAAATATTACAGTTGGCAGGCTGTTGCAACTGCATAATCATAATGTTGCCTAACACTTTATATTAAAAAGCCCTTTTTATTTTTTAATTTCAGGCATAAAAAAAAAAGGTATGTTTGGAACAACTCAGTGTCCCATTTATGTATGTAGGTTGCTCTGAAAGTAATGCCTTTTTAAACGCATTTCTGTAGAAATCACAACAGATACAGAGAGCACAAATAACAGTTCTAGATAGAACAGATTCTCAGCTACAAAACGTGATTCTTCAACAGTCACCACTATTAGCTATGCATTTTTGCTAGTGATGAGCAAGAGCCTTCATCCCATGCTCAAAAATCTGCACTACCTGAAATGATTCACTGTTTCACAACATCTATGATGGTTACCACACAGTCCATCTTTCGTCAGCCCCAACAGATGGAAGTCAAAAGGCATCAAATCTGGATTACGTATTGGATGTGGTAGGTCAGTCCAGCCAAGACTGGCAATGTGCTTCACAGTCTTCGAAGTGATAATGGGTCTGGCATAATCATGTTGCAAAAGAAAGGTTGTCTTCTTCTCTGGCCTGACTCTGAAAGTTCTAATCTTCAGCTTAGTCCATGTCAAGATGCAGCAGAAAGATCTGATGGTTTGTCCAGGTTCCAGAAAATCAAGAAGGATCGTCTCTTTCATATCCCAAAAGACAGTGCAAATTACTTTACCTATTGAGGGCTGTATCTTGAATTTTTCCTCAAAGGGGCATTCATATATCACTACTGTGGACTGTCATTTTGATTCTGGATCACAGAAGCAACGGCTTACCTTAACACAGGTGATGGTGCTATCCAGAAAACTGTCATCTTCAGCCTTATATAAATTCAACAGGTCCAGAAAAACTTGCATATGATGTTCTTTCCGTTCCTGTGTTCCAGCATTTTTGGGACTCACCTGGATCAAGCTTTGTGATATTCCAACAGTGCCACCATTGTTTCCAATGCATTGAAGCAGATGTTCAGCTCCATACATAGCTCCCTGGACATGATTCACTGATCTACATGGATAAGCTGGTCAAGATACTCTTCATTTCATGATGTGTCACATCATGAAATGAATTACAGCTGTGTCTGTCCAGAACGTGGCTTGTTTTCACGTCAGTGTTGTCACTGCTGAAATGCACCATCCATCACACAGTACTCACATTCACTGTTGGATCTCCATCAGTGTTAAGCAAGTGCTGATGAATGTCAGTGGGTGCCTTTTTTCCTGCATGGAGGAATTCAGTGACACAGCTTTGCTCGATATGTACTTCCATATCAGATGCCATTTTGTCAGACTGCTCCTTTGCTGCCATCTATCACACAGCAACAAAATGTAATGGAATGTTGGTGGGAAGGTTCAACATCTAATGCCACTTCACCAGCATCTACCTCAGATCATGGGCCAACATTATACAATAGAAAACATTACTTTTGGACAGTTCATACAAGCTATAAAAGTTCTGCCTATGGACTGAATGTTGTAAGCCTTTTCATACAGTTTGACACCATGCTAGTTGCCTACTGAAAGATACTGAACAACCTACTAAAAATACAGCACTAATAATGCTTACCAGTGGTGTGACATCTGTTAGACTTAGCATTTTCTGCTGCTTCTCAAACTGTACAGCATGAATTTCAATAGCTTTTTTTCCACCCTTTCTTCCCGGTCATCATCCTTCTCTGTTTTCTCTCTCACTCTGTTAGTCCTTTAAACTCTCATAAAACTGGAGCAATTCACTGAATTGAAGTCATGTTAGAATTACAGTGCTATCACTGTTAACATATTATGGGTGAGTGGGAGCTGTTTTGCCAGCTGGCTCTACTGTTAATGATTTCCTAGCTGAGCAACATGGTAAATTTTGCATGTATTTAAAAATGTCTGTGTGAAGATCCTACTTAAACTTGCTATCAAAGTAGTCTGGACAGTTGCTTGTGATGCTTCCGGAAACTACTTCAGCATGGATGTTATTATTTATTTTTTCTAAATATGGCAACTGTCATAAAAAAACAATATGCATTGAAATGAATCTTGCAGAAATAGTTTCTTCAAAAATTTTTGTGCTCATAATTCTGACAAGTCTTTTACTGTGCCCCTACATTACTCTTTGACATTTAAGACAAAGATGATTTTCATATGATGAAAAGAGAGAGAGTATATTTTACCTTACTCTATTATTATGAGCACTGCTTTGCGCAGACCACATTGTTTTGAAAAGTGTTCAGGTTTGGATCTGTCAAACGCATACTTAAATATTCTTAATTTTCCAGACTTTCTGATGAAAGAGACATTTATTTTTCATCAAGCATTGCAGAAATCTGCAATCAGTGTCATAATGTTACTTTTCATTGCTTTTATTCACCTTATTTTAACAGGGAAAGAGAACAGAGACCATGTATCACTTCCAGAAATGAAACGACAATCAAATGAAAGATTGACTTAATGTTAGAACACAGTATGTCCAGATCAAACTGAGTTTTTAAATTCCTGAGAACAGTGTAAGGCAGTTCTCCCCCAGGGGGACAAAGAAAATAAAATGTGTGTGAGGAAATGCTATAATAAACTGGTAATATATTTCCATAGGGGATGCATGGGAATGTTCCATACATCCTCCTAGCATTGCAGTAAAGCAGACTTAACAGCAGAAAGGAAGCCATTTCCATAGTGGAAAAGAAAAGAAAAGAAAAGAAAAGAAAAGAAAAGAAAAGAAAAGAAAAGAAAAGAAAAGAAAAGAAAAGAAAAGAAAAGAAAAGAAAAGAAAAGAAAAGAAAAGAAAAGAAAAGAAAAGAAAAGAAAAGAAAAGAAAAGAAAAGAAAAGAAAAGAAAAGAAAAGAAAAGAAAAGAAAAGAAAAGAAAAGAAAAGAAAAGAAAAGAAAAGAAAAGAAAAGAAGAAAAGAAAAAGAAAAAAAAAAGAAAGAAATAGCTGCATATCATGGATGGAAGTCCAGACTCCAGGCTGGGTTTTCTGTTCTGAGATGGTGTCAGTGATGCCCACTTACTGCCCAGGCTGGCTGACTGATGTTGACACAGAAGGAAGATCAGAGCTGTATTGGTCAATTGGCTAAATGGTGGACATTTAATTATCGCAGACTCAGAAAACATAATGCAAGCAGAGTAAGGAACTCTGCTGATGTAGAAATTTCTGGTGATTTGAAAAAGTTGAATAGTAACAAAGAATTGGCTTGCTTTCTTTGTTTTTCTCTTGCCTGTAGTTTGCATCAAAACAAACTAAAACCAGAAAAGGTATTCAGCTTTTTAACATCCTAAGTAAAGAAAGAAGCAGTTTATTTTATAGCTATTTTGACTTTAAAACAGATTTTCCAATTGACAGGAAATGTTTTTTATTATTCTTAAAATTTGAAAGAATGGTTTAGTTTCAAACTGGATTAGGTCACAACCAATTGTCTCTGATATTTCTAAACTCTAATCACAGATTAGATATCTACTCAGAGGAACTGACTCTAACTCTTCATCACTAATATAATAGGTTAATGGTACTCCAAGGACTCCTTACCATGTTGTGTTAGGGCTGGAGACCTAAAGCTTAAGAATTTCCCACAACAGTGCCTGACCTGCCTAGTGATGAAAGAGTTTTGCTCCTACTCTTGCATGAGATAGCAGAAGTTTTTTGAACCTTTAACAGCGCAGTACAGGCATTCTGGCTTCAGTGAATTAGCACTTTTTTAAATTTAAATATCTTTCATTCACAATGTTTTCATCCGATTCTAATACGCTTTGTAGCAGGCTTTCGGAGACACAAATTGTGAGTTTTCTTGCCTAGCTTACTCTCTGTGCCTGCTTCATTTGGCAAACTTAAGGCATACTTAACACCATGCAATGGTTCCCCTCTTCCTCATAGCCTCATGACTGGAGCATCTGGGTTGCAGGAAACATCTGCTTAGATTTTCTTTCCCAGAGGTGAGTTGGATCCTTCCCCCCATCACAGTCTCCAACACTGCTACACTCTGAAGAGGTGAGGGAAAGGCAAAAAATGCCTTGTATTTATACCCTTGCATGCTTGTTGCTCTTAAATTTTGCTTTCCTGTTTTACATTGTGTTTTGAAGCAAGTCCTTCTCTTTATATACTCTGTATAAATGCTACTATACTTCAGCTGTATTTAATTCCAAACACCAGCATAGAAAAGAGAAAAGTAAATCTAAGAAATTCCCTTTTCTTTCAACATATGTTCATTCACAATCAAATGGATTTCTTTCTGTTTTCTGCCCCTGAGATAAAGGGATTTATTTATAAATATATAAAAGTAATGTTTAGGAAACTTTCTGAATGAGTTTGTGATAATGGGGCATGCTGAAATAAAAGGGTAACTATAAAATGGATGATCTTGTCTGATCTTTGCAGAATTAAGTGAATGCTAGTAACAATGAAGCAGTAATTGTTCAGATGTTTCAAGAACTTATCAGTAAAGCTGCCATAAGGTGCAAGTGAATATGTAAGATGGACTTTCACAGAATCACAGAATTGTAGGGGTTAGAAGGGACCTCTAGAGATCATTGAGTCCAAACCCTGTGCCAAAGCAGCTCCCTAGACCAGGTTGCACAGGTAAATGTTCAAGCTGGTCTTGAATGTCTCCAGAGAAGGAGACTCTACCACCCCTCTGTGCAGCCTGTGCCAGTGCTCCTTCACCTGCACCGTGAAGGAGTTCGCGCACACATTTGTGCAGACTTTCCTATGCTTCAGTTTGTGGACATTTTCCCTCATCCTATTACCACACACTAATGAGAAGAGTCATGCCTCATTCCTTTGCCTCCCGCTCCTTAGATATTTATAGACATGGATCAGATCCCCTCTGAGTCTTCTTTTTTTCAAGGCTCAACAGACTCAGGTCTCTCAGCCTTTCTTCGTAAGAGAAGTGCTCCAACCCCTTTATCATCTTTGTGGTCCTTCACTGGACTCTTTCCTGAAGGACCCTGTATTTTTTGTACTGAGAAGCCCAGAACTGGACACAATACTCCAGGTTAGACCTCACCAGGGAAGAGTAGAGGAAGAGGATCACCTCCCTCAAACTGCTGGCCACACTCATTTTAATGCACCCCAGAATACCACTGGTCTTCTTGGCCACCAGGGCATACTGCTGGCTCATGGTCAACCTGTCATCCACCAGGACACCCAGGTCCCTCTCCTCAGAGCTCCTCTCCAGCAGATCATCCTCCAACCTCTACTTGTGCATGAGGTAATTCCTCCCGAGGTGTAAGACCCTACACTTGCTCCCTTTTCTTTGTTCCCTCTCCTCCCTATTACTTTTCTTGTGTCTGGTTTTGCAGTTGCTCACTAGTGTCAACATCGAGATAGAATAGGAATAGACATTTATCAGGCTGCAGGAGGCTAGAGAACTGAACTTTGGTTATCAACCCAGAGATTGTCAGTAAAATTATTCATACTGTAGGGCTGTACTGGGGAAAAAATTTACAACATGTAACGAATAAAAGGTCAATTTGCTTGGAGAGCTTGTTGTCTTGGGTATAAAAACAAGGAGAAACAATCTTAAAACTACTAAAAAAAAAGAAAAAACAGGTTGCTTACTATTTGGCAAAGCACTGATTATGGTCAATATGAGTAGAAATAAAAATAACATCATTTGACACTGGTTATGATACTTTGAATTTATTAGTAACTGATCAATAGATCTGATAGTCCTAATTTCCATCAGTGTTTACAACTACAACAGAAACAGCTTTTTAACCAGTGAATTGAGAAATCACCAATATTTTCTGATTAGAATCACATCTTCAATTGCTACATTCTGTGGATTTGGGGGTGGTTTTTTTTTTTAATACCCATTCATTATGTCATGATATTCCTTCATATATTACCTAAGGAATTTGTTTTCAGGATATAATCATTTTAAAAAAAGAGAGACAAATGTCAACTCAGTCATGTTTAGGTAAAGTACACAACAGTATTTTTATAGCATACTCAACCAGAGACCTTTCCTGAGCTTAAAAATTAGGTGAAAGAATGAAAGCATCTAAACACTTGGGAATAATGCAAGCACTTAAATACCAGCTGCTAGAAGTATATAGTACAGGCATATCCAATCCAGAATTTCCGAAGAGAAATCTGATCATCTTATTTACGCCAAATGTAGAAGGTCAATTTAATTAAATGATGTGAACAAATAGAGAAAATGAATCACCTGTTAAATGATACATAGCTATAAACAAGAGATGATCTGGCACTCCATCAACAGCATTTCTGAGTACAGTGTCCTACAAATGAACTTCCTAGACCTCCCTCAAAAAATGAAATGCCTCAGGTTGAGACTCATAAACTGATCAGGTACTGCTATACCATGCAAATTAAATCCAGATAGCGATATCTAAGTATAGTAAAATTTTATTCTTTACATACGACCTAGAAAGAGACAAAAAATAGCATTTTTTTTTTTTTTATTTAACACCATGTATTAAAATGTCTAAAATCCGATATTTCCACGTTTACCCTTGAATGGTTTATGGGCAGCTTCAGCCCGGTTCCGTGGCGATTGGGGCAGGGGACCCACAGACACATGCCCCAGGATAGGGGAAGGGGGAAAGGGAAAAGGGAGATGGCAACGATCTGAGGAAGAAAGCTAATTTACTAAATAAGCTATCAGAATGCAAAATAACACAATATAATACAATATAATTGGAATTGAAGCTAATAAATCAAATAAAATAAGCAAGAGAGTGTTCGATATACCAAAGTCCTTACACTAAACATTGAAGGTGAGATGGCAGCGAGCACCTACTGCTGGTCGATACCAAAGGAGAGTGTCTCATGACAGGCAAACAGTTTTTATCTTTCCCTCTGAGTGGAAAAACGTGAAAATACAAAGCAATGCAAAGTCCTCTGGGGAACGTAGTTCTTCTTCTCTTTTGGGACAGGTATATCCTTAACTATCGATGATCCACAGAGCTGGAGCATTAACTCTTTAACTCTAAATGCACTACATGATGTTATGATGTGGAATATCAATACCAAAATTATAAAACCATGACATTATCTTAAAAATAAAACAGGAGTCCCTGATTTACGTTCAGTCAAAGTGACTGTTTTTGAGGAGACATACAGATTTATCCTCTCAGTGACCACTACACATTCAAGATATTATTTTCTGTGTGAACTATGGAGCACAGCATGATTGTGATAACAGAATGGACAGAAAAATATACAGTTGTCAAAGGAAGAGATTTGTGACTCTGCTAATATAACTGCTTTTATGAAAAATTAAGGTCAATTTTAAACAATTATAAATACATCAGTTTTTAAACAGTTTCAATAGCATTTCTTGGTTTACATCAGATTCAGTTAAATCTTTTTAAACTTTGATTGTTTGTCTCTGTATTTTCCATACTCTTAGCAAATGAAAAATATCTCAGCCTTTTTCATTTCAGCAAAAGAAAAATTGACTTTAAGATTCTCGCTTATTTAAAGACAGGTAAGGATTAAAAATACAGAAAAAGACCTTACAACTCTAGGGGTTTTCTGTGGTTATTTCTTGTCCTACCCACAGTGGGAGGTTTTTGCATTTGCAGAAACCTTTCTCCCTATCATCAAAAAAGTTTTAATCATTAACAATGGGGAAACAATTTGCAGAGCATCAGATTTTAGTTGTGGACTTTTTGTTCAGCTTGAAGAACGTATCATGTTTTACTCACATATTCTCCTATGAAGTTTTCATACATCATTCCATACTCTGAGGAAAAATCTAGAGAACAATTTTACACGTGTGGAAATGGTTGGGAAATTGAATTTCTTTTTCATGAGAAAATCTGAGATTAAAAATCTCATTTTATGTTCAAAACTTGTCTAAAAGAGACAAAATAAGACCCCAGAGCAATCCATATAAAATATTTTGTTTTAAAAATTAAATGAAATCAGTCTCTCATTTTGTTATTTTGATTACAGATGTTACACTAGTATTGTGTTTGATTACATTAATAAAAGCAAAATAAATATGAACCTTATTAAAAATAAATGACTATTAAATGGAAAAAAAATAAAATAAACATATACAATGTACATTCAACCAGAAAATTTTAAATTGTGACACATGACACAAAAGTGTGTTTTCCTGAAATGCTTCCTATGTTTGAAATTCATCTTGTGAGAACAGTTGTAAAGCCAATTTTTGCTTAATGTGTTCCATGTTTTATGGTTTTCCCAGAAGACCAGAGCTAAAGCCAGAGCCCACCTGAAAAATCATTAACAATGTAAACTAATATTTGCAGGAAAAGTAAAGATTTCTCCCAGAATATTTCTGTTTCTCCATTGCTGGTCTGAAGTGAAATGTACCAATTTTCACCTAAACTGTAAACTCCCTTTGCACACAGAATTAGCTTTATTCATAACTCTCTCAAAATAGTGTAAAGTTTCAGTCTTCAAATCAAGCAAACTCTCATCTGTGCTCCAGCAAGAGATCAAAGAAGCACTAAGGCAGGTGGAGACAGTTTCAGCAGTCTATGAAAATACTATAATTCCTTGGGACTCCAAAATATACCAGCCTCTAAAATGCCATTATTCAAATAACATTGCACTTTTTTTTCACTACTTTGCTATTTATTAGCTGAAGTGTGTGACTGTAGATCTTCAAATCATTCCCAGACTTATAATAACTGTCTCTTGTTAGAGAGCAGTGATTCATGTTATTTTAAGGATTTGGGAAGTTTTCATCGTTCTCTATAAGGCTGACTTAACTTCTGGGAGATGAAAAGAATGCAGACAGGATGAGCATTTTCTGAGTTAAGATGTGGAAGTAGGGGGGTATACAGAAGTATACTTTGCCCTGAATTTGTTCTCTCAGCACAGTGCCTTGTCTTTCATTTACTTGTTGCTATGAATCTCCTTTACTTGCTTAGTTCTATACATGTCCTCTGAGGTATTGAAAGCTATTCTTAAGAATACAATAGATTTTTAGGATTATATGAGATGAGATGATTTTTTTTTACAAGATATCTATGGCTTTATTTGTATTAATATTTCATTATGACAGATCATTAAAAGGAAATACTACAATGATTTCTTCCCTGTTTGCTTATAATATGACAAAGTTATATGTTGCTTTTTCCTGAAATACTTATATTCAATTACTGTTATTTCTAGAAAGAGTGCATTCAAACATAAGGAAGAAGTGTTATCATACTTACCTAACGTATGGTCTTAACAACAAAAAAGATAAATAAAAAACAAAATCAAAATCCAAATGCATTAAATTAGGTTCTAAATACAAGTCAATAATAAGGTGTACTAATTTCTTTACATGACACCATGCAGAAAGATTAATTTCATCTGGAATACAACCAAAATCCCCAGCAGTGCTTATCAACAGTCTTCAGTGGAGGAAATTATAATTATTTTTTTTATGCAAATCAAACAAACATCAGTTGTTTTCATAGCTCTGACCTAAGATCTCTCCTGCTGTATCTTACTGTGTTTTTAATCCAGTTTACAAAACCAACAGCAGGTGTGAGGCAATTGAAAACAAAGTACAGCTGCATCATTTCACTTCCATGTGAACTTCTCCAATTTGCATTCATAGAGAGGAATTAGTTTGTGGTCAACGACATTGTCATGTTAACAGGCTGTTTGTCGTGGCTGAATATTAGCCAAGGTCATTCAAAGCCTTAATTTGCCAAAGTATGTGCACAATCTCTTTAAAGAAAAATTCACAAACAAGCAAGCAAACAAAACCCAGCAGTCCTGAAATAAGTGCTTGTATATAAAACAGTTAACTCTGAAGTTAAATGTTGTTGTTGTTGCTGGGAGTCGGGAAAGTGAAGCTGCTAAAATAATCAAGACAGTCTAGCCTCCTTATAAGATGCCATACTATGTTTTGTTTTGTACACTCACAATGCTCTCAGCATACAGGCTACAGAAGCATGAAAGGTTTCAGGCTGTTCAACAAGGAGATTGGCTAGATGTCATGCTGCTTTGAAAAGGCTCTGAACTCTTCAAAACCAAAGAGGATCCATTTCATGGCAAAGCAGGAATGTGATACTCTTGACTGTAGGGTCCACAGCCAATTGAACTCTTTGACACCATGCACTGTTTGTTTCCACATTCCATGTGTAACTACACAGATGGATGGGATGTACATGATTAGAGGTCTTCCATATATGACTAGTGAAAGTGTTCTGGGCTACTCAGTACTCTTGTGCTTGGACTCAAGCTCAGCTTATTTACAAGTCTAAGGACAGCTGAGTGCCTGGAAGCTAGAATGGTGTTGAGCTGAATGGAGAAGCAAAGGTTAAATCAATCTGGCAAAGAAGGTTCCAGCTTGGAAAGCATGTCAAGAACAAAAGCTGACGTATAGAATTTGCAATGTAGAACTAACATATCTGGTGACTAAAAGATCTTATTGATGCTACACAATGTGTTCAATACACTACAGATTTTTTTCCACTTGAGTTTCAGCCCAAGTTCTCATCCTCTTGTATAGTCTTTATGACATTCTTGTTTTGTGTCCAGCAAAGTCACAGATTCAGTAACAGATTCAGAGCTTGCATAGACCTCATGAAATTGAGAGATTTTACAGACCTAAAAGAATTTGTCAGAATAGGAGTAAGTGCTCACTGATCTCATATATGAAGATGTCAAAATTGCTGTTACCAGTTATCTGGCATGGAAGAGAAATATTGGAGTACAAAGTACTAAAGTACTCAAATATGAGGGACCAAATAAGTGCTTTAAGATTGTTTTGATTCTTAGACATTCTCGTATGAATTTGTAAAACATCCACTTGATACTGAGTACATTAACTTTGTATTCTGTTTTGTAGCATTCACATTTTAGCCAGTGGCTTTTCCTTTAAGTGAGGTTCCATGCAGTTGTGTTCAAATGTAGTCCAGATGAGTGTCTTCTGTAGGCTAACTAAAAAGACCATAAAAAACAGCCTTTGGTCCAGTTGGATCTTTTCCATTACTTAGATTGCATAATCTTCCAGTAACAAAGTAATACTTATTTTATAGATTACTTATATGAAGACTATTAATTCCCCATTCTGCTTAAGCTAACACATATTTTGGTATGGATTATGAACTCATCATTAGCAAGAGAAAATGGTAGTATTTTCAACAAAATTGATGCTGACAAGAATTCACAGTTTCCTTACATTTACTTTCATTAATGATAGATGAATAAGTGAATTACTTTCACTGTTGAGTTGGCTCAAACATTCTGACTCAAGAAACCTATTTGTGATAGACTTGAATCTGTTTTTCATAGACAAAAAGAATCCAGAAGTCCTTTCTATGTCTGCCTAGAGCAATTCACTACTGCTCTTGTGTCATAATTTTCACAAAGTTTTGGCAAGTTCTTTGGTATTATCTGTTCTTTTTTGCATCTTTCTTTCGTTATTTTTCAGTAGACCATTGAAAGTATGGAGATACTATGCTTTCCATCTCTCCAGTACCTTTCTATTGTAAGACATCAAGATATATTTACAAACTGAAGAATTTTCCTAGCTAGTATCCATATATGTGACACTACAGGCAGCAGTAAAATAATTAAAAAGTTCAGAATGATCCTGCAGTTACAATTTCTAGATCTTATCTTGTATAATAACAAGAAAGAAAATATCTGCAAAGTTAAGAACTATCAATTGTAGAATATCATATGTTTGTTTCATGTTTGCATACACATACACTCTTGGGTTTGAGATTCTGAAGCTAAGAACTGAAATCTTTCCATTTAATTCTCGCCCCGGTCTTTATGAATAGTTGTATCACAAAGAAATAGTATGCATTTATACGTAACATATCTGTTACAGTGTCTAGCATTACATTAGATAGCTCCCTGGGGTTAGTGAATTACTTCTAAGGGATCAATAACGGATGACTGAAAAAAAATTAAAAGGTTTATTATCAACAGACTTTAACTCCAAAGGGACCTATTACTCCAATGGGAAGCTAAAAAACATTGACAGCAATGATGCTTCTGCAGTTGTTAACAAAATGTTATTTGCAGTATTCATTGAGAAAAATCTCCCATTATATTTCTCAGCCTTTTAATGTCATTTTGATATCAATAAACTACTTTTCAATGTAGTTTCCCAGTGTGGGGTTAAGTAACCCCACAATGGCAGAGGAAAGAGATGGAAGTTGTTGCTTTCATTATATACTCTGCTAAGAGAATCTACCTATAAATATAAATTGTTTTTTCTCTCTATAAATTAAAAAATGTGGGGAGTCATACAGTCATATCCTGAAATTGTTTACTAATCCAAGGAATGTGAGAATGAACTACCAAATTATCCTTATGAATTCTGAGTCAGAAACATGATTTCATTAAAATATTGGGGATCTACTATAATCTGTTGGAAGATCACATTTGAAGTAAATGTTGTCATCTGAATAAGGTACATACAAGTAATGCTGGTTAGTAAAGGATTATTTTATCCAAAAAATAGGGGAATTATTGAAAATAATGACTTAAAGATACATGCAAGTGAATAAAATAATAAATAAAACCTATCTTAAACACTAAGCATCATTACCCATTGAAGCAAACTGCTTAGGGACCTGGGACCTGTTGGATTCTTCATTTCTCTACTTAAATTGAAAAATTCATCATGACTACTTTAATCAGAAAACTGAGCTCGGTAGAAAAATACTAAGGTTTGGGTTATACATATGATAAGGAACAAATATTCATCTGTTTGCCCCCTTTTCCTTCAGAATATTAAATTTTTAAATTTGAAAACATAGAGGAAGGTTGTTTTAGCACAGGATGAAGAGACTTATGTTAAGGCTCCACACAAGATTATGAAGGATTACGAGTACAACTGACTTTTAGGATGAGGTGTAGCTATAGAATTACAGAAGGATGATTTGAAAAGTACCTCATATAGTCTCACATTCCACTAGAAGCAGGATTACCACCACAACTAACCTGTTCCAAAACTGCTTGGTCCTTCAAAATACATGTTTTTCCATAATGTCCAATACAATGTTTCCAAGCTGCAAATCTGGACACTGTTCCTTTGTTAGCTTGTTCTTACTAAGAAAAGTCTATAGTTTGGCTCTATAATCTTTTTAGTTATCCTTGTAGCCAAGTAGATAACAATTATAGACAAACTTATTGCCCTTCTTCACTAGAAGCTCCCTCAATCTGTTTTTGCAAGTCACATAGTTAAATATCACGAACTCAGAAACCCAAAACTGTGTATAGTATTCTAGACATAGCCTCACTAATGTCAGGTAGACGAAATAACAACTCTTGCGACATGATGGATGTGCTTTGTGATATATAACCTGATGTTGTTTACATTTGTAATGGGAGATCACATTTGGCTTGTTTCCAGCCTGGTTTCCATTAAGTCCTTTAACCTGGGACAGCTACTCAGCTTCCCAAACTGTATGAGTGCACACATCTCTTCCTCTTCTTCCTCCTCAGTGCAGAATTTCATTTTATTCCTTCACATTTTTTTTTTTTAATTGAGACTCATGAGCATTTTGTTGGCTTTATCTTCAAGTTTATAAATGTCCCTTTAGGTTGAGAGAATGCCATTCATCTTGCTAGCCACTCTATCTAGTTTGATGCCATCTGTAAATTTTTTTAGGGCTTTAATGTCATTTTTTTAGGGCTTTAATGTCTCAGTTAATCTTGACCTGAAGAAGGAATGCTTATTTCCTTTCTATGATGGCTTTAACGCGGCTGCTGTTTCTATTTGTTAAGTTTCCCACATTTGTTTTCCTTTCCTAAATGTGGTTTCAGCTGTCATAAATCTAGGCTGAAAAGAAGTGAGATCAGGTTACAGCAGGCTTTTGAGCTGCTTCTTCATAAATTGAGAGAGGATGTAGATGAGCGGGTGTCAGTGGACACCAAAAGCTTAGTAACATGTACCTGGTAAAATAAATTTTTGCATAAGGCTCTGTTCAACACATGCAGACAGGTTTGAAAAAGTGTCTAAATTCTGTAATAAACCACTTGTATAACTGTACTGTTTTAAAGACCCAGATGAGTATCCAAAAGGAATGTCTCTAAAATTTTCCTAAGAGAGTTGCTCCAGCCCTCCGATCATTTCACTGTCCCTCCTCTGGACCTGTTCCAAGAGCCTTGAATCTTTCTTGTGCTGGAAGGCCCAGGCCTTGGACACAGTACTCCAGATGGGGCCTCACAATCACTGACTAGAGGGGGACAATCACCTCTCTCTCCCTGCTGGACAACCCTTTTTTTAATGCAGCCCAGGTTATAGTTGGCCCTTCGGTCTGTAAGTGCACACTTCCGGCTCATGTCCAGCTTCTCATCCACCAGGACCCCCAAGTCCTTCTCAGCAGGGCTGTTCTACAGGGGTTCTTCCCCCAGTCTGTATAAATACCTGGGACTGCCCCAGCCGAAGTGCAGCACTTTGCACTTGGCCTTGTTGATCCTCATTAGCTTCACATGGGCCCACTTCTCCAGCCTGTCCAGGTCCCTCTTGATGGCTTCCCTTCCCTCTGATGTATTGACTGCACCTCTCATTTTTTACTACAGAATGTGTTCTCCATTGTAAATCTTAATTTAATCTTAATTAAAATCTACTGAATGTGTTAAGTAAACCAATATGACTAGTTAGAGGGAAAATAATTTCAGACAATGTCTCCTGTATTTGAGAAATTATGAAGACTACAAGAAAAGTTGTGTATTTGTTATCTTATTAAAGACTGGCATACTGGTCCTTCAACTTGTCCTTGTAGTAAACTCTATTTTCCACATAATCCAGTCAACTATTTTTATAGAAATTTTACAATATCAAAACTACTATAGGTACTGCATTGAATACGTGATTCAGGAGGTCAGAGGGGTAGGCATTCATTCTCAGGTTCTTCCTACCATTTTCCAGCCTCAGGGGTCATCTGTGTGCTGTTAGACATGAAACTAGACCAGTCTTGAAGGAAGTTTAGACAGATGAGCTTGCTCCATACAGGACAAGAAATTCACATAGTCCATAGAATAATCTTTCCCCTGAGAACTGAGGCAAGTTTAAAATGTACAAAACCTACCTTGTAATGTGAATGCTGCAGTATACAGTGAACATTGCCTTTGCCATCTTTCACAGAAACACAGAATGGCTGAAGTGGGAAGGGACCTCTGAAGACCATCTGGTCCAACCCCTGCTCAAGTACAGACATCTAGAGCAGATTGCCCTGGACTACTTCCAGACAGCACAATCTCCCTGGGTAACCTCTGCCAGTACTGTCATCCACAGGGCAAGGAAGTACTTCCTGTATTCTGGTTTGTGCCCACTGCTTCTTATCTTGGCACTGGGTACTACTGAAAAAAGCCTGTTTCTGGTCTCTTTGCACCCTCCTTTCAGGTATTTATATACATGGAGAAGATCCTCCCCAGCCTTCTCTTCTCCAGTCAGAACAGTTCCAGCTCCACCTCTATCAATCTCACTTCATAGAACAGGTGCTCAAGTCCCTTAATTGCCTTAGTGGTCTTATGTTGGACTCATTATGGTATGTCCATGTCTTGCTTCTACTGGGGGTCCCAGATCTGGACACAGTGCTTCTCACCAATGCTGAAAAGAGAGGAAAGATCACCTCTCTTGACCTGCTGACAGTACTTTGCATAATGCAGTCAAGAATACTGTGAGACTTCTTAGCAGCAAGGACACATCACTGAGTCATGTTCAATTTGGTGTTCACCAGGTCCTTTTCTGAAGAGCTCCTTTTCTGCCTCAAGGCCTCCAGCATCATCTGGAGCCAGAGGCTCTTCAGTCACTTTCCCAGATATAAATGTGAGGATGACTGAACCATAATTCCCCAGGTCCTCTTGTCATTCTTGAAGATAGGGGTGAACTCTGGGGTTGTGGTCACTCGCTCTGCTCTTCCAAATCTTTTAGTTTCATGCTACTGTGTCAGCTCATATGCTTTAGAATTTGCGATGTTTTATGGCAATGCCAGATTAGCTTTTGACCCATTTAGAAGCATTCTTTACGTAGGACTAAATACATTTTTTGTAGTTTAGATTTACTCAGTGGTGTTTTTCCAAAGAATGACTTAATCTCTTACCTTAGATGGATTGCTTTGTTCAGAAACTTGCTGTTTAACTGTAATGTGTTCAAACTAAATACTAAGCTAAACTACTTTAATTAAAGCTTTGAAGTTCTTTGAATAAAGAATCTACTATATTGTGTACAAAATAAATCTATTCTTTATATGCATCAGAATTAAGTTTAACACCTATTTGATTTCACAAAACTAAAAAATAAGTTTTGAATATTTCTCAGACATTCAAATAATTACACAGCTCTTAAAATACATGTATAGGATACCTATCTCCCAGAAAGTCCTGGAGGTGACTTTTGAATCATTGAAGCAGATTCAGTATGGATATTAGGAAAAATTCTCAGAAGGCTGCTAGTGAGGCAGTAAAGTCACTACCCCTGGAGATTTTCAAGAAATATGTAGATGTTGCAGTGAGTGACATGGGTTAGAGTAGTCACAGGCATGGGTTGATGGTTGGAATAAATTATCCTAGTGGTCTTTCTCACCTTAATGGTTCTATGATACTATGATTTAACACTGACATTTCAGTATCTTTAGGCATTATTCATCACTCTTGTTCATGCTCTTCTGAGATTTTGTAATTCTGATGTATTTTTATTTCTCATTTTATTTGTTTGTTTTCTTCAACTAACCAACATATAGATACTAGACTGAGTTATGAATTTTCTTACTATTATGATAGAACAGTGAGAAGGGAAATAAGAAGAGTAGGAGGAAAGACACCTTCTTTCTCCTCTCAAACAGAATTTATCTTCCTTAAGGAAAAATATTTCTACTTCATAGTTCTGAAAATGTTGTATAAACAATATTCTTTTTCAAGATAGCTATATGACTGCTGGCTTTCTAGAACAACTGCAGTTAGAGTGCATGTAAAATATAAGCAACTAATTTCTAAGATATTTATCCTGATTTTTCATTTGATTTTCATTCTTTTTAACCTTTTAACTGAGAGTAGAACCATTATAATATTGTTTCTTTTTCCTTTTTTTTTTTTGTGGTATAACAACTACAGATTAATAGCTATATTAGCTACTGACACCTTGGTGGGGAAGACAAAGATAAAAAGAAGTTTGCCTTTAGCTGATTAGGATCACTGTTCCAAATTTGATCTTCTTCTGTGTAACTCATGATAAAACTAGAGGGAATGGCCTCAAGTTGTGCCAGGGGAGGTTCAGGTTGGATATCAGGAAATATTTCTTCACCAGAGAGTGGTCAGGCTCTGGAATGGGTTGACCAGAGAGGTGGTGGAGTCACCATCCCTGCAGGTGTTCAAGAATCATTTAGATGTTGTACTAAGGAACGTGGTTTAGTGGGGAAATATTGGTGGTAGGTGGATGATGATCTTGGAGGTATTTTTCAGCCCTGATGATTCTATGATTCTATGATCAAATTACCTTTCTGACTAGTGAAAACTTATTAAATCAACAGTGAGGGGTTTTTGCTTGCTTTGATTTATTTTTGTTGTTTGTTTCTTTATTTATTTATTTCATTTTTTAGCCCTTAGTCTTGGCTTCTACTCTTAAATAGAGAAGAAATCCAATTTGTTGCCTCTCTGTAAAAGTGTAGGTAAGGTTTCTATCAAAAAATGTAGTAGTACTAGAAAGTGAAAACAAAATAAAGAGAGTCCAGAGGAGAAAAAATCATTCAAGATCAATAGCCTTTTCAAAGTTCAATCCAGCATGAGAAAAACATTGAGTTAGCTTGGAAGAAGCTCTATAAAATCCTGATATGAGCAGTAAGTGCTCCTTATTGAACGATGAATTAGTACAATAATGCTCAGAAATGAGTGAAAAGAAGCAGCTATGACAGTCTACTGCATCCATTTGTAAACTAATCTACCAACATTGCTGCTGGCAATCTGTTGGTACAAGAATAATTGAGTATAAAGAGAAAACTTCAAAATAGGTAGCTCAACATATCAATTTCTGCTGCTGTTGTGTGAAACTTGAAAGCATCATGGATGTGCTCTGCATTGCATGTGACACAAAAGGAAAACTTTTCTTGTTTCCTGCTGTTTTGTCTTTATTATCAATATGATTATTACTAACAGTAAAATTAATTTTTTTCACAAGGCAATTATTTTTGAAGAATACATTTGCAGATTGTTTTGAATTACTGTCCATTTTGGTCAAGAAAATTACATGTTGAATATGCTTAATACATTCTTCTATTGACACTTTGCTTTCTTGCTGGCCTTTAGATTTCCTGCTGACAGTGAAATAATCACAGGAACATTGAGAATTTCTATGTCTCTATGTACAGTTTCTGGTCTTGTGCCATGATCTAAGTGTATGAAATATCACTTTATCCATCAAATCTGTGGAAAACAAAGCATGATAATCCACCCTCATTAGATATTCAATTTCACCTTTTCCAGGCTTCAGCAAGAAGATCCAACTCTTCTGTCAGGAGGCATATTCAGAACCCATGGAATCAAAGTAAGATCCAAATTCCACATTTCCCTTTGGAAATGAGGAGGCTATGCTTAGCTAGTAATCGTTACTTAGGCGTGATGTTTCTCAAATGGTCATGCCTATGATATACAGGGAACACCCTCACACAAGAAATCTAATCTTCTTCCTATCAGTATTACCTAACTAGAAACTGGCTGCTTTCCTACAGCCAACTCAAACAGTCATCATATGTCTGATAGTCATATTTTCAGCCAAGATTAAATTGGATGAAGTGTTTAAAGAAAACTGAGTCCATATTCAATGGTATTTGCTCAGAGTGTTAGCGAAGTCATTTGCTGACATAGGCAGACAGCTGGTTACTCACAGGCTGGGTCTGGATTTCAGTTCTATCTTATTTTAAAAAGCCTCCTGTTTTGAATTTGAAACATGTACACTAAAGTACTTATACTTTTTATTTATTTTTTTGTTTATTTGTTTTATTTACACCAAGATGGAATTTCTTAGTTCTGATAACTCATATCTGCAATATACATTGGAAATTTCTTTAGTGAAAGCAATGATCAAGCTATCCATAACTGCAACCACAATTAGTACCAGATTTTAACCCTAAAATTTTACTCGTGAGCAAGTAGTCAGAATAGTACTTGCTTCATTCCCTACTCAGCTGTTTTTGAATTATATTCACACACTACTTTCACACTTTATTTATTTATTTATTTATTTATTCTGTAGATAAATACAAAGGCTTCTCTGACGGTAATGTCTCATATTTGATTATGCTGGCCCATGATGTCACAGGATTGGCTGTAGAGGTCAAACCTTCCCACAAATATTACATACCATTTTGTTGCTGTATGACAGATGGCAGCAGAGGGGCAGTCTGACAAAATGGCATTTGACATGGAAGTGAGTATGAAGCAAAAGTGTGTCACTGAATTCATTTATGTGAAAAAAATGGCACCCACTGACATTCACTGATGCTTGCTGAACATTGATGGAGACCAAACAGTAGATATGAACACACCAGTGTGCTGCATGGTGCATTTCAGCAGCAGTAGAAGAAACACATTACCAATCTTGGCTGCATTACCAACACAGCCACTGTATAGTCCAGATTTAACACCTTTCTGGCTTCCATATGTTTGAGCTGATGAAAAATGGACAGTGTGGGCAACATTTTCCTAGAAGCAACACTGTCATGGCAGCTGTGAAAAGATGGGTCACCTCCACTAATACAGATTTTTATGAATGCAACATGCACACCCTTGTTCATTGACAGTGAAAATGCACAGCAAATGGTGGCGACTGTGCTGAAAAATAGCATTTTGTAGCTGAGAATTTGCTCTGTGAAATAATGTTATTGTGCTCTTCATATCTGCTGTAGTTTCCATGGAAATAAATAGGAAATATTACTTTAGGAGCAATCTACATAGTCAATGAATTCTACCATTACTAAATTCCATCATTCAAATAAAATGTGTATTAATATTTAGTAGTTGTGGTAGTAGTTGTTAGTAGTTGTTANTTAATTTTTTTCACAAGGCAATTATTTTTGAAGAATACATTTGCAGATTGTTTTGAATTACTGTCCATTTTGCTCAAGAAAATTACATGTTGAATATGCTTAATACATTCTTCTATTGACACTTTGCTTTCTTGCTGGCCTTTAGATTTCCTGCTGACAGTGAAATAATCACAGGAACATTGAGAATTTCTATGTCTCTATGTACAGTTTCTGGTCTTGTGCCATGATCTAAGTGTATGAAATATCACTTTATCCATCAAATCTGTGGAAAACAAAGCATGATAATCCACCCTCATTAGATATTCAATTTCACCTTTTCCAGGCTTCAGCAAGAAGATCCAACTCTTCTGTCAGGAGGCATATTCAGAACCCATGGAATCAAAGTAAGATCCAAATTCCACATTTCCCTTTGGAAATGAGGAGGCTATGCTTAGCTAGTAATCGTTACTTAGGCGTGATGTTTCTCAAATGGTCATGCCTATGATATACAGGGAACACCCTCACACAAGAAATCTAATCTTCTTCCTATCAGTATTACCTAACTAGAAACTGGCTGCTTTCCTACAGCCAACTCAAACAGTCATCATATGTCTGATAGTCATATTTTCAGCCAAGATTAAATTGGATGAAGTGTTTAAAGAAAACTGAGTCCATATTCAATGGTATTTGCTCAGAGTGTTAGCGAAGTCATTTGCTGACATAGGCAGACAGCTGGTTACTCACAGGCTGGGTCTGGATTTCAGTTCTATCTTATTTTAAAAAGCCTCCTGTTTTGAATTTGAAACATGTACAGTAAAGTACTTATACTTTTTATTTATTTTTTTGTTTATTTGTTTTATTTACACCAAGATGGAATTTCTTAGTTCTGATAACTCATATCTGCAATATACATTGGAAATTTCTTTAGTGAAAGCAATGATCAAGCTATCCATAACTGCAACCACAATTAGTACCAGATTTTAACCCTAAAATTTTACTCGTGAGCAAGTAGTCAGAATAGTACTTGCTTCATTCCCTACTCAGCTGTTTTTGAATTATATTCACACACTACTTTCACACTTTATTTATTTATTTATTTATTTATTCTGTAGATAAATACAAAGGCTTCTCTGACGGTAATGTCTCATATTTGATTATGCTGGCCCATGATGTCACAGGATTGGCTGTGTCAAACCTTCCCACAAATATTACATACCATTTTGTTGCTGTATGACAGATGGCAGCAGAGGGGCAGTCTGACAAAATGGCATTTGACATGGAAGTGAGTATGAAGCAAAAGTGTGTCACTGAATTCATTTATGTGAAAAAAATGGCACCCACTGACATTCACTGATGCTTGCTGAACATTGATGGAGACCAAACAGTAGATATGAACACACCAGTGTGCTGCATGGTGCATTTCAGCAGCAGTAGAAGAAACACATTACCAATCTTGGCTGCATTACCAACACAGCCACTGTATAGTCCAGATTTAACACCTTTCTGGCTTCCATATGTTTGAGCTGATGAAAAATGGACAGTGTGGGCAACATTTTCCTAGAAGCAACACTGTCATGGCAGCTGTGAAAAGATGGGTCACCTCCACTAATACAGATTTTTATGAATGCAACATGCACACCCTTGTTCATTGACAGTGAAAATGCACAGCAAATGGTGGCGACTGTGCTGAAAAATAGCATTTTGTAGCTGAGAATTTGCTCTGTGAAATAATGTTATTGTGCTCTTCATATCTGCTGTAGTTTCCATGGAAATAAATAGGAAATATTACTTTAGGAGCAATCTACATAGTCAATGAATTCTACCATTACTAAATTCCATCATTCAAATAAAATGTGTATTAATATTTAGTAGTTGTGGTAGTAGTTGTTAGTAGTTGTTA
>VXAB01008098.1:622796-675253 GCA_013399175.1 Odontophorus gujanensis
GTGGAAAACAAAGCATGATAATCCACCCTCATTAGATATTCAATTTCACCTTTTCCAGGCTTCAGCAAGAAGATCCAACTCTTCTGTCAGGAGGCATATTCAGAACCCATGGAATCAAAGTAAGATCCAAATTCCACATTTCCCTTTGGAAATGAGGAGGCTATGCTTAGCTAGTAATCGTTACTTAGGCGTGATGTTTCTCAAATGGTCATGCCTATGATATACAGGGAACACCCTCACACAAGAAATCTAATCTTCTTCCTATCAGTATTACCTAACTAGAAACTGGCTGCTTTCCTACAGCCAACTCAAACAGTCATCATATGTCTGATAGTCATATTTTCAGCCAAGATTAAATTGGATGAAGTGTTTAAAGAAAACTGAGTCCATATTCAATGGTATTTGCTCAGAGTGTTAGCGAAGTCATTTGCTGACATAGGCAGACAGCTGGTTACTCACAGGCTGGGTCTGGATTTCAGTTCTATCTTATTTTAAAAAGCCTCCTGTTTTGAATTTGAAACATGTACAGTAAAGTACTTATACTTTTTATTTATTTTTTTGTTTATTTGTTTTATTTACACCAAGATGGAATTTCTTAGTTCTGATAACTCATATCTGCAATATACATTGGAAATTTCTTTAGTGAAAGCAATGATCAAGCTATCCATAACTGCAACCACAATTAGTACCAGATTTTAACCCTAAAATTTTACTCGTGAGCAAGTAGTCAGAATAGTACTTGCTTCATTCCCTACTCAGCTGTTTTTGAATTATATTCACACACTACTTTCACACTTTATTTATTTATTTATTTATTTATTTATTCTGTAGATAAATACAAAGTCTTCTCTGACGGTAATGTCTCATATTTGATTATGCTGGCCCATGATGTCACAGGATTGGCTGTGTCAAACCTTCCCACAAATATTACATACCATTTTGTTGCTGTATGACAGATGGCAGCAGAGGGGCAGTCTGACAAAATGGCATTTGACATGGAAGTGAGTATGAAGCAAAAGTGTGTCACTGAATTCATTTATGTGAAAAAAATGGCACCCACTGACATTCACTGATGCTTGCTGAACATTGATGGAGACCAAACAGTAGATATGAACACACCAGTGTGCTGCATGGTGCATTTCAGCAGCAGTAGAAGAAACACATTACCAATCTTGGCTGCATTACCAACACAGCCACTGTATAGTCCAGATTTAACACCTTTCTGGCTTCCATATGTTTGAGCTGATGAAAAATGGACAGTGTGGGCAACATTTTCCTAGAAGCAACACTGTCATGGCAGCTGTGAAAAGATGGGTCACCTCCACTAATACAGATTTTTATGAATGCAACATGCACACCCTTGTTCATTGACAGTGAAAATGCACAGCAAATGGTGGCGACTGTGCTGAAAAATAGCATTTTGTAGCTGAGAATTTGCTCTGTGAAATAATGTTATTGTGCTCTTCATATCTGCTGTAGTTTCCATGGAAATAAATAGGAAAGTAGCATGTAGGAGCAATCTACATAGTCAATGAATTCTACCATGACTAAATTCCATCATTCAAATAAAATGTGTATTAATATTTAGTAGTTGTGGTAGTAGTTGTTAGTAGTTGTTAGTAGCATGTATTAGTAATAGTTGTTCTTTGCAAGCAATAATTCAGGCCCTCTGAGTTGTGGTGGATTGTGAAAGCAAGCATGTATTGAAAACAAGGGCATGCAATCAGCTGTCTAATTTTAGCTAGTGTTAATCTGTAAAGCAAAACTATAACTAGCCTCACATCTGAACCCTCCTCATAGTCACTGGGAGAAACTGTATTAGCAGGGTGACTGTAGTTTTGTTTGCAAGTAATCAAGTAAGTCTACAAGGAGATTTCTAACATAAGGTCAGTAGAAGAAGAGAAAAATTGCCAAGAAAGGCAAAGTGACAGGATAGACAAGAGATGAACAAGCTCGTCTCACAGTGACATTTTTTGAGGAAGCTCAACAGTTTTGCAAGCATCCCAAGACTAAATAACTAAAAGATTGACAATTTGTCCAGAAGTAAAGAATTCTGTTATCTCAGGGCGATGTAGTTACACACATGGATTTTGTACTTACAGCATTCATATTGGCTGTTATGCTACAGTTTTAAATTCAGCTGGAGAAAAGCAAATTCCCCAGTAGTCTTACCTTTCTTATTAAAGCAGGAATGAGGCAGTAAAGATTTAAAATGCTCCATAATTAACTCAGCAGCCAGTAGCAGCCTGAAATGAGTGAACTGAGGTAGATGCTAAATGATGGGTTTTTACAGATATTACTAATTTGATTTGTAAGAAACTACTAAATATGATTCAGGACCATGAAAGTGATCTATAGCTTCATAAAGTGTTGCACTGACACAAGGGAACAGTAAAAGTCTTTCCGCATGAAAGATGACACCAAATAAGTATTATGACTGGTCCCATTTTCTGAAAGGCCTGTAACTTCAGTATTTACACTCTTCTTATAACACAAGTAAATAAAGATGTATTTTGGTAACATTGTGAATAAAGTTGTCTATATTAAAATGCTGTAGTGATGCACATGCAGACTTATCATTTTACATAACTCCTTTATATTGCCATAAATTGTAGAGAATCAGAAAATCATCTAGTGCTCAAGTGAGATCTTTGTATTGTTGATTTAAATATTTTTATGCATCTACAAAGCTCTTCTTTCCTAAGTGTCTGTTATACTAAATTGCAGCTGAACTTCTAACAGCTTATTTTCAAACTTACTGCAAAAACAGTGTAAATGTGCTTAGTGAGTAACTGGTCCTGTTTGGTGGAAACGAGGAATTGGACATTTCCTCTAACAGTAACCATAGCTCTAATCACTGACTTTGAAACTGGAGAAAGGAGAACCTGTAAAAGGACTGTTAAAACCATTAACTGCTTTTTTATAGCTTTTATAGATTATTACTCAATCTTAAGAAATTAACAGGTGCATAAGAGGATGCAAAGGGGACACAAAGTACCCACAGCAAGTAATCAAAGCACAAAATCTAGTCTTCATTTAAATGAATGTAGGGCAACTTCATTTGAAAGCAATACTCAGTGAATATATTTCAAGTTTCTAGATATGAAACAATATTCAGCAGTTCCACCAGCTAAACAGCCTTTTGGGTCATGAAGGTGGAAAATAAGTAGGAAGGGGAAGAGCATATGAAATAGATGCATATTGTGTGGTTTACTCTTTCCATATTTAATAGAGACATTAGGGTCTTTCAGTAAAAAAAAATCTAAAAATTGCAACAGTTTCATTATTGAAATAAACACATAATCAAACTTTGAAATAAATTGCTTATTTATGCTAATGCCTACTCTTGCTGTACTATCTCCAACCTCAAATGTTTGTTGGTGTGTGATGTCTTATGTGCTCTAAAATTAGTGCTAGTCTGAAATAGATTATAGAAGATGACTATAAATTGGAGAAACATGACTGGTCCTAACTATTTGAATATAATGGTACTGTCCAAAACACTGAGTGAGGATCTTCTGTGCTTAAACTCACAAATCAGGAAAAAAATAACATTCTGATCCATATGTTGTTTTTTATTATTTTATTTTCCAGGAATACAAATCAGCATAGTCTCTCCTTGAACTGTTCTTCTAGACTTTTTCCTTTGTCTGTCTTTTGTTATATACAAGATTATCTATGTGACATAGTGTATAAAATTGGGTTATGAGAGTACCTCATTTTAAAATACAACGCCAAATGTAGGCATCAGAATATTTTCCTCTATTTTCTGGGTCCCCCTGTGCACTTTCTTGCACTTTCCTGTTTGTATGCAGAAATACATTTTGCTGACAGTTTTGTGCCTCTGTTTAATGAGTTTATAATCCCAGATCCTTCCTCTGTTTTCTGAAAAATATGCCTGCTTAATATATACTGTTTCTGACTGCATTTAACCCCAGCACTCTTAACCCTGCACCTACATTTTCTTATAAAGATAAGGACGTAGATTTCTCCTTTCTGAAGGGCTTTCTGTGAGTACATGGTATGGATACTCAGGTGCTCATAAAAGTAACCATGCCTAGAAGCTGTAAGCTGCAAACCCTGCTGTTGGGCTGATCAAATAAGTCTTTTGCCTAACACTGCAGACTGCAAGGGTTTGTTTTGGAGTACAGAATCATGGCACTGTATTCAGTAGAACAGAGTATTTAATGGTGAACACACAGCTGTTAAGTGGGTGAGGTGGCATTAAGTTCACACAGGACAGAAGAGAGCTCTGGGTTCTGAAATGGTTAACTGCAGACTGGGGTTATGCCCATCTGAAACTGCAGACGTTTTTGAATCAGCTCTCTAAACTTGTACATTATTTGCTGATCTGTCCAGAGTGCATTTCTAATATCCAGAACCAGAGATCCTGTTCTTTATCCTTGCTCATAAACATTGTCCTTGCATTGTGGCCTCTTTCAAGGAAAGGAGAGGAAGAAGAGATGCAATTCCATTGCTTGCATCAGGGATGTGGAGATAAGGACAGCTATATTTGAAGAGATTTTTTTGAAAATTTTAAAATAAATGAGTTAATTCAATAGAGAATAGATAATTATTCTGTATGGATGAAAAGGGAAAGTGGAGAGGTCAAGCTATTTCTTTGATTTTAGGGTGATTCTTTGACTCCATTTCTTTCTTTTCACTGAGTTACAAAGACTTAGCAATCTTATTCAAAGGCATTTTTTTCTAGATAAAAAATGTCTAAATCTTGCAAAACTTTTGTTTAGCTATCTGCAAAGTAACTATGGAGTTATCAAACCATTGTTTATAGTAAGAATACAAAGAATTTTGACTCTGGGGCCACTCTCCAGCCACAGTCATCTATGTCTCAGCTTACAAGTATGTAACAGACCCCTCTGCATTTCACACAGATTGTTTTAGCCTCTCATTTTCTGATATGAAAAAATGAATAGAGTGGAAATGTATTAGTTGGGTTTTTTTAGTCTCAAAGCTGGATACATTTTTGTTTGTTTGTTTTTCTTTCATTAAAGTATTTTCTTCTTATCTAAGTTCTCACTTTTGCTTTCTCTTATTTCTCCTTGCTGCTTCCAATTTTCTCAGACATTTTGGTCTCTATATTTCTCTCAGTTTCCTAGTGCTTTAGCTTCTCTCTTTCCTTGTATCTTTCTCCTTCCCATAATTAACTCAGAGGCTGGTAGCTTCCAAAATGTGGACCTAGCCCTCTTATTCCCCCGTTATGATCATTATATTTGTTATATTTGCCAGGAAAGCTCATGGGCAAATTTGATTTTTCCATGTGTATCTGATACATTTAATCAATATCTTATATTTAGTGTCAAATATCCAATTCAGGCCACTACTTGCACCAGTGACTATTCAGGTCAAACTAAGACACTGGTGAAGTTAATCTAAACATGGATATATCAAGTCCGAAGTGGTTTATTTGCTTTAGAACTTTATAATTTTAGCATGAGTTTCAGATGAGTTTCAGTGATGCTGCATGTCTATATCACTTTAGGAGAGCTAGTGAGTGCTGACAGAAGAACTGACAGGCAGTGATCTGTCTAAATCACAGATTTGGCTAAGAATGGCCACACTTGCAGTAGTAGCATTGGGCTATATGTCCCATAAATAGGACTACTGAGACTAGGACAGGGGCTCACCCATGCCTCAGCCCCAAGCGGAAAGGAGAAAGCTGAAGGCAAATCTCAGGAGCCATTCACAGGAAGAGTCCAGTGTAAGTCTTCCATTCCCATTCTCTTTGAAAGGTACAGACACAGAGAGGGAACAAGAGCCTAGTTTCTCAGTGCAAATATTTAGCATTCTTTTAGATCAGGAAATAGTCCTGAGGCTGACTTCATGTCTTCTTTCTTATTTAGTAAATTAGACTGTATATCACTGGGAGTATTCACTTCAAGATCCAGCCACAAACCATACAGATAAGATCATTTCAATTATCTCATCAGTTTAATAATTAGAGTCGAGATGTATTTTGTTCCAGTTTGCAGATAGAATTTTATTCTTGTGAATTTCACAGATGATAAGAAAATGGAAAACATATTTCAGAATAGCTTTTTCTCAAATATGTTTTCTTCTTTTTTTTTTTTAAATCAAATTTCATCTTGATCAAGATTTTCCAAGTAAACACAAGAAAATATCAGGCCAAATGAATCCCCGGTGTATCTTAACCTTTTCCACTGAAGGATTTAGTACAGAGCCAAGGATTTCAGGATGTTGGAAGAAAATGTTTTTTGGAGTTACTAAATTACAATCTCCATAGTGATTTTCTTGCCATATGTTAAACAAACATGAAGACAAAACACACTGGGGAGGATTTTTCTCTAGCAGAAGTATAGCTATAACAGCAACTTTTATTCACATGTGTGGAGGCATTGTTTCAGTGAAGAATGGATTATACCCTAATATAAAAGCTTCTGATTTCTGTCATGAGTTATTTCATGGCAGGTGAGGATGTAAGAAAAAATGCCTGTGGAAAGGGGCAGAAGGAGGAGTACCAAAGTCACAGCAAGAAGCATAGGGGGAATTTTTTTCATTTTCTTTTTGCCACAGGGTGAAAGTGATTTAAAGCTGGAGTTCAAAAGTGCATAAGGTTTCAAATAAAGTCTCACCACTGATATTTTAAAAATCTGTTTCAATTATTGCAACTACAAACATTGTCTGCCTCTTTTTTACGACAGAGATGCTAACATTGATACGATTAACTGGTATATTTTGAAGGTCAAGTGCTTGCCTTCAGCATAGAATTTTAAATTTGCATCAGTAATATGGTTACTGATGTTTATTTTTATTAAACAAATCAATAATAATGCTGTATATGATCTATTTTTACCTTCCAAATACTTTACATACGTTTTTAGTATCAGCTTCACTCCAACACACTGCTTCTACTCTGAAGAAAGCATGACTAAGATGCTTTGAAAAATTCTTCCTTGGAGATATGTATCTGGTTAAGAAATGTAGAAGAGATGTTTTAACATTTGCACTTTATTTTATGTGATGTATTTTGCTTAGCTTATACTCAATTCAACTTGTATTGCATTCCCTCCTACGAAGTCCACAATGCATTCATAGTTCCCAAAGAAAGCTTGGAACAACTCTTTATCTTCTAGCCTCTGTATTTCAGCATATATTGGTTTCTCTAGATGACTATTGGAAGTTTTCAGGTCCTAGAAAACAGATGTTTGTTATCAGAAGATTCTGGCAGTATGATGGCATTATTTCTTACCTTTTATTTAGCATTAGTGCAATACGACGGGTCTATTAATTTGCTTCATATTGTAGGTGTACACAGCCAACAGTTTGCCTGGATAGTAAGGAGATAAAAGAACTGGAACTCACCTAAGAACATAGTTTTCCTACTTTTTAACCTTATGTTTTAGAATGTGGAAAAGGAGAAGAATTAGACAAGGAGGAAAAGAAACACTGAAGACAAAATCTCAGAAGCAGAAAAGTAGAAGAAAAAGTATTACTATTTTTATGGGAGTATATATTTTGTAGTTTGGACACAACACCTGTAGATGGAAAGAAAGGTAGGTTTATGTACAACCAAGACACTGTCTTAAACATTAATAGGACCCAAAGTGTTAATTGGAATTTGTCTTTTGCTATTGGTTTCTTTCTGAGATGGAAAAGTTTATTTTCTTACTTCCCCTCACATCGTGACACACCTCCTGGAAGGAAGGGAGGAAGGAAGGGAGGGTAGGAGCTCTTGCATTCTTATTCATGTACACTGGTGCAAAGGAGAAGGAAATTCAGAGCAGACATTGCAGATACACTGTGATAAGCGTGTTTGAGGTCATGAGTAATTTCAAAAAATATCTGGCTTGAAGAATGCACAAACTGTATAGATGGATTGGGAAAATCAAAGTCTCATTACCTTGTTCCTCTGACCCAGAAAACTTTCCAGCTAGATCTGGCTATGTTATAGGTATATAGGAGATGCAGAAGAGTGTCTGAGAGGCAATTTCAAACAGCCTCCTTCTCAGCCATGGGAGTGCTGACATTCAGGATTAGACTCATGCTGTCTTCAACTACTACTTCAATTAAACTATTATTACTGCAAGCTAAGTAGTTTATTTCTGCTGTTTAATTTTTCACTAGAATAGAATATCAGATGCTGTGCATACATCTTGAGTGGTGATCAAACTTTAAGTTCCACTGAACTTTTCAAATTATATTTCTTATCAAAATGCAGAACAGTGTTTTGAAATTGAACTGATAAGCCACAGGCTTTGTTCTTGGCATAGAGAATGCTCTTCAGATACCCTGGTTTAAATTTTTAGGAGCAAATTCTGGAGATTTCCAGCTTCTAGAAATGCTGAAAATAGCTGTGAATGGATTTGCTTATAGAATATCAAGACTTGTCTTCTCTCCAAAGTGGACACGTGGAGTCACAAAAAAGCAACAGTAAAAGAAACAGAACTGTATGGTATTTAAACTCTCATCTAGACAAGCTTAGCAGCAATAAGATTATGTATATTTGTTGAGGAAGCATCCAAGAATAGTAATCACTGTCCAGACTCCTACAGTACTAGGGACACTGCAAAAATTGCTACAATTCTTGCCCCGAATTCTTACATTTTGCCAGCTATTTAGAGCACATCAGAACTTGGGAATTAAAAATAATAATAATTAAATAAAAATACAAGAACAACAGCAGAAGTCATATTTAACCTAAACAATTGTAACATAGACTTGAGAGTCTTGATTACTAAATTTAGCCAGATATCGCTGAGAGACATGATATCCATCACAGGCATTCCTTTGTCTTTGTTCACTTAATTTTAATCAATTTTTTTACATCCTGAGAAAATTATTTTTCAGAGCTCATTTTACTACTGCACTGGAACATGGATGAAAAGCACTAACACAATGACACAGGATTTGTAGGATATAAATATATTTAGAGTGAATTAGATTAGGAAAATCAAGACTTTTTTTACAGTAGAAGACAACAGGAATAACAAAACAATCAAATCAGTGGTGTTGCTTCTGCCTACACTAGAAGGTGCAGAGTCCAGATGTTCAAATACTATTGATCTTCATGCTAATTTCTCTACTCTAATAAAGAGAATGGGACTTCATTCTTCCAATGGGTCCCATTGCAGGAGAAGACGGGTGGAAGGACCCATCATCTAGATATTTGTCCCTAAACACATGTGTGAAATGAGAGGAGGCTAACTGACTGAGGAGTGAGGATCAGAATTTACGAAGAGACTTGGTCTACCTAACAAGACTCCTGTCTTTGAAATTTCTTTGATCATATTGCTGATCAGGAGAGCTAAGTTTTGTCTTTTTGGAGAGGAAATCTCAGTGTTTGCCAAGACTGTTATAATTTGTCCCTATAAATGCTATCAGTACTGCTATTTTTGCAATGAGCAAAAAACGTCAGGGTAACAGTGTTATATTTCTGCTGGGTTGGCCCTAACAGAATGAATATTGATTTAAAAAGATGAAAAATTAGGTAAGTCTCATTACCAATAGCTTTGATATCTTTGGGTTAAATCATTTGCAAAATGATGACTATCTGAGAAATCACAAGTTCAAAAGTAATTAACTCAAACTTACTGAAATTGTCAAGATAAACACAAAGACAATTAAAATTATTGGATTCATAAATCTAAACAAGCACATTAACTCAGTCATGTGTCTAAGATATGTTAATATTTGATGTATTCCTGAAACTGGAGTCTCTTATGCCAAAAACCTCTCACTGAAAAGCTGTAATGAATTTTGCAGCTGTTAAAGGTATTGCATTCTCTGTAAGATTTTGGTACCTCATTATTTAATAGTTGTAATATCACTAAAATTAATTGTAAAGTTAATATTCCAAGAAAAATAAACTGCAAAGCCACTGCTTGCAATGTAAATTTATTCACACAACTGAAACGGCAGAGTAATTCAGATAAAAATTGTGATTGTTAAACTCTAAGTGGAGGAGACTGTGATATTATAGGTGTCTCAAAAATTGACACCTAATTTTGTACAAGATCTGCCTCTGACATTGTTACTTATCCCCTGGAACTGGAAGATTCAGTTCCTAAATTGACTGCATTGTTTTGTAACTACATTTTTTCAAGCAGGTGTCACTTAGGATCGTGTTGCATCAGGCACATGCAGACTTTCTACACAGGCTGTGATATGGCTAGATAATAGCTGGTTCATAAACCAGAATGCATGAGCAAACATAGCCTATAAAAACATCTGAGAAGACCTTTGCTCATCACTGTGTCTCTCCTTGGTAAACAATGCACCTATGAAACAATTCAACTTGACTTGTTGTCATGGTTTTATGATTTTCTGTTATTGGTATTCCACATCATAACACCAGGTGAGGTACTGGGAGTTAAAGAGTTAATACTCCAGTTCTGTGGACTGCTGAATTCCCAGGTACCTGGTTCTCAGAAAAGAAGAATAACTACATACCCCAGAGGACTTTGCATTCTCTTTTTTTTCTGCTCAGAGGGAAGGATAAAGCTGCATGCAAGTCAAGACTTCCCTCTTTTGCTGGTCACCTCAGCAGTGGAGGTTCCCTAGCCATCTTGCCTTCAATTTTAGAGTAAGGCCTTTGGTTTCAGACACACTCTCATTTTATTTGATTTTTTTAGTTTCAATTTAAATTATATTGTACGATACTGTATTATTTTGCATCCCAGTATCTTATTTAATAAATTAGTTTTCCTCCTCAGATCACTGATGTTGCTTTGCTTTTTGTCCCATCTCCCTACCTTCTCCCTTTTCCCCCTACCCCTTTCCTGGGGCGTGGGTCCATGGATACCCTACCCCATCAGTCAAGGAACTAGGTCAAACTATCCCATAAAATGTTGACGCTTGTTCAGGCAAATACTATTTAAAAACAATTCTACATAATGCTGATATTCATCTATGCAAGTGCAAACTAACCTAAAGGGGCTTAAAATAATCTATGGTCTTCCCAATTCCCATCTTTTTCCCACTTAAAAAAAAAACCAATAATCAGTTCAGTAATCAGGAATAGCAACTGTGTTCCACATAGTTTCTCCCTTCTCTATATTCTGTTCACAGCTCACACAACTGCTTCCAAGATCCCACCAAATGTATAGCTGAGCCAGTTCAGACACAATTGTCCCTTGAAAACGAAACATTCTCATGAGTTCTGGATAGTTGACTGATTCCTGCTGAGAGTAACACTGTTCATCCTTACAGTCTATTTATATCCACTCTTTTTAAGGTTTTAAGAGTTTTCTACTCATGAGCCTTACTAAAGTGAGAATTTTAAGACACTCAAATGAAGAATGCCCTGTAATATTCAGTGTGATATGTTTCTGATTTATTATTTTCAAAATGAATAGTTTCATCTGCTTTTTATCCTTGTGAACATCTATGCAGAAACCTTCCACACCTCATTTTGTTCATGTTAGGTTAAAGCAAAATGCTAACAGAGCCATTTGAAAGATTCTATAAATGCTGCATTCTTGTGTTCCATGCTCTAAAGTGTTCTCTGCATCATTTGCAATGATAATTATGTGAAATAAGGTAGAAGCAATAACTCAAAAGGAACACAGAAAGCAACTCCAGCTCAGTTCACTGGTTTGTCTTTAATAATTTGCACATTCGATGACCCTTTACACTAAAATTCAAGATAAAAAAAAAGTTTATCTGCACCGATAGAAAAGGTGATCTTTCCACAAAGATTATTTGTTTACTCCTGTTACATCTTAACATCTGCCATGTAAGCTGAGCATGCCTGTGTCCGTGTTTTGCTTTTAAACTCAAATAAAAGAAGAAGTATTTATCAGAAACAAAATGTCTAGATTATTGCCAGGACTTTCTTTCCCCATTGTACATATATTTCTGTAGAACTATTGTTAGAGGGCTTCATTACTGTATCTTTTATTATACTGGCAGCCCAAAAGCAAGAGCACATTAGCCTGATGAGCTTGGGTATAGTTTCCCGAATCAATACTGCTTCTTCGGCAGACACGTAGTAGCAGACAATTGCATAATGAAGCTGTCTGTCTTTATTTACACAAAGTATTTTTGTATTCAGCAGGCCAGAAAGAATAGTTCTGTGTAGCAGCTGTCATTGTATTTTTTGCTTATCTCTGTCCTGTCTGCCAATGTTATACTTCACCAGCTGACACTTGCCTTGGCAGAGACCAAGTGCAGTTACTCAGTGCCAGAGCAACAACCGTGCTCTGAACTATGACACGATTCATCTTCCTTCCAGCCAACAACAGGGAACTCTTTTGGCTTTTTCACTGTTTTGTTGATACTCTTTGCAGCCGTGGGGTTTCAGCGACAGAAAGTTCTGGGAAACAGTCGTAGCTCTGTTACGTGCTGTGGCAACGAGCCCACAGGGAGAAAGGCTGGATAAATAGCAAAGGGCAACGGAAAGAGGCTGGACACCCAGAAGGAGGCACTCTGGATTGTTGGGTTATGAAGAACTGGAGGGTATGAGGTCAGGCTGGATAGGTAGTGTTCAAGTCACATGAGAACTGAGGTACAAAGCCAGACATTTCTGACCATGGTCATATCTCAGGAGCTTTGCTTGGACTTGCAGATTCCTATTGCTTCTAAGGGATTGTTGGTTGCTCGAGAAGTAAGCTCTGGAAAAATACACCACATGTAGATTCATGTGTACTTTTGATGATTAAACCTGCAGATCTGATGCATTCCTCTTGCCTTTGCATGAACATTTCTATGAACATTCTTCCCAGAAGTTCTAGTTTTGTTCACTGAATATTCGTTTAAAGTAAATATAGATGATGACATTCTGATAAAATTTTAGAAGTGTTCTTGTTGCCTTGTTTTAGATATTTGACACCAAAATCGCTTTCTGTATCTGTTCCCTACAGACTAGAAAACTATAACTGTCAATTGTGTATTATAGACTTACTTAAATGATAAAGCTGCACTTCAGCTAGCACATAACCCACATGGACTGTTATTTTTCTTTAAGTACCAGATTTATTAATAGACTAAAGCCAGTCTGAAATATAAAAGCTGAAATAGCAGCTCCAGGCAAATCTATGGTTTTCAGTTTAAACTTTTCCGTGCAGCACACTAATTTCATAGAGTATGAAATAGAGACTATCTGAAGAAAATCATGATTTAATTGGTAGGATTCCTATATAGAATCCTAATGTCGGCCAAAGTAACTTTGAGTATTCTTTCTGACCATTCTAAGTCAGTATCGTGAAGTTGGAAAAAAAAAAAAAGAAGAGAGAAGGAAAAGAAAAGGAGAAGAAGGAAGATAAGGAGGGAGGGAATATGGAGAGGAGAGACGGAAAGGTAATAAGAAAGGGAAATGGATATAGTCAGGAAGAGATGACGAAGGAGAAAAGAAGGAAAGGGAAGAGAAAGAGAGAGAGAGAGAAGAGCAGAAACGTCAAAGAAGGAAGAGTAAAGGGCCACGAAGACATCTAGTAATGATTGTGAGGAATCTGCCTTCTGCCTCTCATATATATACTCACTTCTAATTCCACAAAGGGCTCTCAAATAGAAGGAGAGGTGCTGAATGACAATTTTCCTGTAAGTGAGAAAAGTTGCTAGCATTTTAAATGTGAGATGTCTATATATGCAAACAGTTTCTAGAGGGAAAATTCCCAACAGAATAGCCTATCATTGACACTCTCAGTGGCCGAGGAATTCAGATGTTAGAATGATCCAAAAACTTTGAAGTAAGCTGTAACTAATGTTCTAAAGATTAAATATTAAGTTCCCTAGAACTGATTGTAGTTGTTCAAATGCTGCAAGCCAGCTTCAGTCTCACTGCTCCTTTCTGAGAACATGTATTGAACTGTTAAGCCTGGTTACCAAGGCTGAATGAAATAAAAAAGAAATAATTATCAAAATATGGCAGCATGGAGATCTATGGGAATGCTGCATATGGGACCTAGTTAGTTGAGACAAACTGCTCATGTCTCTAAATGTGGGCCATGTCCTTCTCAGGGTGCATATTACTGTAACCTTTTGGTATTGACTTTTCTTGTCCTGGACAATTTCTGACATTTCATAAGTGCAAAGGTGTGTTACAGTTCCCATTACTTTTGAGAATGATTTATCTCAGAACATAATAGAAGGCAACGTTGCTGATATGCTGTAACAGGCCACAGTTTCCACCAAGACCTGTGACCTTATGAAAAGAACAATTAAATGACAGGACACCTACAATGAAATCCATCACAAACAGAAAAAATATAGCTCTCAGAAAAAATCAAATGGAAAAGCAACATGACTGCATTAAAAATGACTGCATAAAAATGATGTCACCTTGAATGTCATTTCAGTAGTAGTGTATTCAATGCTCTAATGGACTTAATATAGAAAGAACATGGTGGATATGTTCAAGATTAGTCCTTTGATAATTTATGATTTTTTTAAAAAAAGAAACACTTCTATTTTAAATATTAGGGGATTTTATTGTCATCTTCTCTACAGTCTAGATATCATCAAATATAGAATAATCTTCAAATTTATTATATGCTTCCAGTACAAGATCCCACACATATAATCATGTTAAACTGACTAAAAAACACTCAGATATTCCTTTGATTTTTGATTATTCTTCCTAGCAGGAACAAATAAAAAAAATTAATCCCAGAAGAGAATCCTAGAAACCATCAAGAATCCAGAGGGAAAAAATAACAATGGAATGGGATCATTTGGAATAGAGGGTTTCCTTGGCACACACAGCTTCCTAGTGACTCCCAACATTGTCTCACTCTCCCAAAGGCATAGAGCCCAATGTCTGTGGCATGCTTTTGTAGAACTACTGACTCCTGGCATGCCAAGGAGAAATAATGAGAACTAGAGAGAAAAGATTATGCTTCTGGTTTCCACATTATGGGCCAAGTTGGAAATTCCAATTGTTGAAACGGAGGTATGGAAAAGCTTGAGAAAATGGAAGTGAAGATGAGAGAAGACAGTCATGAAGAATTAATTTCTCAGGCATTTATACAATTATATGTGTATAGTTTTGACGCTGCCAACAGAAATTCAGCAACACAAATGAAGGGTAAGGAAGGGAAAGAGTAAAGAAAGGAAAACATAAATGGACACCATTGCAATGAATGCAAATATGTGATTTAAAGACCAGTTTTGGAGAGAAATTGAAAGACAAAATAGAGTTCATGCTGTGTAAAGAAAAGGATACTTTCACTCTGGAAGCAAACATTGATAAACCCTACAGGAAGCTAAAGTGAAACAAGTTTAGATGCCAGACTCCTTCTTTCTTCCATTCTTATTCCTAAGGTAAGAGGAAATAGCTCATAATTAGCATGCATGAGCCATGGCTTACTGTGCTCAGGGAACTGTATAAAGCTGAGGCATATACATGGTAAGAGAGGGGGAAAGATGATACACTAGAATACAAAGCAAAGGACAAAATGTAAACCAAAATTCAGTAACAAAACAAAAACAAAATAAAAACAAACAAGCAGTGAAAAGGTTCAGTGAATAAGTTTGTACCTCTACCTGAATTTCTTTAAACTTTTAGAAACAGTCTTTTGCACTAAGCAGAGTCTTAAACTGGTATATGAGCTCCACAAATCCCTGATCCAGATGCATTTTGACTGAGTGACGCCACTGAGTAATATTTCATCAAAGATGAGCAAAGTTTGTGGTGGATTTATGACTTTTTGTTATCAGTATTCCACATCATAACATCATGTGAGGCACTGGGAGTTAAAGCGTTAATGCTCCAGTTCCACGGACTGACGAATCTCTGGGTACCTGGTTCTCAAAAGAAAGGAACTACATACCCCAGAGGACTTAGTATCAGTTTAACACATGAGCTGTAATTGCTTAACACTGTGGTACAATTGGAGGAGAAAAAGCTCTGGGGAGACCCCATTGAGTGCTTGAAGGGAGCTTATAAGCAAGAGGGGAGACCAAATTTTACATGGTCCGATAGTGACAGAACTAGGTGGAATCACTTCAAACTAAAAGAGGGGAGATTTTGGTTAGATGTCAAGAACAAACTTTTTTCTCATAGTGTAATGAGACACTGGAACAGGCTGTCCAGAAAGCTTCTGGATGTTCCTTCTCCAGAAGAATTCAAAGACAGGTCGAGTGAGGCCTTGGACAGCTTGATCTGGTGGCTAAAAACCCTGTCCATGGTAGAGAGGTTGGAACTAGATCATCTTTAAGGTCCCCTCCAATCTAAGCCATAAAATGATTCTGCAATTATGTGATTCTATGACTCTATCATATGGTTTTTGAAAATTGATTCTTGGAATATAGCAAGGGATTCTATGCAAAAAGGGATGGGCTGAATTTTCACTAAATGAAAGATTGTAGACTACCTGATTCAGTTCAGTATCTGTATCAGATAAAGAAAAAGCCACACAGTGGCTGACTCTGTGGTCTGAAGCTCAGGTAAATTGTTGATCAGTATGCTTCTCAGAAGAAAAGAACTACACACCCCAGAGGACTTTGCATTCCTGTTTTCCACAGAGAAAGATAAAACAGCAGATAAGTCCTCAGATTTCCTTTTCTTGTTGTTGCTTGTGGGTAGTAAGAGCTTCCTACCCGTCTCAACTTAGCTTTAGAGTAAGACCACTTTCTGGACACTCTTTCTCTCATTTTATTTGATTTTTAGCTTCAATTCCAATTATATTGTAATATACTGTATTATTTTGCATTCCAATATTTTATTTAGAAAATTAGTTTTTCTCCTCAGATCATTGCTGTTGCTTTGCTTTGGGGCCCAATTTCTTACACTCTCCCTTTTCCCCCTTCCCCATTCCCAGGGCGTGGGCCCATGAGTCCCCCATCCTATTAGTCATGGAACCAGGTCAAACTGTCCCATAAACTGTTGACAAGAGATCTAGGCAATGGGCCAACACTACATCTCACACTGGATTACTGATCATGTACCGCTATCTTGATTGAGGGTGATCTTTGACTTGAGTGCAGAATGAAGTCTAATTCCAAGCATGTGGAGCTGCAGCAAGATACCCAACTGTTATTTTCCCGTACCTTGTAGATGTGCCAAAAATACACCATTCCCCATGGACAAGGTTGCTACGCTATTTTCTTCACTTAAACTCTTATCCCCTGCCCATTACTTTAATGTCTGAATGCAGCTGCATTATATGACAGCAATATCTGTATTTTTTTCTCAAGAGAATGGTAGATAAGGGGCTATTTTGTTTAGAGAACGTAAGCTTATGCTAAACACAGAAGATAAGAGGAGAAAGAGGTTATAAAAGCACTTTCTAAGCACTTTAATATATCCAAGAAGTGCATTCAATTCTCTACAAAAGCTCTTTCTCTTTCAAAGGAGATTTCACTGTCACTTTTGCTCTTTCAAAATCCACATCTCTGAATTTCAGTTGATTTTGATATGCCTTTTACCCCCTTGAGAAACTAAAAGATAGTGCTGTGTACTTAGAATTTGATTCAGTGCCTCCTTTGAAACCGATACTGCTCTTGGTTCTTCAGAGACACGTGCTATGTCTTTTACTATTCAGCATTTCTGATAGCATGACAGATTCATGCCCAAGTCTGATGCTTTTGTTCACATCAGCACAACTGGAAATAAGGTCATCACCTACCATTCTGCAGATGGTATGGTGTACTACATGTTAATCTTCAGCATAAACAAAGCATAAGATGTCTTCAGAATATATATGAGCATGTTGTTTTGTTGGTTGTGTTGTTGGTTTTTTTTGTTTGTTTGTTTTCACAAATTGAGACAATAATGCATCAGCATGCTTCTTCCACTGGACTGCATATATTCCCCTGAGTAGAGGCAGAACATGGCCATTCAGAACAAATGTCTGGAAATCAGTTTCTTTGCACTTCTCACTGCCTCTACCTGAATCTTTCCCTGAAAGGGACTGACTGCAATTTGTCCTCTGCTAATGACAGAGATTATAGAAATAGCAAAATGTCTTTGATCATTGTCCACAGGCTCTGCAGGATTGTTGCAAGGTCAGTCTATGAGCAATGTCTGTTTGCTACCGTGTGCTGGACGAGCAATTGTATGGATAAACAAACTATAAAGATGGTAAGAGAAAGGAAAGCTTTCCATAACCTCTCAGAAAAAGTTTCTTAGAAGATTCTCCTTTCAAACCTCCAACTGAAATCTTCCACAATTTAGAGATCAGACAGCTTGAAACCAACCAATAAACAAAAAATCCCAAAATTCAGTTAGTACTTCACTAGCATTTTCCTCTTCTTCCACCTCATAATCCACTTAATATTTTCCCCTATACAACTAATTGACTCTGAAGTCTTTGAAATAGAAATTTTGCTAAGTCAGATGGGTTAAAGAAAACAAACTGGAAGTTCTTGATGAATTTTATCTAGTTCAGACTCTATACTGAAATATTTATACCATAAATTAAAGGTCAAAAGTTGGGACATCTGTAAAAACAATCTGAACATCGTATTTAGCTTTTCGTGTGAATCATTCTTTGATTAGCTTTCCAGTGAACAACCTCACTGGGAATATAAGAAGGTATCTTTCTCTTTCCATCAAACACTTTTTGTTTGGCTATTTACCATCAGCTGTTCATGTTAAGAATTACAAATATTCACAGGGATCTGTGAGTATGTGGTAGGTAATAAATCTGTCACTTTTGTGTATTTTAACATACTGTGATATGACCTTAATCTCTCTAAGGCTAAAGAAAAAGAAAATCTGTCTTCTTATAAAAGATACAGAAAGTACTGAAGATAATGTTGTTTTACATTTAATTCCAATGTTGAATCATATTTTTGTTGAAGTTTGCTTGAAGTTACTACAGAAAGGTCAAACAGGAAGTATGTCTTTTTATTCTACAGTAAGACAGAACCAGATAGTGTCGATGTGTTAATACTGTTTCAGGACATCATCTTAAGATTCCTTTTTATCAGTGAATTCAGAAAAGATAACTAGTAGATGTGAATGCAAAATAAAAAAATCAGAATTACTAACAATTGAAAAGTTTAGGTTTACTGCAGATAAAAATATTAGTATGTATATATATAGTCAGTGTAAAAATGTTAGTGCTTACCTAGTATTTGTCATAGTCAGCAAACTAGGAAGCTCAAGCCATGTGTAGAATGGTTATACATGGAGGAAGGAATTCTTCAAGCATTTCTCTTAGGACTACTCTGATAAATTGCTGTGCAACTAAAATTTATAGTTTGAGCCACGTGGTTACTTCAGGCATCGACATGGTTTTATTTCCTCCTAAAACGGTTATAGTCATCTTCATGACAGCAACAGAAGTCCTTTTCCAGGGAATGGGAAAGCACATTTCCACAGCTTCTGCATCCAACAGACAGATAGAAGGAGTCTTCGGTGGAAGAAGACTTCAGTGTTTCCATACTGAAGGAGGGTGTTGTATGCCTCTCAGGGCTTCAGAACTATCTGTTGTAGATCTTTTAGAGCGATAATATTTGGTTATTCTGTTATTGCTTTCCAGATTATTTTACTGTTTGTGAGAAGTGTGGTTAAATCATTTGTATGGGAGAATAATAAGAAATTCTGCACTTGCTTTGTTTGTAAGGAAATGTGTCACTTCAGTAACACGCAGACACAACATAGACACTTTAATGGCGCTACAGTAACTATTAATCTTAGTGCCTTAACAATCTACTCAGTGAAGTAAAAAAAAAGCATTAAACAAAAGTACTATATTTAGAGACTTCTATAAAATAATTGTTCTTCATGCACTAGCAAGAAATGCTTCCACACTGTTCATTGGTTAAGAAATGTTTTTTGATATATGATAATGCTTCTCTTCTGATAGCTTTTGCACCAGAGGTGTCAGCAGCTTGCCCTTCAAATTTATGTTTGCTTGACGATTCAGAAGAAGTTGAGATCCTCTCAGGTAACTTGCAGTCTGTCCTCCCTTTTGTGGTTGTGTCATAACAACTGACATTTGTAATTTCTATTACTGTCGAGGACCCTAGTTTTGATTTTGCAAGCCCTCCTGTAAATCACATGGAATGTTATTGTGACACCCAAGCCATCCAGAAACTATATTATTGTTGTCTTACTACTTCAAAATTGTTTTCCAGTTGTCCTAGTGGCAGCATGGAGATATAAGCTCCACTAACCACACACCCTGCAGAAAGAACCATGGTGTCTGCTCAAACAGTGTGTAGTTCAAGGACTTGTGTCCTGCAGGACTGGAAAGCTAAATAAATTAACTGAATGTGTGAAATTAAGTTGTGTTTGTTAAAATATATCAAAGCCTGCAGGTACCCCCTTGCAAGTAATAGGCTTTTGCTCAATCTGATTTAAGTCCTGGAGGAATTAATTACAAGTTGCTTGTGTTTTTGTTGTTATTTTATTGCAAATTTCAGCTTGCAACTGAGTGTTTGTGAACACCTTTAGCCAGATTCCACCACAATGAAATCAAAATCACTATTTATTTAGGATCTACACTTGGAAAGATTTACAGTAAGACTTGGACTAAGAGGCAAATAATGAACAAACCAAGTCAAACTTCTGCCTTTATTATGTTGATAGAATGGTTTATTTTTTTGACTTGGTATTCATATACATATAAATGTCTTTTTTTAGGATAATCAGGAATATATTTTCTGAAGAGGTTTATCAGATCCTAAAGAACCTAATACAGAAGTCATTGGATTCAGTGAGTGTTATTAGGAATAAACCATTTCAGCCCTAAATATTTACGACTATTGGTTTTTCTTCTGGAAAAATAAACAAAAAAGTGCAGAAAGAAAGACAATAGGACAGAAAGAAAAAAAAAAGGAAAACAGGAAAAAAGGAAAAGAAACTTAAGGGCATTGTTATATTAAAAATAGTTGGATGCACTTCATAAAAATTAGACTGAAGTGCTTCTTTTATAACCCAAGAGAAACACAGAAGTGCATCTATATTCATAGAAATCATTAAATATTAGATTACAGGGGTTTCAAACGATAGAATGAATTTACCTCTACAAAGACAATCCAACATAGTTTTTCAGAGTTAAACCACTGGAGCACTGCCATGGCTTATGCAGTAAACACTATGCTGCAACATCATTGCAACTGTTTTCTCTAACCAGAAGTGTATTGATACGTTCTTAAGTATGGACTGCCTGCAATGTACCTTTTCCATATATTTAGGGAATTTAACAGTTAATTAAAATATCACTCAAAAGAGTTTCATTGCACAGAAAAATATATTTTTTATCTACCAATGGCAAAACTGTAAGGGTTGTCCACTGTGTGAAGAAAAGCAGACAACTTCTTCAAACAGCTGGAGTATACAGCATATATATCACTGAGGATGCATTCATAAAATATTTGTTTGCTTTTGTTGCTTATTTGTTTGTTCTAATGTTTGTCTATTTATTTATTTTTTTCAGTGGTTTGCATACGAGCTATGTCTTCCAGTTTCAACCTAAGCTGAACTTCACAGCGAAGATAAAGGCAAGTCTTCAGGCATTGACTGATTACAGATTAAAACTGCTAAGAGCTTCATCTTCCCTTCAACATCGTCCCAGCCTTTACAGATTCCAGCAAAACTGTAAAACTGATTCCTCATATCAGAGGAATTGTTATGTCATAAACCTTGTTGAACAGTCTCAGTTCTGAATTGTAGTAGAAACAAGTACAAGGGAATTCTTAACTGTAAGGGTGGGGAGGTTATTACCTTCCTCATATTCTGTTATTTGCATCAGCCTAAGGTCTAGCTATTGAGTGACATGCTCAGATATTCTCTACACTCCACATTTCAACTTATCTTTTCCCAGTTGGCGTACCATCCATTTTGATCCTAAAATTTTGTTTCCACCTCATGGTACAATAAAAGTAAAACAAAGAAAGAAGTTTTTTTCTGACACCTTTCTCTCCCATATACTTCAAAGAGTGATATTTAAAAGTGGATTAAATTCCATTTTTATTAATCTCATTTTCTCCAGTTCTGTGTCACTCCATTAGCATGTATTTTCAGCTTAAGGCTGCATCTGTCTATTTTACCTTTCTAAATTTCCTTTTACCTTTCTAACTTTCCTTTTCAACTAATGGCTGTGTCATCTTTAAAAATGTATTTCTTATTAGGGATTTAAGCATCAGATTTTCAACAGATTTATAGTTCTGGAGGAGAACAGTTGCTACTTAGGTACCATTACAGACTTAATGATGTCATAAGGTTTTTTTCTATATTCTTGTAGCTGCAGTGGTCTAGAATTTTCTGTGAATTCCTACTAAAACTGAATATTTTTTAGAAGAAACAAGCAGGAATACAGAACTAGTAGGTGCTTTCCTCTATATTTCCTATTTTATTAACATGAAATGGCAATTATCTCTTTCCAAATAATGGTAATTAATGTCTGTTACACTTTCACTAAGCACAACCACCATTTTTGAGCTGTTCTTACAACTTCTAGTAAACTTTTATTGACAAAATTATGTTTCAATTTAAAAAAGCAACAACAAACAACAAACTTTAAGATCTCAAAGTTGAAATATAACATATTTTTATGCTACATAGAGCTACAAGGAAAAGATTTCCATGTTGTAAGAAGGTATTTGGCCACGTGGTTCTTATTAACATCAATTAGAATCAGATGGCTAACTCACTATTTTGACTTGAGGCAGTCATAAGTTTGTGTACACATACCAGTATGTTTCACTGAAGCTGTTGATCTCTGAGGTACAAGAGTGCTTATTTCTACCTGGAAATCTGCTAACACTTGCTGATTTTTTTCTGAAGACATTTCAGGCAAATTTTGATCCAGCAGCAATTTCTCTGCATACATACCCTGTTCACAAATACTTCTCTAAGGACGTTTATTTTATGCCTTTAGGAAATGAATGGCCATTATTCACACAAAGAACTTGATAAAAAAATAATCATTCACATGTGTTAACTGTTATGGTCTTTTCCAAAAAGATACATACTAATACTCCTATGTAAGCTAAAAGACCACCATGATTAAGTAGGTGGGTTTTCATACAAAACAACCAGCAAAGAACCTATAGTGAATTTTCTCGACTGTGAATGAAATTATATGGCAGAATACTTAACGAACATGCAGACTAATTCTACATTTGAAGAACTGTTTGCAACTTAACAAGCTCCACTCCTAAATATAGTTCTTGCTCACCTTACACACATATTATGTAGCTCTTATGCATCTTGTGCATATATGTTACACAACTCTTATGCAAGTTATGCATATATGCATAAGCTCTCACCCACCTTATTTCAGGTCAAGACAGGATCCAGTTAAGAACTCCTTATGTTGTTCCTCCCTCAGTTCAGGGGAATTGGACTCAGTCTGGAACAAAACATCATTACACAAATTTCACTGTAGTGATTACAAGTATTACTATTCCCAACTTCTGGCATCACCAAGAGTTACCCTTTTAGTAACAACAAAATAAGACTTCTAAACAACGTGTTCTTTTATTTGCGCTGCTCCATCTCACAGGCTAGTGCCTTAGTTTCAGTTGCTGCTGAATGATTCATGAGCTGCCTTCTGCTGACTTTGCAAGGAAAGCTGTGACTGACAGGTAAAGTGCAAAATATCTGCTGGGAGACAATAGTTCTAAATTTTCGTTACACTTGTTCAGTGAAGTGACTACAATTCAACTGTTGGCAAGGTGATTCAAGAGAAGAAACCACTGGGTTTTATCATGTCTTGTAAACATTAAAGATTGATGTATTGTCAACAGTTTAAGGGCTGGTTCAGCCTGGTTTCATGGTCAGGGGGATCCACAGACCAGGAAAAGGGAAAGGGGGAAAGAGGAAAGGGTAGGGATGTGGGCCTAAAAGCAAAACAGCTGCAATGATCTGAGGAGGAAAGCTAGTTTGCTAAATAAGATATTGGAATGCAAGATACCACAATGTAATGCAATATAACTGGAACTGAAGCTAATCAAATTAAATGAGACAGTGGCCAAAAACCGAAGGCCTTACTCTAATGCTGAAGGTGAGGTGGGTAGGGATCACACACACTGCTGGGACAAGCAGAAGGGATAAGAGGGTGTCTCGTGATGTGTGAACAGTTTTATTTTTCCCTCTGAATGAAAAACAGAAACGCTAAGTTTCCCCGACTTTGTAGAGTACCTTTGTAAGACAGGTCCTTCCCTTACTTCCTGCTTTGAGGGTGACAAACTTCCTGTTATAAGCTGACAATATTATTCTCTTCAGTGCTTGTAAGGCTTAGCTATAGCTGAATCTCTTACAGGGTGCAGACAAAACAGATCATTCCTCGTAGGGCTATCACAGCTGCTTTTTTTCTTACCTGCCTCCTGAAGTTTCTCCATGCCAAGCCTAAGCTGCTCACCAAACATTTTGCAACCCCTCTGACATGCTCACTCTGACCCTGCAAGCAGCGGTCAGGTCAAGGGGCATGAATAGGTTTCCTCTCAGGTACCGCTTTCATGTTCCCTCAACAGTATGTCCCAAATGCAGCATTTGCATAACAAACTGAAAATAAACGTGTTAAACAGTTTTGCTCACATTTATAAGGTGCCTAAATATTTATTCAAGAACCAAACATCCTGAAAGAACCAACTTTAAGGATTAGAAATACAAACAAACTCCCAAAAGAGCATGTTCTATAACTGTTTCTGTTTGAGTTGTGGCCTAACATGAGTCTAGCTCTGTAAGTAAACTCTTTTGTTCCTGACCTGTCTTCACCAAAACCATACAAAGTAGCATGCTCACAGAGCATGCCAGGTAGTGATGAATTACAATTTTTTTGCATAGGGCATGTAGAAGATGAAGTCCTCCCTCCCCACTTGCGACTATGACCAATTTGTTTTTATTTGAGGAATTTGCCCTCATAGGCTCACTCTCCTTCTCTATGATACAAAAGCATTGGTAGCTATAACATAATCCAGATGTGGTATTTAGTTTTCATTTGTGTTATTGTCTTTTTTTTTTATTATTATTTCATCCAGTGAGCCCTATTTTCTGCAGCAGAGCCACATCTGGCCCCATCAAGTGCACAGTCTTACACCAATTACACAAACATTTAAATTATTTGTCACACTGCTTGAATACTAAGTGAGAAAGGGGAACATTCCATAATAATGACAGCAGACACCACATTCTTGAGAATGCTATTTTTTTTCCCAAGGCATTTAATTTCACTTAGACTCTATAATAGGAGGTCTAGTTGCTTTCCCTTACCTCAAAGATACCAGTGTTGCAGGCACTTGGGTTCTGAATGATCCTAAAACGTATTATTAGTATCACTATAACTCTGATCACATCTTACTGTAGAGTGTGATGTCATCCAGGTATTCAAGATCGGAGACCTTACACCTGAAGACACCATTTAACCTCTGAATGGTCATTTGTACCAACTTGTCCCTAATGGCCTGACCTAGTTTCTCTGTCTTCATATACATCCTTGGATCCTGTTTCTAACACTGACTACTCAGCATCATGCCTATAATTTTCAAAGGCATTTTTACATCTGTTTCCTTTGGAACCACAGTACTCTTTAGGTTATCATATCAGTAAAATAAGCTTGCATTCTTTGAGGGTTACCTGATGCAAGGTGCTAAACTGAGAAATGTGTGAATGGATTTTTTAATTCAGTGACCAGACACTGTAAAAACAAAGACCACAGCTAAAAAAGGATACTTTGCAAATTTGGGTTTGCTCGCTGATGTTTTTTGTCTCCATGTTCTTATTCCTAACACATCAAGATGAATTAAAGTTTTAATTTTTCATTCTTTTTTTCCTCGAAATATTTTAAATCTCTTCAATATATATATCCATTCCTACAAAATAAAATCACAACTGTATATATTACTTCAGCTCAACATAAGTTCTTTCTTTCTTTGTCTTAAATGGTATTTGATAATTATTTTGTGTTTCAAGTTGATCAGTTAATTCTCCTAACTGCCTTGTACTTTAAAAAAAAAAAAAAAAATCTCTGTAAACAGCCCAGTTATTATCTTTTTGATAACACAGAACCCAATTTTCAGCTGACTATCCAAGGTGCATTTCCCCCAGAGTAAGACAAATATGTCTTCTTATATTCTTCCTCCATGACATGATTTCTCCACTGAGACATTTTAAAATTACATTGGTGATTTTCTTCCTTAGCATAACACAAACTCCTACAACATCTTGTTTTATGTTTTATATAATCTCTAAAGTACTTTTGTCATTCTCGTCTTTCAGCTTCTCTTCTGCGGTAGTGCAGGGCTTTTGAATAATATTCTGTATAGCTATCAACTTGCGCTAAACTAATGTTATTCTCTGTCCATATGTGTAACATGTCTAGGATTTAAATCTGATTTTCTTGTTCTTTTTTCTGTTGACTATCATCACTACTTCTGATCACTATTTCTATCTTCAGATTAATTCTCATATTAACGCACTTTCTTTTTCTTTAAATCAGTTCTGTGAGAATCACAGTGCTCACATACTAATGAAGTACTTATAAAATCATAATTAGATGCTAAGAAAGTATGAGAACTGTGTTGCAATTTGTGTTTTGTTTCCAAATTTCAAGTATCAAATATACAACATAGAATTCCAAAGCAATGAAGACTGGAAGGGTCCAAGAATGTCAGGGAAACAGTATTAAAATACAGAAAACTATAAAACTCCAGATGGGGTTATAACAATGAGAACAAAACTGGGATTAAGAGTAAGTATATGGAAATTTTTTCAGGTTTCTGTGTGGACTAGATTCTGACTCATTTTGTTACCTCATCTCAGTGCTAAGTTTGTTGTTTGTAAGTCTGAATTTCATTCCAGATCTTTGATTATCTTCGCTCTTTTGTACTACTTGATTTTGTGTTGCTTTTTGTAAATGGTGATTCTTTGCCCAAGACAGACTACAATTAATCTTTTACAAAATCTATATGAGACACTTCTTGGTGTAATGACGATAGCAACACAGTTAATCAATATAGCAGTGTGTTATCATTTACAAAAACAATCCATTCTAACTAGCAGAAAAAAATTCTTGACTACTCCAGGGATGACTATCATGCAAACAAAGTTTGGAAAAGTGTTAAAGGAAAAAAAAACACTATTTTGACTGTTTGATAGGATTCTAATCTATGTGTCTCCTTTTTTATTGCATAAAACAGTTAATAAGTGCTCAGCCACGGGCTTACAGTAGAATTATATACCTCCATATTCACAGGAAATATTTTCAGCTTTTGATGATAAAATTTTTTCAACAACTCTTCCATAGTGTTCTTAATACATCCATATTTTTGACATATTGTATATCAAAATTAGATGAACAGTTAAACTAACTTTGGCTATACCACAAACATGTCACTATAAAAATTAACCATTAGTGATTATGTCCACCAAATCACTTAACCGTACAGAAAATATCACGGTATTTATCAATTCAGAAGAAAATGAAACAGGCTCTGGTTGTTAGGTTTTTGTTTTGTTTTGTTTTGTTTTTTGTTTTTTTTTTGTGTGTGTGTGTGTGTGTATTTTTGTTTGTTTCTTTGTTTTCTTTTGTTCAGTTTTTAATTTAGGGTATATTACTATTTTAGGATATATGATTTGCTTGTTAATACTATAGTTAAATGCCCTTCTGTCCTAGATTTTGTATTACTTGTTGTACTGGAGCACACAAAGATTCACCTCTGAAACTGGAAGAGACCACAAGCATCCTGTATGCATATGTGAACTGATTGGCTGCACATTACTAGACCATGAAGCATGAGGCTGTAGAGATTGTTCAGATTCAGATTTGTTTGTCAGCAGTGGCACACACTACAGATTCTACTTTTTAACTTCAGTTAACAAAATATTTCCCATAATTTGTTCAAAGAGAAAAATTTGAAAAAATGAAGGCATATTTTTTCAGAGAGATTAATTTTAATGCTTCTGCTGTTTAAGTCAGCAGCTTACACCTTTAAACCTAACTTCTGGAAAGGGCTAGCTGACCTTCTTCACAGTCTGTCCTTCTCATATGCATTAAATGAGAAGGACAGAATGCATTAAATCCCAGCAGTAAGACTACAGAATTACATGCCACCCATGAACAAATTTACTTTCACTTCAGAAAATATGTCCTAGCTCTATTATGACAAGTACTATTTGAAACTGATGAAGTTCAGGCTATAATGGTATATCCAAGCTATATATCTTAGGTTGCATCAACATTTTTAATACATACAGGCCCTTTTAACCAAAAAATAAATGAAGACTTAGAAGTCAGTAAGGGAAGAAAGATTTCTCCAGCATTTTTACTTCCTAGAAATTTAGAGTGATATTTCCATGTCTGTGAATGCTTCTACAGCCAAGATTTCAGTGCTCTCTTTGAATCAGAAGCCAATCTGAACTGTTTGAGTTTTTATTAGTGGAAAAAATATAGATTAACTTAGGTGACTGAATGCAAGCCCAGACTGTAGAGAAATTCCAACAGCATGTGACTTCAATCCACATGTTTTAAAAATGCAATCACACTTTTCTCTGCTTATTTTGGTGGTCATAATATAACAAGAAGTAAAACTATGTTGTCAACTTGTTATTTTTTTTTAAATGCATGCTAGCTGCATTGCATCACTAAACAGAACTAAAAGAGTGCTTGTTACCTTTACATGCGTGCGTGCTCACACACACACACACACACAAACAAACAAAAAGAACAAAAAACCGAAAAAAATCATTTTCCAGTTTAGGATTTTTGTTGTGTTGCACAAATAAAAGGAAGGATTTGTTCCAGCATACTGTGAATTCTATCAGGAATAAACCTGATAGAATCAAGCATGCTGTTTCTGATCTTCTATGGAAATGTATAATGAAGTTGCCAATAGTCAGCTACACAAAATGCTTTTGGATGCCATTCAAATACACCCAAGAATACCGGAGTCCTTTCTTAATTTCCCAACATTTCAATATTTAACATGATACATAGCTTTTTATTTTCCTCATTTATCATTCAATAGCAATGAAGATTGTTTGAAATGATTTTATCTGGATTCCTTCTAAAACCTTTACCATACAGCTGCTTTCACAAGATACTACCAGTTAAACACAAGGTAATGTAGTTAATAGAAACCCTTTTTTTGAAGTAGGCAGGCTATGCAGAGGAAAGTTGTTTTTGGAGGACAAAGCCCTGCTGGCATTGAAGCAGTGTAAAACAGAGAATCAAAGATGGTTAACATATTATGACTTTGCTTTTTTTTGTTAATACTATTCATTGAAGTATAAAGTTATTAGTGTGACTGTGATAAAGGAAAGCTTGAACATATGAATATATGAATTGGCTTATAAGGTAGAGGTTTCTTAGCTGGAGGTTAGATGTTATACTTGGTTGTCAAATTAACCAGGTTATTGTAAAACGTGCTGTTTTTAGAAGGTACTACAGACTGTAAAGTAAAGATGTCTCAGTTGATTCAAAACAGTTGTGATGATGCATAAAGACAAAAATTAGTATGCAGACTGACAGCTCTGCTTGTCGGCAAGCAAAGAATTTGGAACTCAGCTGACCAAATAGAGACATCCTCTATGACCAGTATGAACTGGTCACATCTTTGTAGTCAGAGAAAAGAATCAAACATTTCTAGGATGAGATTCACCCTACTCCACTAAAAGATACCATAAATTGTTACTTGTGTTGAAAATGCCTTATAACACTTGAATAGCAATATTTTGTTGAGAAATAAAAATCTTAAGCAAGGAAATGATCACTTGTACCAAATACTGGCTTCCCTTACTATGTAGCAGTTAGGTGTGTGTTCTTGTGCTGGCTCCCACTGGCTCCTGCTGAGATCAGAATTTAGAAGTGTACAAATAGTAGGAGAACTGTCAAGTTTACAATTCTTTTCAGTGTAGTGAGAAACAGGAAGTGACAGGAATAATATTCTTGGCTGACAGTGTAATAAGGGTCTCTCAGAAATGATTCTTGGGTATATATCAATAATGCCTTACTTTCTGGTTTTGTGAGTTTGCAGATTTGTAGAAATGAAAATCTGGGAAACCCACCCGTTTTATTTTTCCATTAAGATAAAAAGGGTTTCCTATGACAGGAACAAGGAAGGGACACACTTAGTAAACAAACTTATGTTAAGAATGTTTTTCTGGAAATATTTATTCCTTACTCCTGGAAATTATACTAAATACAGCTTCACAGTGGTATCATTTGAAACAGGGGGTCTATGTGTACTAAGTTATTGAATGGAGGTCCAAGGTTATCCTCTCTGATGAATTTTGTTTAAAAATACTTGACACATGTTGAAATCTCTTTCTCCCAAAAGTCAAACAAAAATTGGCCTTTCTAAAAATTGCACAAAGTTCAGAAAAACACTGTATTTTCTAAGGTTGAAGTAATACCCAATGTACACAAGGAGGGCCCTCTTTTTAAGTAACAGTTGTATTATCATTTTACCTCATAATGTACTGATAATTTATGCCTCTTCAGTGAGGGTGAATGAAACATATATTTAACCACTGTCTCTATTGAACTGGTGGGAATGGACTTAAAGCCCTTTTCCTCCCTTCCGTTGTTTTCCTGTGCTTTCTCTCTACTTTACTTTTGTGCTTCTCTGATTAGTAACTGATTTGTTATTAAGATGGACTGTTTTTTTTTTTTCCATGTAGGAGTGACTTTATAATATGAAAGAGAAAATAACTGTCCACATCCCTCCCACCCCCTAAACACACACATAAAAAATAAATTAATTAATAAATAACCACAAACGATTTTTCAGAATTAATCACCTTTTTTTTCTCAAAGAAAATTTATCAGGCTTTAAAAACTGTAACTCTAAGCCAGTCAAGAAAGAAAGGGGAAAAAAAAGAAAAAAGAAAAAAAAGAAAGACACAGAAAAGGTAACAAAGGTAACATTAAAGAAAATCCTTCTAACTCTACAGACTTAGTATTTCAGAAGTGCTATGTGTAGTTACAGACATTGTTTTTTCCCTCCCAAAGCCATCAACCACAGTGTTATCATATGTTAGAAATCACATGACATCTCACATTGGTGTCTGTTGGCTTAGCCAGGGCACACTTACATCAATGTCAGGAGTGGTTTATCTATATGAAACTCCTTTGAAGTGTGTCATTGCTGCTGAAAGGCCTTTTCCCTGATCTGGCTAAATCAGCATTGTCTCAACCATATTTCTTCAAAGAATAATTTCTGTAGTATTTCTCTCCACTCCTAATCATTTTTGAACAATGATCAGGTAGAGTAGTATTTCTGAGTAAATTTTCATTTTTTCTCATCTACGTTTCTTGAGGATATCTATACAGTATTCCAGAGGCTGTTGTTACTGACCTACACGTTAGTATAGCACTGAGTATTTGTCACATTCCATTTGTAAAGGGAGGGAAGGGGTGACCAGATTTACTAATACCACCTTTTAGATTAAGGTGAATGGAGTACAGAGATCCACACACAAATCAACATCAATTTTAATGAGAAACTATATACTACATTTATCCCCAAAGTACTTTCACACAATTATCGCAAAATATTGGCAGTCTAACACTTTAGAATCTGTCTTATACTGTGCACCTAAACTACAACCTTAAGGAACTGAAATAAGACTCACAATTATTTAACAAGTTTGCAACCTAACAACTTTACAAGAGATAACTGCTTTAAAGAACCTGAGGTCTTGCAATTACTTAATAATTCTATGAGAGGAAAAAGAACAAAAAGAGAAAATTGAAGAAAACGGAGAAAGAATGAATCAGAAAAATAGACTGGAAAAAGACTGATTACTGGTCTGTATCAAGGGTATGTTTCAAGGAGTTTCGGTGTCAGTCCACAACACTGGGGAAGGGCTGGTGTGGAGGGAGTGCACTCATCTCAAGGTCATAGTCTTGAACTGACAGTCAGCAACAACGACCACCAAGGAGAGGGTAACCCATAGGGTCCTCCTCAGTCACCCTTCTATGCCTACCAGGTTTGCAGGTGCACCATACCAAGGTCAAAAACAAGCAAGTTTACAACAACAAGTTAGACAAAAAATAAAATTTGCAGGCAAAAGTTACTCATGTGGAGGGTAGTCTAGGTTGTCAGTGAAGCAAGATTATCTCATGCGAGGATGGACTATCATCCTTGCTGATACAGCCTTCAACTGGCTGTCACAGTGATGGACTTGCACCGCATGAATTTGAGACACACCGAGCACACTAGAAAGTCAGAAAGTGGGGTTTTTTGTTGTTCTTTTACATAGTCTGGTGACTGTAGCTGTTCAAATTGAACTGCTGTTTCAGAGTCGAACGATTTACTGCCAAGAAGAGACCCTCTTCCTCTGTATGGAAAGCAGAAATGAAACGAACTTTAAACGAGAACTTTAGACAGATACTAAAATTTCACACAACGGAAAAAGAAAACAGATGCCACCATGTGTATCTATTTGCTATGTAGGATCAGTTTATGGAATACAACCAATTAACACACACTTATGGGAGCAGTACGTATTCCCAAGTCTGGACTCTGCACTCCACAGGCTAGGCATGTGATCTATTGCACAAACAAAGCTTCTCCATCTCTCATTTTTTTCTTTCACTAGAGATTTTTTATATGTTTATTTGTGTCCATCTGTTGGTTTGTTTTTTTGAAACTTAGCTTGCAGCAGTGAGGCATATCTCCTGACCTTTAGGTGTCTTCACACATTTCTTTAGAGGTGAGGTAGGTGCCTAAGCTTCCAATATATTCAGCAGAGAACTCAAAAGCACCATCAATATTTACTTTTCGGAAGGTTAAATAGCTATTCAGACTCCACTGACAATACAGTACAGATTTCCATGAGCTGTAATTATAGCTGACTGTAACAATAACTTAGGTACTTGTTTGTAGACAGCTCCATGAAGACAGCTGAGGTATCTGCCCCCATCTAGATCAGACTCCTTCCCAATTACAAACATGTATTCTATCTCTATTGTTTTTCCACCTGGCAGCCCACTGAGGATTCAGCTGGTTAATGAATTTACTAACCTTACCAAATTAGAAAGACAAACAGCCATCTAAAACTCTTCGAAGATCAAAGTGGGCAAAGACTTTTTCCCACACGCTCTTATGCTATATATATTTATATATTATTATCCCTTGAATGGAATTAAGCTTAATACTCAGGTTAGAAGGGCACTAGGTATGATAGGACAGATGGGACCTTGTCTTAAATATAATAGATATTCTAAGTTACTTTGTACATCTCTAAGTGATCATTCAGGCAGAATTACAGCTCTTGATTTGCTGAGATTTTGTTTGCTAGGTAGTATTTTATTTCCTACTTAGATCATAACAGAAAACTATGACTCCTGGTTTTCACTAGGAATAAATAAATTCACTGATATCCAGTGCCAAAATAGTATGACTGTGCGTGTCTATATTTGTTCGTTCTGTTTTGTTTTGTTTTGTTTTTTAATCAGACCTTCATTTCTTTCTGCATCCATAATTTGTATAACAAATATAATTCACCAAATTGCACCAGTTGATCTTGAAATATAAATTGCAGACATTTCAAGATGCTGCAGAATCATTTCATTGAACTGAAATCTAATCAAAAGTAGAGTTAGCATGGATGGAAGCAGGTAGTATGAGAAGCTCTTCGTAGGGGCCTATTTTAAGACATATCATATTATAACTAATCATATCAAAAGGCTTAAAGCTCTGGAAGTCTGAACTAAGAAATTCAAAACTGTTTTAACAAGGTTTATGTCAAAACCACATCCTTTAGAAAATATTATGCTTTCTATCCAGGGTAGGAACACATATTAAAGGTGGAATTTCAAAGAGGACAACAGAGATATCATCAGCTAGCAGAGGTAACAAAGCTGTAGCAGTCTTTATTTTACAAATTTTAATACAAATCCCAGATTTTCCATGAAGTTAATTCAATAAAGTAGTTGTGATTTCTGTATAGAAAGGTGACACGTTCTGTTTTTAACTGGTATTAAAATTCTGACTGGTCATCATAACTGAATATCTGAAAAGCTGAATGTGGACAGAACACTACGGAAATTAAATTTTTGCCAATCAATGTTTGCAGTTAGTTATAAGTATTCTTATTTTGCTGTCAAAAATATCTATATTTAGGCCCAAGTATAGAAAAATAAAAAAAAAAATTCCCTTTGGATATTGCACAATTTTTTGGACTAAGACTTTACATTCAATCTTGAGTACTAGGAAAATACTAGTAAATCAGAAAGAAGAGTGTAAATAGCTGACCTCCAAGATCATGGTAGAAATCAGAAGTTCTTTTTTACTGGCATATTTTTTCTTGGGAAGACACAGGGTTTTATTTATTCTGGGTTCTGATTGGACTGCAGAAGAGATGTTATTTTTCCTGATTTAAGAGTCTGTCAGATTATTCTTTTGAATTTTTTTTTTATTTTCTCTTTTTTTTTCTATTAACATTTATGGTAAACTAATCCTCTTACGTTTTCATCTTGCCTGTGTTACTGCGGTACATGTGCAATTAATACCATCACAGAGCTACAATGAGGTAATAATTGCCCCCTGACAGATGGTGAACTGAGAATCAGAGATGCACAAAGAAGATTAAATACTGTAACTGGTCACTACAACAACTAACTCCTGATAATGGGCTTGCTTTTCCAAAGTCAAACTTGTGTATATCTGATAATGAAAGCCAAAGCTGAACTGAGATTCGGCCCCTAGAAAATCCTGAACTCAGGATAGCTCCAAGCTCTGCCCATTATAGAGACTGGGCCTTATTTTGCAAAATAGTACAGAGCCTTCTCCTGAAGGAGGAAATCCAAATCCTTCATTTGAAAAAAAATCAGCATGAGCTACAGGGAAAGGGAAAGGGAAACCAGATAGAAAAGAAGAAAGAATACTTACTTTTTTAAAAGTCTAAGGGAAATATTGATAAGAAAATTCCCACTCACAACCCACAGCTCTGTACGTATTCTCTTATCTGCCGTCAAAACAAGTGGTTGACTTTGTAGTATGTTGGAAGTCTTACATCTGTACTTCATGCTCCATATTGGTATAACGATTAGTCCTAGGATGTGATCCCAGAGGCCTGGAGGATTGCAAGTGTGACTCCCATCTACAAGAAGAGTTGTAAGGAGGATCTGGGGAACTACAGACCTGTTAGCATGAACTCGGTGCCAGGGAAGGTTATGGACCAGACTGTCTTGAGGAAGATCATGCATCATGTGCAGGCCAACCAGGAGATCAGGCCCAGACAGCATGGGTTCATGAAGGGCAAGTCCTATTGACCAACCTGAGCTCCTTCTATGACCTAGTGACCCATCTGGTAGATGAGGGAAAGGCTGTGTATGTAGTCTACCTAGACTTCTACAAAGCCTTTGACACCGTCTCCCACAGTATTCTGCAGAAGTTGGCGGCCCGCGGCTTGGACAGGTACTCTCTTTGCTGGGTAATGAACTGGCCGGAAGTCTGGGCCCAGACAGTGGTGGTAAATGGAATTAAATCCAGCTGGCAACCAGTCACAAGTGGTGTTCCTCGGGGGTCAGTAACTGCAACCTGTATTCTTTAATATCTTTATTGGTGGCCTTGATGAGGGCAACAAGTGCACCCTCAGTAAGTTTGCAGATTACACCAAGTTGGCTGGAAGTGTCAATCTGCCTGAGGGTAGCAAGGCCCTCCAGAGGGATCTGGACAGGCTGGATAACTGGGCTGAAGCTGATGGGATGAGGTTCAAAAAGACCAAGTGCCAGATCCTGCACTTTGGCCACAACAACCCCAAACAATGCTACAGACCTGGGGTAGAATGGCTGGCAGACAGTGTAGAGGAAATGGACCTGGGGGTATTGGTTGATGCTTGGTTGAACATGAGCCGGCAGTGTGCCCAGGTAGCCAGGAGGCCAATGGCATCCTGGCTTGTATCAGAAATAGTGCTGCCAGCAGGAGCAGGGAAGAAATTGTCCCCTTGCACTCAGCAATGGTGAGGCCATACCTCAAGTACTATGTTCAGTTTTGGGCCCCTCATTACAAAAAATGCATCAAAGCCCTGGAGCAGGTCCAGAGAAGGGCAACGAGGCTGTGAGGGGTCTGGAGCACAGGCTTTATGAGGAATGGCTGAGGGAGCTGGAATTGTTCAGCCTGGAGAAGAGGAGGCACAGGGGAGATTTTATTGCTCTCTATTACTACCTAAAGGGAGATTGCAGTGAACTGGGGGTTGGCCTCTTCTCTCTTGTAACTAGTGATAGGACTACAGGGAATGGCTTCAAGTTGCACCAGGGGAGATTCAGACTGAATGTTAGGAAATACTCTGAAAGAGCAGTCAGGCACTGGAATGGGCTGCCCAGGGATGTGGTGGAGTCACTGATCCTAGACGGATTCAAGGAATGTTTAGACGTTATATTGAGGAACATGGTTTACTGAGAACTACTGATAGGTGGACAGTTGGACTGGATGATCTTGTAGGTCTTTTCCAACCTTGGTGATTCTATGATTCTATGATTAGAGATAGTGGGCATTTTTGCTGTAAAAATGTATTTTGAGGCAGTTTCTGAAGTGGTAACTTCCATTTATCATCTCAAAGAAAGGAGTTGACTAAGCTGCAATTATTTAACCCTGCAGTCACCCAGAGATGTCTTTGTTACTAAGTTTTTATACTCAAGAGAAAAATACTCTGGGGATGGTATTGCTTGGAAGTGAAATCTGTTCAGAGGAATTCTTCAGGCTGTTGTAACAGAATGGATTATCACTTCATCTGATGATCCTAGAGGCTAATGAAGCAGATGATTTTAAGCAGTACTTCTCATATATAATAAAAACATGGAACCATAAATGACTGAGCATGCCATCATCTCCAGAAATCACATAATATTACAGACACAATTATACTGCTTCTGTGAACCTTCACACCAGAGAAAATCTCTTTAATACCAATGCTTAAAGGCTTGTATGAGAATCCAAANAGTGTGACTCCCATCTACAAGAAGAGTTGTAAGGAGGATCTGGGGAACTACAGACCTGTTAGCATGAACTCGGTGCCAGGGAAGGGTATGGACCAGACTGTCTTGAGGAAGATCATGCATCATGTGCAGGCCAACCAGGAGATCAGGCCCAGACAGCATGGGTTCATGAAGGGCAAGTCCTATTGACCAACCTGATCTCCTTCTATGACCTAGTGACCCATCTGGTAGATGAGGGAAAGGCTGTGTATGTAGTCTACCTAGACTTCTACAAAGCCTTTGACACCGTCTCCCACAGTATTCTGCAGAAGTTGGCGGCCCGCGGCTTGGACAGGTACTCTCTTTGCTGGGTAATGAACTGGCCGGAAGTCTGGGCCCAGACAGTGGTGGTAAATGGAATTAAATCCAGCTGGCAACCAGTCACAAGTGGTGTTCCTCGGGGGTCAGTAACTGCAACCTGTATTCTTTAATATCTTTATTGGTGGCCTTGATGAGGGCAACAAGTGCACCCTCAGTAAGTTTGCAGATTACACCAAGTTGGCTGGAAGTGTCAATCTGCCTGAGGGTAGCAAGGCCCTCCAGAGGGATCTGGACAGGCTGGATAACTGGGCTGAAGCTGATGGGATGAGGTTCAAAAAGACCAAGTGCCAGATCCTGCACTTTGGCCACAACAACCCCAAACAATGCTACAGACCTGGGGTAGAATGGCTGGCAGACAGTGTAGAGGAAATGGACCTGGGGGGATTGGTTGATGCTTGGTTGAACATGAGCCGGTAGTGTGCCCAGGTAGCCAGGAGGCCAATGGCATCCTGGCTTGTATCAGAAATAGTGCTGCCAGCAGGAGCAGGGAAGAAATTGTCCCCTTGCACTCAGCAATGGTGAGGCCATACCTCAAGTACTATGTTCAGTTTTGGGCCCCTCATTACAAAAAATGCATCAAAGCCCTGGAGCAGGTCCAGAGAAGGGCAACGAGGCTGTGAGGGGTCAGGAGCACAGGCTTTATGAGGAATGGCTGAGGGAGCTGGAATTGTTCAGCCTGGAGAAGAGGAGGCACAGGGGAGATTTTATTGCTCTCTATTACTACCTAAAGGGAGATTGCAGTGAACTGGGGGTTGGCCTCTTCTCTCTTGTAACTAGTGATAGGACTACAGGGAATGGCTTCAAGTTGCACCAGGGGAGATTCAGACTGAATGTTAGGAAATACTCTGAAAGAGCAGTCAGGCACTGGAATGGGCTGCCCAGGGATGTGGTGGAGTCACTGATCCTAGACGGATTCAAGGAATGTTTAGACGTTATATTGAGGAACATGGTTTACTGAGAACTACTGATAGGTGGACAGTTGGACTGGATGATCTTGTAGGTCTTTTCCAACCTTGGTGATTCTATGATTCTATGATTAGAGATAGTGGGCATTTTTGCTGTAAAAATGTATTTTGAGGCAGTTTCTGAAGTGGTAACTTCCATTTATCATCTCAAAGAAAGGAGTTGACTAAGCTGCAATTATTTAACCCTGCAGTCACCCAGAGATGTCTTTGTTACTAAGTTTTTATACTCAAGAGAAAAATACTCTGGGGATGGTATTGCTTGGAAGTGAAATCTGTTCAGAGGAATTCTTCAGGCTGTTGTAACAGAATGGATTATCACTTCATCTGATGATCCTAGAGGCTAATGAAGCAGATGATTTTAAGCAGTACTTCTCATATATAATAAAAACATGGAACCATAAATGACTGAGCATGCCATCATCTCCAGAAATCACATAATATTACAGACACAATTATACTGCTTCTGTGAACCTTCACACCAGAGAAAATCTCTTTAATACCAATGCTTAAAGGCTTGTATGAGAATCCAAATGTGTTACAAATGTTTTATTTGCTTTCTCAAACTGCTCTTGTCACTTTTCAGGACACAAAATCTTGACATTAATGAAAATTCTTGGTTATTGAACAAACTACAAAAAGTACAGAATAGATTAAGAAGAGAATAATAGTTTTAAATTTGTTTTCATGAGGTGGGGTGTTCAATTCATATTTTTGCACACTATAAATCCTCAGCTTGCTGTAAATTATGTCACATTGCGACTGTCATATAAGAATAAGCATGCACGACATTAGAGTGACACCAGCTACTATCACTGCAAGTATATTGGCTTGCATATTCTCATTACAAAATTTGTTTGGAACTCCTAATATATTTTCTAATAAGATATATGAGTCTCAAAATCTGGAACCTTGCTGATTTAAGGAACTTTTAATAACTCAGGCAACACACTGTTAAAACAAAAATACATACATTTGGCAAACCATTTTATTTTTAATTGAATCATTTGTGGGTTTGCCACTAGTTTTGTGTGGGAACTGGATATGCAGCCCTAGAAGCCAAGAAACAAAATGGAAATTGCACACACACTACAGTAACAAAGGTGAGATGAAAACATAAAAGGATTAGTTTACCACAGACTATTATAAAAAATCTATGTAGCATAGAAGCACCGTATATAACAGCACAACCAGCTTCTTTGCTCTTTTTGTCTGGCTGAGAGATAGGTTAGATTTTTCTGTGGGCTGGGGCAGCAGAAAATTGCGACATTCTTCTCTTGGCTCATCTCTTTCCTATCTCAGGGAGCCAGAAAAATCCTACCTGCTCCTTGATGTTATCATCAGACTTGGTTGTGAGGCATTTACTCCTCCTATACTGCAGGGTAAAAGGAAAGGGAAGGAATAAAGAAAGGAAGGAACAAAAGAAAATGAAGAAAAAGTAGGAACTAAGGAAGGAGAAGGAAGGAAGTATTATAGAAAGGAAGAAGAAAGAAGGAGAAGAAATGAAGGTAGGAAGGATGATGAATGGATAGATAGACCAGAATTCCTATCAGGTTACTCTGCAAATAAAATACTACAATTTTCAGAAGGAGAGTGGTGAATATAGAAATATTACCAATATTGTTTTCCTTAAACTTTCTTTCTTTTTTTTGACACTTCTCAAATCATTCCCTGAATTTTATATCTAAGGAATTTTTTTCTCAGAATCTTTCTGAGATTTACACACACTGTCTACTGAGTCAACCAGATGTCTCTGTTGTTGTCATTTTAAAAATGAGAAAAAAAGAAGGATGACAGTTAACTGTATCACTACATACACAAAAGCTAACTGTGAATCTCCAGCACATCCAACCAAGCAATAGAAAGCACTGGAAAAAGAATCCTATGTCTCTGGAGGGAAGTGCACAAATTAGCATTCTTCTGATGTTCGCTGGGCTGTAGAACAGGACAAGTATAATTTGGGCTATTCTCTACTTTCATATATCTCTGCATAACCTTTGCCAGTAACAATTTAGACCCACTATGTGGGTGAATTAAACTCCTGTTTTGTTTTTTGGTGTTTGTTTGTTTGTTTTTGTTTCATCTGTGACAACTCAAGTCATATTGTACAAATTACAGAGAATATCCTTGGAGTTAAGTCTGTTGATAAGGTTATTTTTTTTTTCCTCTGCTTTCTGAAGCAAGTATGTAGTGCAGAACCCACTGGTTAAATATCAGTTCTATATTCACCTCAGATATACTCCGTATGGAAAGCCATCTTTTAGTACTCTAGATTTTATAGATCATCAAGCATTTAAAAATCTGAGTCAGCAGAAGCCAAGTCAGCAAATATGGCTTTAGTGACTGTCTGTAATTAGTTCAGACATTTAGACAGCAAAGGATGTCAAGATATTCCTCTTTGACTATCATGTAAAAAGGGAGAGTCAAAAGAAGACAGAGCAGGTTAGCGTACTATATTGAATGATTTCCATGGGGAGAAACACAGTCGTTGTGCAACACGTTGAGAAACCTGAATGTTACTGCTAATAATTAATTACTGAACATACATGCTCTTTTTTCAACAAACCCTTTGCTAAGTATATCTTCATCTAATACATTATGACATGGCTTCAAGCTAATAAAACCTTTTCCTTTTGGGTAAAGAAGCTTGGGTACCTGAATACTAGCTTTCCAGTGTAAGTTGTTAAATGAGTGTGCCTTTTCCTCAGCCACACCCAGTGTTCACAGGAATAAATGAGGAAGATGTGTATCTCATGTATCTCCTTCATCACCCATGAATATCATCATCACAGGTACCTAGTAATTAGGGCTTATATAGCTTACTGATTAATATCTAATTTTCAAGCTTTTCATGGTGACTCAGTTCATGCTTAGCATAATGCATGTGTTTCTGTGTAAGTGTCAGGTCTTATTATAGACAAAGTATGTGAACTTATTTAAGCAAAACAGTTTTATGGATCTATAGATTTTTTATTAAATAAAGAACAAAGGTCTAAACTGAGAAATAACTGTAAATTTTTAATGCCATACACATAGAACTGAGGAGCCTGAGTGTAAAATTATGATCTCCCTTCCTTGCTGTCATTTATGCTTCAGACACTTAAGCTTGACTCGTACCATCGGTTTATAATATTTAAGTTTCCTCAAGAGCTGTTTGCTTCTGGCCTCTTCTGCATGAGCATTGTCTTGAGGACTCCCTTACATGGCTCTACAATCCACATATGGGACAGCAAACAACTTGTTATGAGATGTACACCTGAGTGCTGTACAGGAAGCCTTTAGGTCTGTATTTCAGGTCTATGGACTACTGCAGAGATCAACTCCTAAAATATAAAATATGGAAACTCTTGTGTTTGGTCTATTCATTAATTCATTTGTTCACTCCCTCTCTCTCTCTGAGATCCTCAGTAAAATCACAGATAGGTGGTAGCTATAACTCTATGGAGGTAAATGAGGTTTCAGTATGCTTGCCAACTCATTTAATACAATTTAGAAGATGTAATCTGTTCAACAAAAAGTCTTAGTTTATTTGTCACTTACCCAAATCTGATGGTGGATAAACATGAGCAACCATTCATTTTTCATTAGTATAAACAAGACAAACAGAAAAAAAAAAAAAGTGAAAAAGAAATGGAAAAAGAGAAAAACAGTATAAAGTAAGAATAAGGAAATAAAAAGTAGAACCTGTATTTTGTTCTTTTTCTGACAAAAAGTTTAAAGAAGTAAAACTTACAATTCATCAGTTACTAACAGTACTCACAACTTGAAATATTCTCTCTCTTCTCTCTCACTCTGTCTCTTCGAAGAGATTAAAGACTAGACTGTTCTCTGAGTTATGAAATAGCTAGTAATTTTTCTGCTATGCTGTTTTCATCACATTCTACATCAGTTTTTTCTTGTACAGGTTAGCCCTGAAACACATATATTACTCACTGGAGTAAATGGAAACACATGGCATGACACTATGAATTCACCCTTTCCTCAGCAAAACCCAAACCATTGGAATTTACTTTTTTTTTTCCAGTAAATTGCACAAGCTCAGGTGTTGAAAGTCCTCCTGTGAATATAGTTAGATTTGCAGGGTGTACACACTGCACTGCAAAAATAGGCTCACTACTAAAACAGAAGGGTGTTCCACAGATGAAGGGCTCTTTTCCATCACTTATGGATTCTCAGGGGTTGAAAATATATTTCTTACCAGTGGTTAAAAACTGAATTACCTTTAGGTTAATAAAGCAAGCTTAATTCTGTTCATAACTTGCAAATTAAAATTCCACATTTCTGAACAGAAATTGGAAGGGAATTATTTTAGATCTGAAGTATATTTCACTAGAAAATCTGTATGTTTTGAAATTATGAGAAGGCTTTGCTTTTGTTTGCCCTTTGTTGCTTGTTGTTATTGTTGTTTTACTGGTTGGTTGGTTGGTTTCTTAGAGAATAGCATGAGGCTTTCTCCTGACTTTAAAGGGGGAAAAAAGGTTAAATTTCAAAAGTAATGAAAGTTTCCATAAACCAAAAAAAAATTAAAGACTTTATTCTCTAAACAAAACACTGCTGGTTTTCATTCCTTTAGAGTTACAAGAGGCTCTACCAAACTACTACTCATCACAGGGTGTTGTTTGCTGATATTGCAAATACAAGAAAGCTTCATTTGAGAATGAAACTTGCCAGAGGGACTTTTCTTTCTTAGTCCTAAACAACATTGTTTTAAAGACTCTTTTTAAAGAATTTTATTCTCTGTGCATATAATTAAAGCCAACTTTTCATCCATTTGAATGAGAAGTCTTAAGGGAAACAAATGTAACTCCTATTTCCTGTCTCTAAGGCACTTACTTGGGAGAGGTTTATGCTGAGATGCTTAATTCTCTGTGTAAGGATTGTGTGTTTTAAATTCTAGATAAGAATTTTCATCAGTTGAAAACAATTACAACAACAGCCAGTATAAATAGCACCCCCGGCACTTCACCATTGAAGTTGAGGTTATACCTTGAATATACAGCATCAATATACTTGGAGTATGCAGAACCAAGCTCTTTAGAGGCTAAAAAAAATATAATTTCAGATGCCTGGTTCAATATTCATTGACATTATCAAGTTATAGTTGAGATGATTTTATTTGAAGAGGGAGAAAGCTAAACAGACAGGAATTTTCTTATTTTCCCCGTACTATTACTGCTCAGAGTAACATGCAAGCAAGCTACAGTCCTTGTTGCCAGCACAGCTGTACCAAGCATTTCCCCCACTTTCGACTTCTGATCAGTATTCTGAAGCACATACTCCAAATGTCCTGTTTTTCAGAGCAAATATTGATTCAATACATGGTAGGGACGAAGCAGATCATTTGATACGTGGCATTTTTCCATTATATGATTTCTACCCTATCTGAGCACTTTTACAAAGGGAAAACTAAAAGACTTACACATTAAGATTTATCTCTTTTGGTTCTTGCATATTTGTGGCTTTTAAAAATGAGAAAATACAATGTCTAATGACTGCAGCTTGTGTTTTAGGGAAAACTGCATTTCTGTCACTGTATGGTTGGTTTGTTTGACAGTAAGAATGTTAAACATTTCTGCTCCATCTTAACCTAAAATAGTACATATATCGCATTTTACAAGCTTTCAATGTTATCAGAAGCAAACAATACAGGATTAAATAGCTGTATGATTAATGCAAATCAAGAGTCACTCCACTGTCCATGAAGACAGAATTAGGTTACAATAAGGCCTTTAGGACCACCAGGAGTTGATTCAGGCATTCAAGCAAGTACAGTCATTTCTACTGTTCATCTCAGCCATGTTCTTCTCCTCCCTTTCACATGTTGCACATTTGACATCCCTTCCAGCTACACACAAATCTAGCTCCGATGGCTGCAGTTATGAAGGAGCAGATGGGCCAACAGGAATAGAGTGGGTGCTAACACCAGTGGCAGTGAGTGGGACAGAGGGGGCAAGGCAGGAAAGCAAACTGATAAAACCAAACTGTGAATGGTTTCACTATCTTTCACGTTTATAATTAATTAGTTAATCTCATGGCAGTCAGTGACATTATAGCAAAGACTGCAACAAGCTTTCTAGGCCTGTAAATCAGGCTTGATACATGTAGGTGTAGATGAGTGTGAGGGAACAGGAACAGGGTGATGTTTCTAGAACTAGTGCAAGTTAGTACTGCTTGCTAAACTTGTTGAAGGACTACTTCAACTCATTTTGGTACTTTAGCATTTAGATTGTAGATAAACATAATAAAGGAAAGAAAACAATGAAAACAATCAGCATAGTCTTTCAAAAATACTCAGCCATTCTTTAATGTTATTTTTGGTTTCCTCTTGCATTCATATACACTCAGTTTAATCTTCTGCTGAACAAGAGAAGTTTTGGGGACTTGCATTTATCCTAATATTTATACTCCTTCCTTATGCATTCACTTCTATCTTTCACAGAATAATGGACTAAGTGTGACCTCTGTCCTCTCATCATAGCATATATATGCAGATAGCTGAAGTTCTGAAATAATTAAGTCATGTGCACTATAGAAAGCAACGTGCTTTAGAATGATGAAGTCTTATTTCATATAAAAGACAAAATAGTGAAAATTAATAATTGAAATATTTTCAAAATCTAAGAGCTCTTCCTTAGTATTAGCTTCATTATTTTTTATTGCCCTTAGCAATATTAAAGGTAGAAATTGTATATACTGACTTGGATGCTGCAGGACAAAGAGATGACATACAACAGGCTATCTGGAAATTCAAGTGATGATAATGAATATTGTAGCCAATCTGGCACCAAGAAATTCTGTTGACTCAAGTGAGATATACTGACATATAGCAGCTGGAACTGTGCCTTCAGTTACTCAGTGGTTATCTGATTTATATCAGTGTAAGGATTAATTTCATTCTTGTCATAATTCAAAAGATCTCAAGGAGATTTTGTGAAATATCTAGGTGAAAATGAAGTGCTACTAAGTAAGTATTCATCTCAGAGATTCACTGGGTTACACTTGAAAGTAAATGCACAACTCAGGCTGTATTTTTGATATAGTTGTCCAAAAACAAAATATGCCTGATTAAGTGCTCTAAGAAACATTATCATTAAGCTGTGTGCCTGATGAATATCATTCTCAAGGCTTTCCTTTCCATTATTATGATGAAAGGCACATAATTGTCAGTTTATGATGAGTCCTGAATGATTGGACCTGTTCTATTGTTGAATTGCTTCATTTAATACAAACATGAAGTAAAGTTTATTCTGTTACAGAATAAACAACAATAACATTGTTGTTTTCTAACAACAGTAACAGCAAAAGATAATAAAGCCTTCTTATTGCTTTCATTTGAGTTAGACTGAAGGAAAAATACAAGATGATTTCTTCACTACCTGAATACTTTGCTAACAACATTAACAAAATTACTTGTATTCCTCATATTACAGTTTAGTCAGATAACAAAGTGAAATAAAGAGTGTGATTCATTACTCTAGTTCTTGAAGATATCTTTGTACTGCTATCACAGACTGCATATATACCATGGGATTTCTTGCAGTTAGACTCGGATATGTACAGTAACTACCTCTTGGGCATACATCCAACAAAGTCCAAAAATTATCGCCTACCTTTCACCATCCATTTTGTTTTCCATAGAAAGGAAATCCAGTTGTGCTAGTAAGAAGGAAAATACAGTATATTTCAAAAACTCTTTTCCTCATCTTGTTGATCAGGAGGTCATATCACAGACTGTTATGTTGATTAATACAGTCAGATGCAGCCAGGTTGAACAAGTTTAGGCTACACAAATCATCAGGAGAAGCTTCAGTAGAAGTATAGTTCAAATTAGAAAAATGTATATATAAAATGATATATTTTATGTTATATAGTGTAAATATATAGTATAATAAAAAATAAATATAAAATATATAATTACATAAATATATAATTTTATTATATATATGTTCTCTTATTATAACTGTATAGTAATATATATTATGCATAATGTTATTATATTTTATACATATATTATAGATTGTATTATCTATATTATATTATATATCATAAAATATATATGAAACCTGGAATTACAGATACTTGAATTAATTCCATGACTAAGAATTTCAGAGCATTTGAATCGTAAATTGTAATACTAAAGCACCAGCTATTGCTCTGAAGACATACAATTTATATGGAGCTTTATATGTGTGCCTTATAGTCTTTTGCAAGGCTATTGAAAGCTATTAGACAGAAAAGCCAGTGTTAGCCCTCAGAATTCTTGCTAACCAAGGCCTTAGAAAATTATTATAGAATACTAAAATTGAAAATTTGAACTCTGATTCAACTTATTCTTCAGTATTTTTTTTTTTTACTTTGAATATTTAGATTGTCTAAAAGGAAGAATAGGTTGCTGCGCATGGAGCATCAATTCTCCCTTCCCATGCCACACTGCACACAGCTATCAAGTAATGAAAGTTTTCCTCTGTGCTAGCAGTCTCTGAAGTAGGATTTTCCATAAATAAGAAAAATAGCCTTATAATTATCACCAAGGAAAGATGAAGCAGTGTCTTGTGACTAGACTTGCACCTTTCCAGTCTGAGTGCCTCCTGTACTAGACAGAAGCATTCCTTGTTTTCCCAGAGACAAGTAGTGCCTACTCATGTACATATTCATTGTGCATCCAAAACTTTCCTTAGCAGAAGACAGGAGAGTGATTTTTAAGTACTCCACAGCAGTAGTTGCTGCTAGGAAGAAAAAAATAATAATTTGACGACAATTAAAAGAAATGAAAGAAAAAAATATGTAGAACCTCACAGTATAGTAAAAAGAAATTGTGTAGCCAGGTTAAATCTTTTTAGTGGTGGAAGTAATTCCATAAAACCAAGCTTGTAAAATTAGGAATTAATTGGTCTGAGGGAAGTCTTAACTCTGATAATTAAAGAATAGAAATGAAAAGTGTTCATTACGGCAGCAGAAAAGATTTTATAAAAACAAACACTTGTGTATGTGTGTGAGATTTGAGAGCTGTATCTTCGAGTTAATACCACAAGCACAGAATTTTCTGTCACAATATATTCAATTTATTCTAGTCAAAGAGATGTGTATTAGGAAAGGATCTCAGGGGAAATACTAGTGCCTAAAAAGCAGTAAATTTAGATTGTCTGGAATGTAGATAAATGCTACAAGAATTAATACTTGATACTGTAAAGAATATGTAAACTAGAGAGTTGCCCCAAATTTATGGATATTTTGAATTTAGAATATTAATTATGAAAGCATAAAGTACTATATACATTAAAATATGTACAGCCATTAGTGTAATGGATCATGGGAAATATAAACTTCAATGAATTCACAAATTTTTTAAGAGGGAGAAATGGAAGCATTTTGTTTTTTACTTTCAGAAGAATGCTTTGCCCTTAATGGAATTGCACAGGACTACCACAGTAGTAAGTAGGGATTCATGTCCCAAGACTACATCTCCAGTTATTATAAATTACAATAACTGACTGGAAGTCAGTAGCATTAGAACAGTTTACCCCAGATATCTAGCAAAGGAAAAGGAAAATTAAATTCATTGTGGATACCAAAATGAAACAAAGGCAGACAATAAAAAGTATGATTAACTTATGTTATTCATAAGAGATCTATCATTAAGGACTTCCCCTTAGAGGAATGATCTGAGCATATGTTAAAAGCAATATACATCTATTTTTTTTCTTAAATTCCTTCTTAGATTTTTTCTAATGTGCCCCATGAAGTGCTAGAAAAGTTATATTTTCTAGGGAAATACAGTATGGCAGTACAAGACATGCACATCACAAAATATATTATGCTTTTTAAGAAAAGTCTTTCTTTCATTTATACCAATACAAAACATTTGCTTTATCAGAACTGCATGAAAGTTCTCTAAGGTGAGCAGAAAACACTCTCATAAGTATATGAAAGCATATAATATCCTAGTTTTGGAAGAGAGAATCTTGGGTATTAAAAATAAAGGTATGATTCTGAACTGGGGCAGGAGAAGTGGAGAGGGAATTTATTGGTTTTTATGATGCTTACAGTAAAGTTCTTTAGTCTCTTGGCTTCTTTGTAGAATGCTGAAGTTAAACTGCAGTTGAAACTGAGGTCTTATGATGCTATTGAGTAATAGTAAATATTAAATTGCTAATAGTAATGATTGATAATGTTAGTTGTATGGTTGGTATTTTATTTATGCTCTAGTTTTTGTGGGTCGTTGTAGTTCTCAAGATGGTACAGAATTACAGGTCAGTAAAGAAATTCTATCAAGGTGGAGTCATCTTAAATATGAGATCATAAACACAAGTGGTAGATATATTTGCCTACCCAAAGTAAGAAAATATCTGAACGTAAAAAACAAACAAACTAACTAACCAACTAACTAACTAAAAACCTGCAAACAATACCTACAATGTGCCTGAAACCTAAAATAAAATATTTTTTCTAAAAGAGGAAAAGGTAATACTACCTGATAATAGTATTTGATAATACTATTCTCAGCATGGTTTTTTTTTTTAAGTGTTAATATTTTCCTATAACTGATGAAATCCAACTATAAGACAATTATCAAACTTTGTATTTTATTTGACAAGTCTGCATTGCTTCCAAAAGGCTGGATAAACTTGAGGAGGATTTAGTCTTACTGTCACCTCTTTGACTTCTCTTAGTTATCTAATATAAATCCCTTGGAAATAGTCCACAAACGTCAAGGTATCCATGGATCCCAGACTGAAAATTATTGTTCAATATTTAAGGTAAGTTCACTCAGTTTAATACCAGTGGTGAAGTAGGTCATTTCTCTCAGGCTTTTACAAAAGTGTTATTTGACATTCTAAATTGAGAAGGTCTGTACAATATCACTTTAAAGGTGTGAACACAGGTCAGTCCAATCTGTATTGTGCAGAAATAAAGGGTCTGGTAATGAGCTAGATAAGACATTCATGCAGTCACTGGAGGCCTGTATTGAAAGTTGAACAACTGTGATTCATGGAATACTGAGTGTACCATGAAATAAAAATAAATACGTTATATAGGATAAATCTGGTAAACAGTTATTTTTCTTTTTTTTTTTTTTTGTTGTTGTTAAAACATAATTGTACATTTTTTTTTCAAGACTTGTACAAATTATTTCATCTGCTTAATTGCGTCAATGTAGCTAAAAATGCATGTAGGTTGCTCTGAAAGTAATGCCTCCTATTTATTTCCATAGAAACTACAACTAATACAAAGAGTACAATAACACTGTTTGATAGAGCAAATTTTCAGCTACAAAACACTATTTTTCAACATAGTAACAATCATTAGCTGTACATTTCCACCAGCTATGAGTAAGAACCTTCATACCATGCTTGCATAAATCTGTACCATTACAGACCCACTGCTGTTCTCACCACCACTGAAATGCACTACTCACAGCCTCACTGTACTTGCCTTCACTGCTTGGTTTCCATCAGTGTTCAGCAAGCGTTACTGTATGTCAGTGGGTACCATTCTTTCCTCATGGAGGAATTCAGTGACACAGCTTTTCTTCATATGCACTTCCATGTCAGATACCATTTTGTCAGACTGCCCCTCTGCTGCTATTTGCCACAAAGCAAAAAACTGTAATGGAATATTGTTCAGAAGATTCAACATCTACCTTCTACTTCCATATCACTAATATCTCCCATTGATGTCATGGGCCAACATCATAAAATGAGAGGTATTACTTTTGGAGTAGCTATTGTATGTAATGCTAAGCACAATGTTTCATGAATGTTTTGGTGTCTGTTTGTTTGTTGTGATTGTAACTCAGACACACAAGTAGTTTTAATACAATGGACCACTGACTTAAACTTGCTGTTAAATTTCTTATTACCCAATCGTTGACTAAAATAGAAACACAGTGCATGTGTTATCATTTAAATTGATAGACAAACAAACAAACAAAAAACAACAACATTTAGAGCTTTTCTGAAGTGCTCACAGCAAATATGTTTCAAAATATAACAATCAGTCCAGAATAACTAAAATTAAATTCTTTTCATCTGCTGTTATGCGCAGTGACAATAGATGATACAACATATATGCCATGGGCAGTATGGCACCAGGAAACTCCTGACCACCGAAATACCAGACAGATATGAATCTAACTGTAATAACTAAGTACCACATATAGAAAGTTTGTTGTATGAATTGAAGGTTACCATCTGGAAAAAAGTTCCCCTGAAGCAAGTCAAAACATATTCTTCAATTCCTCTTCAAATCTTCATGACCCTATTCTAGTTTGTCAGGAAGGTTAGAAAGTTATAAAAGGATCTTTTTGTTTTGTAATTCAATTAAAATAAGTTTGGATAGTGATAATTCTTTCATGGATCATAAACAACATGTAGGAGAACTAAGAGTAATCTGACACTTTGACATAATGCTAGTGGAACGCTTGTTATTAAAATATTTTATGGAAATTTTAAACCAAATTGCATTTGAAAACCTTAAAAATGTGGATTTTATATCCTTCGTCCTCCCCTTTTTAGTAATACTGGATTTATTCTATTATTTCTTACAAATATTTTGTATTTGGCATACATCCGCTTCCTAATAAATGTCCGAGGCTCTTATTTATGTAAGCATTAATATACAAATTAGTTTTTTATTCTGCATCTTTATTTAATCCAGAGAATTTTATATTATATACAATTAGGTCTTCCTTCCCCTAAAATTGTGAAGTACTTCCATTTCACATCAATATTTTATAATAAAGAATGGTAATGTGAATTTTCATTCCCTCATAAAATACAAAGTTTCGGCATTCTGCTTATAGTGTTGCCTGCATTTTAGGTTTTCTTATGCTGTTTCATTATTACTGGAGGTAATTTCTATGAGACATTTAGTTTGCAATTATAGCAATGGCTAGTCAGTTTTGACCAAGAATAATTATGGGGCTTCTGCTTAATAAAAATAACAAATACAATTACAATTAAAATAATGTAAATAATAATTATGATTGCTTAATATGAAGTATACAAAGTTTCAGGATTTCTGATGTTCAGCAAAGCAGAAGCCATAGCTAACACAGAGAGGAAAATCTAGTACATCAGAAATTGATTTCAAATCTCCACCACACCATTCTGAAAGACATTCTCCAGGGAAGCAGTCGTGGCACAAAGACTACTGGAGTTTAGGAAACACACAGTCCTCTCAGAAATTTTGTTTAAATTTTGGATGGTATTATGTGGAGACAGGATCTAGACCTGACCATCCTTGTGAGCCCCTTTCAACTTAGGATATTCAGTGGTTCCATGATTCTTTGATTCTAATTACTATTTGAACTGTGCAGTACTATGAAGATACAAGGGAGTATATCAGATTTAGACAGCATTGTAACTAAATTTGGTGACTGGCTTCTAGACAGTCCTTTACCTCTAGAGGTGACCCAGATCTGGAAATTATGAGTCATATAATAACATATTAACAATTCTTAGAGCCACACTGTACGTAGAATACATCTTTCAGAGGTAAAGAGCAGCTAGGAACTGTTCATAAACAGAAAAGAATAGGTGGTCATTTCTCCATGGAACTGGTCTCACTTGCCTGTGCTGTGTTGCTGACCCCAGTGGGTGAACATGAATCACCCAGCAGCCCTCTATCAACCTGGCTTTACAAGTAGGGTAACATCCCCTGCAAAACTTGCCAGTAGCATCTGCATGATGAACAAAGACCTAGATGCCCATACACAACTGATATCATCTCCGGAGTGTAAATCAGAGGACTTGGACTGTACTGTATTTCATAGAATTGATAGAATGTTTTGGTTTGAAAATGGCCTTTAAGATCATCTAGTTCCAACCCCCCTGCTATAGGTAGGGACACCTCCCACTGGACCAGGCCCTCCTCTGAATTTGCCCCAAGAGCTCCATGTCCTTCTTGTTTTGGGGGCCACAGAACTGGACACACTAATCCAGGTGGGGTCTCATGAGGTCAGAGTAGACAGGCAGAATCACCTCCCTCGACCTGGTGGTCACATTTCTCTTGGTGCAATCCAGGATACAGTTGGCCTTCTGGGCTACAAGTGCACATTGCCAATTCATGTTGAGTCTTTCATCAACCAGCACCCTCAACTCATTTTCATCAGGTCTACTCTCAGAAGATTTTCCACCCAACCTGTATTTGTGCTTCGGATTGCCATAACTCAATGCTTCCTTTTGAATGATCCTGTTTCTTTTCACCGGCTATTAGGAAAACTCTAATTTCAGCACAGAGATTAGACATCTAATGTCAGCAGTGTGAGTACATCTCAGAAAATACTCCAACAATTTGATTGCAGACCTACACTGCAATAAAATGGAGTTTGGCAAGGAATGCCAGAATTAGCGACAGAGGTAGATTAAAAGATGGAAGA
>VXAB01008098.1:675291-710104 GCA_013399175.1 Odontophorus gujanensis
GGGAGGGGGGTTGGGGTTGGAATTCTTCAACAGCCAGTAGTTGTACAGAATTTAAAGGATTTTAAAATAAAATACCTCTTTCATTGTCTTCCCTCAGGACCTTTAATTGAAGCCTGATGGACCAGATGAATGCCATCATTCCTTTGGGAATAATAATTTTGGGGCATGCTCAAGTGGATGGAGCAGAAATACTAATCCCAAAGGTGGTTAAACGAAGCAGCAGGCATGAGCTTGAGTCATAAGCAGAAAAGTGTAATGCCTTTTCCCAAAAGTGCTACAACAAAGAATGTAGGAGGAAAACTTGTACAGTATTCGAAATTTCAGAAGTATCTACATTACTTTGTATCATGCCATCATGATGTTAGTTTATAGCTAAAATGTACAGGGCACAACATCATCTGGGATGAATATAATGCCAGAACATTTAAGATGGTGTTCAGAACATTGTGAGAAAAATTTTATTTGTGTCATATAGGAAGTTTTGAAAAGGTTGCAAACTCTTCATTCTGATATTATTTTTCAGGTGAAGATTTCCAAAACTGTAACTGAAAGCCCAAGTTTGAAAAAATGCTAGTTTTCTGTTGAAAACTCATTTTTCTGATTTTGATTTTTTTTTTTCTGGAAACTAATAATATTAGCTATGAAAATTTCTTCATTTGAAAGCACTCTTCTCTCTTTCTCCTACCATCAGGACTTAATTCAGATTGTTTTCAGAGTGGAAAGGAATTGAAAAGGGAAAATATGTCCCTCCCAAGCATTTCTCCTTTCTCTGCTCTGTAATCTTATCTAGACATTTTATTACCCTTCGTTGTGGTGAATCTGTTTCTGACAGAAATTTCTGCTGTTGCTGCCCATTATCTATTTCTCTTTCTTAAGTATGGGAACATTGGGTCTTCTTCACAGACAGCCATAGGTCCAGAAATTGAGACATCCATGGATTGTAGAGATTGTAACTATTTTCAACACATTCACTGTAGTTTTGATTCTTTCCTGGCATATGCAGCATAGTTGGCATGAGTGTGCACTGTAAATCCCACTCTTTGTAGCGACAGCAGATTTATTGCATTAGGATTACACTGTCAGTCTCTGTTTGGGCAGTAGATCAAACTCTTCTTAGAAGTTCTTGGCTTAGAGACCCTAAGCTAACTAGTGCATGAATACTGCCATCATCTGCTAAACTATGATTTGAGAGACAGAAATCCTAAAAAATGAAAGGGAATGTAGTTGTTTGTTTTTTTCCTTATGGAGAGAGGAAGAGCTCATCTTCCCATTAAGAATCAAAAGGAATGGTAACTTATAACCTCCCTTGTGATCTCTCAATACTTTTTTTTTTTTTTCAAGGCAGGATTTTAAATGCTTTTATATTTTGAGACTGCCAAGTCCTTCCTGACTCTGTAGAATACAGACCAGCCGCTGATGGCTTGTGTTTGATAGATGAATGGTAATATCGATAAGGAATTTTCTTGTTAGGCTGAGTTGCTGACGTGCAAGTGCTGCATTTAAAAAAATAATACTGTTTGATTGATAGGAAAGTGAAGCTTATAAGAAATGTTAACTGGTGTTTATTGTAGATTAAAGAAGTAAAAAATGAAGGGAGAAACTGGATTTGATCTAATAAATTTCTAAAGCCCCATTTTGACACTTCATTTAATTCCTGAGTTCAAAATGAACCTTCGTTGTAGGCTAAGACGCATCTAGCCCAGAAAACTGGAGCTTGATGATGTATTAAGCAACATGACTCTTGCAGAGAAGGGCAACTTCTTTCATTATACCAACAGAAACCAGTCAGTCAGAGCTATAAAGCAATGTAATTGCTACATTAAACCAGCTGTTGCAGCCTAACACTGAAATCTGTCTCTATCTTCCCGTGCATCTGCATTAATCACACGGGCAGAAACCCACAATGAGAACATTTCTGTTAGTTGAAGCTTTCTTATTTTCAGGAAATAAAATAAATAAATAAATAAATAAGATAAATTTTGTAACAAACTGGTTGTTCTTGTTTAATAGAGCATTGCTCCATTGCTCCTTGTCTGTCCAGATGAACTGCAAATCTGGGGAGTGAGAACACTTTTTCTGATTACAATACTGCACAATATTCCTAGAAATAGCAGTATGTATTGGGAAAAATATGTCAGAGAAGAAGGCTAAGAGAAGAAAATTATTGGACTGAATACTTCAGATATGCATACTTTCTCTTGGACTTCATCACTAAATAAATAAATAAAATAAAAAGAGTCAGTTAATTTTTGCAGACAGAGTTTTTGCAATACCTCCACAAGATTTTCGGCACCAAGTCTGAGAAAATAGCATAAAAGGCAGTGGCAAAAAAAAAGCAGCAGGTGATGATGACATTCAAAATTCCAATCTGGTGAATGGCTCCATGTGAAATACTTCTCCTGGAAGCCTGAAAGCCTAATTGCTGCATGTGCAACATTTGAAGACAAGATTGCTGAACAAAATACCAGAGAAGGGAGAAAAATTTAGTTCTGGATGAAACACAACTACTGAGCAATGTCACAATGCAAACAAACCCCAAAAAATTTACACCTGGAAAACTGATAAAAGAGTTTCATAGTTGGATGTAGTTTTAGTAAACAGTTGTAAGGGAAAAGACATTTATAAGGAGTGAATATCAAACGATATGAGGAGGGAGATCTCAGTTACCTCTCTTTCCTTTGCTTTTCAGTCTTTTACCTCGAAGAATACAAAAATAAAGTAAAATAAAGATACATTGAAAATAGGAAACAGATAAAAGGATGTATGAAAAACAACAGAGAAATACAACCCCAGTATATCTCTACTGAGATTACTGGAACTATTTCAAGGCATGAACTAGAGTAATAATTTCAAATTTATATTAAAATCTTGGAAATTGGGATAAACAGACTTCAGTATTGAAAATCTGACAGACTCCATTGCACAACCCCTTCAAATGTGGCATATAGTTTATGTAGAGGATACTAAATTTAAATTAAAAATCACAAAGCAAAAATGATCAACATTAGCTTTGTCACTGAATGTATTCATGGAATGTTCTAAAATGTTGTTCCAGTGAAATTGGAATAAAATTGAATGGACATAGAATGGAAAAAAAAAATTCCCTCTTTGTGCAATCTGTTTTATTTATTTATTTATTTTCCTGAAAGTTTTCTAACCATTTGCACATTCAATAACAGGTAGGCATAATTTCAAGTAATTTCACATCTGTAATTTTGTAATCATTCTAATGCTGCATTAAAAATCAGCAGGAATAATGTATTTTCCTATCTCCAGCTGAGATCACTGAAAGAATAGAGAAATGTTAGTGCCTGCTCATATTTTCATCTTGAAATGAAAACAAGAGAATGGATCTATGTCAAAAGTAAAAGATAAGAATTTAATAACAGTCCAGGGGTGTGCAAAGTAAAGCTTCAAATTAGTTATTTATGGGACATAAAAGCCCACAGAGAATTAGTAGACAATAAGCCTGAGGAAGTGTTTTACAATACTGAACTGTCAGATATGTCTTAGGCTACCTGTATCTTGGTTGCAGCTGCAGCACGCAGTGCGCAGGGTAGAGTGACATGTAAAATGCCTCTGACTTCAGAATATGCATGAAATGGTGCTGGATAGTTTGGAGGAGTGTTGAGCCAAATGCTGAGGTAAAAGTGCATTGTAGAAAGGGTATCCCTTCAATGCATTCTCTGCTGAACACAGCACTGTTTTCAAGTTCACCTACTGCAGCATCTATTGCACCTATTGCAACATCTTTAAACTCAGTGAAGTTACCATTTTTCAAAAACAATTACAACATATTTTCCTATCAGAGTGAAATTCTGGTGAGTAGAATCTTCCTTCCTTTTCAAAGCTCACAGGTTCGACTAATTATCAGTCAAAAAGAGAGAAGTCAGGATATGCCAGTCTCAACTGTATGAGGTCTAAGGACAGGTTGGTGGCTTCAAAGAAAGAACCAAACTTAGTGAAAGAGTGAAGATAACATAGTCATGAGGCTGAGTGCTAGAAGTATGAAGTTGCTAGTAGTTCTGCTGCAGATAACAAACTCCATGTGCAGGCTGACTGCAGAAGTGAGGATCTGTGGGGCTATAGCCTGAAATCCTTCAGTAAACCCATCACCTCCAATATGAAGACACACCCAGACTCCAGCATGTCCTCCATTCCTCAATGAGTACTTTATAGCAGAGACAAATTATCTGCCTTACTTATAACAAGCCAAAAGCTCTAGCAACTTGAACTTGAATGAAAGTTGAATTAAAAAGAAAAAAAAAGTAAGAAAATTTGAAGGGTGAAACCAGAAATGTGTATTTCACTTAGGAACCTAGGAACCTATGGAGCTTAAAAGCCATCAAACACCTTGTAACAACTTTTCTACTGACTGCAAACAGAGAAAAATCCAAAATGATTTAGGTTAGTGGAGCACCAATGACCATGGTGTTAATCAACCATGTATTTCCTAGCAGAAATCAGACATAGTGGTTAGAAATAATACTGAAATTTAGTAGCTTCACAGGATTTGAAGGATTCAATGCATTTTTGTTTTAGAAGACATCACATTCTGGCTTGGCAGTTAACAAGTTTTTCATGGGTTTCACCAAGTTAAATCCATTCTGCATTCATAGAAAATTAGTAAGTTTCATAACACCTTGATAATAGGCTTACAATAGATTAGCTCGCAGCTGACATTAAAATACTGACACTCTCAGTCAGTGTTTTTATTACTTACCAGTTGCAAAAAGCGTGGTAGATTAGAAGTTTTCTAAGGCTTTTAAGAGGGATATGATCAAATACTCTGTCAGTGGAATATTCATTGTCCTTTATCTACAGTGCAATATTTGCTCCATTGTCCATGCACAGTGTGGGCACCAAATACACCTTCAACACAAGTCTTCAGTTATCAAGTACACTGATTTACACCAGTTTGAGTTCTGCACCACAAATTTTTACTGCAATGACTAGACTTACTGAATCTCAGACAATAATTTGCAAGATTAAAATTGAAAATAATAAGAAAAATGCCCTGGAGAAATTTCATCTTAGGCAAACAGAAAGGGTATAACTACCCAGGAGGTTATGCAAAACCATAAAAGAAGCTTGTCAGGTGAATGTGGTGCAGAACGGATCATTGTCATTTCTTTTCCTACATTTGCTTTGATGTTGATTTCATTATTAAGTTGGAAAATTTGTAGGGGAAAACTGTATTGCAAAATGAACTGAAAAATTTAGAAAGGAAAAAGAGGGAAGGATACTGTAAGGAACTTATACTGAGAAGGTTAGTGTCAAAATATAGAAATTTCAATACTAGACCCTGAGATACTATTAGAACCTCTTTACACTCCTCAGTTAGCCTTCAGGATGAATTCATTTCAGTATCCTAATAACTTGGGAGTGCAATATTAATTATTTTGTAGTATATGTTCTTTAGTGTACTACAAAGAGTTTGTAGTCACGCATACCTCAAATGCATTAAGAAATGATTACTTCTAATGTGATCCTGCTAGCTATATAAGGTCAGAGTAGTATCGTGCAGTATCAGCCACACAAGATCAAGTACATCTATCAATTACATCAGAGGAAACTCACTTGGCTTAGGTGAGAAGTCCAGTATTCCTACATTAATGTACCAGTTTTAACTTTTAATCATATGTTTTGATGACAGCTCTATTTCTTCTTCTCTACACAAATATGAAGATTGAAATTTAATGTTTGTTAGTGGTAATTAGTTGCTTTAGTTGCCACTCTTTTCCTTAATGATAGAGTTCACATCTTGTTATGATATGTTAGCTTTTTTATGAAGTCTCTCTTGAAATTTATGTAGAAAAGTATTTTTCTACAGAAAAATAAGGGTATTTACTAATAACCTTAATCTATTTTAAAGTTCTCTTAATGTATGCTAAATTTGCATACAAATAATTTTAAACAATGTCTAATTAATTTTTTCTATTTTCATTAATCTATGCAAAATCTTTGCCTCTAATTTGGACACTAGAATTAAGAAAAAATATTTTTGTAAACCTAAAACCTTCTGTCTGACTTTTTAAAATGTTTTTGGTAAAAAATATAGTGAAAAATACTTTCTATGAATTATGCTTGAGTGGAACGCAATTACAACAGGGAGATGCCCTGGAGATGAAGATTTTTGAACCCTTTATTATCTCAATTTGACTTCTGGATTTGATACAGTTCTGCTTTATTTTTCTGGACTCTATGAAAATATAGCAGAATGTAAGAGTTTTGAATGCAGATGCATGTTTTGAATAATTTTTGAATCACCAGAAGCACAGTAGATGTGTTATAATCTTCTCTAAGTGAGGAATTTGTAGTGCTACCAAAACAGGGTAAAAACTCTAAGGCAATTACTACTGTTTCATGGCAGTCTGTACTAAAGTGTTTCCATGCATTTGAGTCCTGCACATAGCACTTTGGAGACTGAACTCAGTGAGGATCTGAACATAAGTTTGTTTGCATGTCAAGGCACAGGCGAGCTGTTTACAATGCTCCTTAACATGGCAGTGGAGAGAAGATGTATCCCTTTTCCCTTCCTAGTACTTTTCCCAGCTGCATTAGCCCTGTGAAGCTGGACATCTCACCTCTGAGAGAGGAGATATAACATTACATATAATTGCTGGTGTTGCAGTTTCTGAGGTGAGTTTGTTCAAGAGCTTAGGAGGGGTACCCCATGACAGTAGGAACACATCTAAATTGATAACACATTAGCCTCCACCCTTGCCCTATTAACCTACAAGTGGACCGGCACAGCTCAGTTGAAGAGACTTACGGTCAGCAACATTTATTCTCTGTAATAGTGAATTGGGTCCTAAATGTAGTAGAGTTAATTCAGGAAAACTCTGCAATGACAAAATATCCAGAAACGTACAATTGATTCCCAGCCCTCTCTTCCCTCGCAGCAAAAGTAATGTATGCCAGTCCAAAGCTGTGTAGAGATTGGCTCAGATTGGGCTCTTCTTGCTCCCACCATTTAAGAAACCTACCTCAGTATGGGGCAGACATTCCCATTCATGCAGTGTCTTTGTAGGGAAACACATTTATGAAGACTGAGGTCTATGTCCTGGTTAACATTTAGTCGTGTCCAAAATTAAAATGTGTGAAAGATTTTTGTGTTAGCAGAAACACTAATTAAGATACATTTATGGCAGCAGAAACTTTGGTTTACTAGATTTGAGTACTTTGCTGGTGTAATCTGTATCTCCACTAGGATTTGCCTGAGGAAGCCACAGTGTATCAATAAATTAGGTTTGAGACTACTGTTCCTGCAACTGCTAAACTAATGTGGCCCTAGCAAATAATCCAAAATGTATACAGTTACCTGGGCATGTCCACTATATCCCTTGGAATGAAATCCCATTTTGCATTGGTGGTGATGATTTAAAAAATGAGGATGAGTAAAGATAGATAGATAGATAGATAGATAGATAGATAGATAGATAGATAGATAGATATAGAAGAGGAAAAGTCTATTTCGAACAAAAAGTCAAGAGTTAATTTCCCATTTCTGTAGAGGTTTTTAACAATTTCAGAAGGAAATTAATACATTCTCCATATGCATAGAATTCTTCTTGTTATGTTAACATATATGTTCCATAAATGGCTTCTACACAAAAATCAAGAAATAATAAAGTGGCTTTGAATAATTGTCTCTTCAAAAATGTTGAAAATGCCATAGATATATGAGGAAAGCTATGGCAAGACTGTTATACATGGAAATCTGGACATTGCAGATACAATAATATATTTGAAAACCTCAATTTCTTTCTTTCTTTGTCCCAGTGTTCTATTTACCACTGCACTGGTTTGTTTCACTCTGAACAATAATATCATTCTTGTATCCTTCTTTGGTAGTGTGCTGTTGTCTTCTCTAGAGCTCCATATCCTGTTTGGCTCTTGCTTGGAGTGATTTTAAAAAAATCTACTACAAACTTTGGTGTTCACTTCCTGAGCTCTTATTTTAGGGTTAGAAATTGAATAAATACAGACATTAGTGATTATTTTATTATGCTGTTCTTGAATTTTGACAAATCAAAACAAGAAAAGTTACTCAGTTCAGTCTGTGCAAATCACTGACAATACGAAGTTTACACTGATGTGAATTTAAAGACAGTCTATATGAATCACAAATTAATCTACTGTTTTTTTGATGTAATTACATTGTACCTTAATGTAGTACCTTCTAATGTATGATTTCTCTTTTATAATACCAGTCACTGACTTATTAATACAGAAATTTTTCAAATCTCATGTGTATACCATATCATTAGATGATGATTGGTCAAAAAACTGTTGGTCTTCTGTCATTCCACACATGAATGTTCTTCAAAAAGATCAGGCAAGGAGAATAAAATAAGAATGAGTAGAAAAAACAGAGTATGTCGAATCTAAGGTGATGGAAGAAACCTAGGTATTAGGTTTCAAAGTTATGTTTTTCACAGTATATGAACAAATGCATCTATTCCCATCTATAACTTAAATTAACTATTTATCAGTGGGATACGGTTGTTAATCTAAGTTAACTGGTTTCATTTTGTTTTCATTTATTTTCAAGATACTTCCACAATTCAAATCGTAAATAGTTTTCAGAAAAATAATTCATCTTGAACCAACAGAAGCTCTAATAATAAAATTGACAGAATCTTACTGTTTCCATTTATATCAGTTACATATTATCAATAGATAACTAGATATTTAAGTTTATAATTTTCAGAATTGTTACATGTGAGGAATGGTGTAACTGAAGATAGAACTTGAATATGATGAGACCCAGAATGCTGAAAGAAAAACTTTGCCTTTAAGTCAAGACGAAATTCTGAGATGAAATCTGTATTTTAATATTTACCATTTAGGGCTGGAATTTGTGCAGCAGGTCCCATTCACTATCATTATCATTTTTATATATTATGACTATTATAATCTGTTAATAGGCTGTATAATCAGTAACAACTCAACAATTCACAGGTTGCAAAGAATTTACCACAGTTCCACTTCTATTAAATTGAAATTATGAAGCTGTCTTTCAGAACACTGCTGTATCATGAAAAAATGTGTAGCACATATTTTTATCTGTATGCATGACATATAAGAGGCAGAATTATTTAACAATTGCTCTCCAAAACACATAACAAGGGTGCAGCTGTGAGAGGCACTAACAGGTTTTAGATTTTGGAGAAGTGACAAATTACCACAATAAAATGTGTGATGTTGAATGCACAGAACCATACAGTTAACTGACTAAACAAGTTCTGGGGAAAAAAAAAGGACAGAAGAAAATAGGTATACTAGAGAATCATACATGAAAGCAGCATGACTTAAAAAATATTCTGTTTCACTAGATAGGCTCTGAACCTGGGCAAGAAATACCAAGTATTTTTATTTCATCCCACAGTGATAACAAAACTTGTTTTGTTGCTGTTATTTATGTGTTATACTGCTGAAAGAGAAACAAAATTCCTGTGCATCATGGAATCATAGAATTATAGAACAGTTTGAGCTGAAAGGGACCTTTACAATCATCTAGTTCCAATCCTCCTGCTACAGGCAAGGACACCTCCCACTAGACCATGTTGCTCAAAGTCCCCTCCAGCTTGACCTTGAACACCTCCAGGAAGGAGGCATCCACAACCTCACTGGGCAGCCTGTTCCAGGGTCTCAATGCTTTCACAGTACAGAATCCAGGACGCATTTGCCTTCTGGGCTACAAGTGTACATTGCCAGTTCATATTGAGTCTTTCATCAACCAGCATCCCCAAATAATTCTCCTTAGGGTTGCTTTCAAATCATTCTCTGCAGTGCTGATCATTTCATCAGCTTTTACCTATCTCCTAATCCAGCAGTATAAATCAGTCTACTAGTGGTAAACTGGACAGTTTGCAAGAGATGGGCAGTTTCTGTGACAAAAGGGAACTGTATGTTTAGCCTAAGCAATATCCCTCTTTAGTGACACGGAATCCCCATCAAAATGTCATGTCTATTCTTTCAAAGCGAAATCCATTATCTGAGTTCCTCTTTTTTGCAATAAAAAGAGTATGTATTTATCTGACCTCACATTATCTAAGCAAGCATATAAATCAGTGGGATCTTAATCAAGTTTATCATTAAAATTTTATAATTAAAATAGATATGTAGGGATTTAGTAAGTACTTTGTTAAAGAGTCATCGCAGTCACAAGGAATTACATAACACATTTCAATCTCAGAAAATACACACACCTATGCAAAGGTGGGAGTGAGGTGGGGTCAATAAACGAGCCTACTTTCTTCCTTTGACATTTTGCTTTAGGTAATGAAGTTTTGGTACCTTTCAGAAGCCTTTTTTTCCCACCAGCTCAGTGCTGGCAGTTTGCAAATTCCCAGGGTTTAATTAGGACTTGGGGCTAGGCCTTCAGAAATATTTTGCCTCTGTTGCTGTATCTTGTGTTTGTTTTGAGTATACATAGGCAAGATAGAGCAAGAGCTGAAAAGGACAGGGATGGAGGATGCCTTAGCTTTCTTACTTTTTGGACTTCAGGTTGACGGAGCAGGAGAATGTCTACCTGCTTGAGATCAGAGCTATGTAGACAAGTGACCTTCAAAAGAAGGAAAGAGATTGCAAACATCCAAGGAGGAATGAGGAATGTTTCTGAGTACATTACAATTCTTTACAACTGCAAGTTACACTGAAGCCAATAGGAAAACATGAGCAAAAAAAAAAAAAAAAATTGAAGGAAGACTTCTCACAGGCACTGTCTCAACCTAGTAATCAGAAGACTGAACTTTATTTTGTCATGTGATTTTCTCAAACTTTTACAAAAGTTTAAGACTTTGTTATATACATTTTATTTCTACTGCACCACATATTTTTTACCAGAAGGGACATGTTATTGCTTTGGCCCTTTAAAAAGTTATTTCATTAGAAGTACTTGCAGCAGTAAGAACACTTGAGATATGCTGCCAAGAGCCTTTGTGCACACATAAATTGACTTAGGAATCTTGACTCTTCACCCCAAATAAATACAAACTTTTGGCAAAACTAAGACAAAGAGAGCTTAATGATTTGATACTAAAGCTATTTCAACAAGCATCTGTCAGGTAGCATATACATTTTATTATGTGTATGCTACCACAGTCGAAACAAGCAATAACTGTAAGCCAATTATTACTCTCCAAGGCGAGAGATCTTCTAGGAGTAGAATTCCGTGCTACTCCCTAGGTGACAGAAGAGGCAGTTTCCCAGAATAAAGCTTTTTTTCTTTTTGGCATCCTTGTTTCTTATCATACTTGTCATTCAGACTAGCAAACATGAAGTCAATCGACATTTCTGAGACCAGGACGTTGCTCAGCCTCTCACTGTCTGGGACATGAGAGTTTTGCTCCAGGTCTTCTGAGCTGAATAATTTGTTCCAGGCTCTTAATTTTACAGAGATAAATCAGAGATTATGGACCTGCTGCCAAATAGTTCCTTAATCTCCTTGTTAACATCCCCTGGCCTCAGCTCTAAGGCTTGCATCATACCCTGTGTTCTATCCTTTGTTCTCCCATAGCAAAGCAACAATACTTTAGTGAAACAGTGTGTCCTGGAGTTTATTGAGGACTGGAACTTCATCAGAATATGGCCTGTGATTAACTTACCCCTGAAGTTTGTGAAGAGAGGAATCCCTAGACCAAAAGTATGTCAGTATACCAAAAAGCAAATGGGATGAACTACTGGTGACAAAATAATAATTTGTATGTGGAATGTCTTCTCTTTAATTAAATATTGGACTAGGAAGAAATAGCAGTAATTTTATAAAATTTGCCCCCAAAAATGCTTAATCTAAGCATTGTGATAAGCAATGCACTTACTCTAAGAGGTGGTAGCTACCCATGTATGAAAAAATAAAAAATAAAATGAAATAAAAAGATGTCTGTGAGTTATCTCATAGGGTAGAAAATCATTCCTAAAATAATTCCTTGTAATCCTAAATGAATAAATTGCTAACAAAAACAAATGAACAAACAAGTAAACAAACACAAAACACACACACACACAAAGCATGTTTTGAAAGAGATACTCCATCTGTGTAATCACCTCTAGTGATTATACACAAAGGTATCTTGGTTTAAAGTTCCCACTAATTCTTTGAAGATCAAAATTCTATTTTTTCTTGTCTCTACAATCTAACTAGTAGCATTTTTTTGCCATACCTTGAATCCTGAACCAGTTATACACAGGTGAGGTTTCTAAGATGTGTAAGAAGATATCTTTGAAATTACAATCTGCCTTTAGGTAGTTGTATTGTGTTGAGGAAATCTGAACTTTATTACACTTGTGATTGTTGCTTAGGGATTTCAGGGTTTTGAACTAGACATTTTTTATATAGTAACTTCAATAAAACATAATAAAGCAAGAAAACATACCATGTTTGTCTTAACAGGCAGTCATTTTTTACATGAAAACTTGTCTTCTCTTATTTACAACTTACTGTTCCGTAAAGATAAGTTGCAAAACGAGTACAGTATTTTTTCCTTTTTTTTAAGTCCTGATGAAACATATCTTTTCTTTTTTCTTCTTTCTTTATATTCTACGACACAGCACTTCAGTAACAAATTCTGTTTCCAAAAAAAAAAAAAGAAAAAAAATCACTCAGCCATAATCAGTGCTTAAAAAATTATGAGCAGTTTTTTTAAATTTCTTTTTTTTTTTTTTTTTTGGAACTGCGAGAAGTCAGCTGTGATTTCAGAGTATAATAAATGCATTTGGTTGAATTCCTCCATTGTGCTGTGAGGAGAGCTTGTCTTCAGCTAATTTGGATTCTGAGGACTTTGTCCAGTGAACACTCCATGCACTTTTAAAATGTAGTTAAGAGAATAATTAATGAATACATTGAAAAGCCATTCCTTTTTTTTTTTTTTTTCAGTTTATGCCCAGTAGATTTCATAATTGTTACCACTACTGATAACTCATTTGGCAAACACTCATTGTTTTCAGTGGGATTAATGTCTACTACACTAGTTCTCAGTCTCATCCATTATTAACAATATGAAATTAATAACTTGCAACTAAAGGTCTTCAAAGCAATCCCAAAATTGCCTGGGCTGCTTCTCACAGTGTCTGAAACAAGTTAACATATTCTGCAGAATGCAAAAGGCAGAAATACAGCAAACTGTGTGTCATGGTTCCATGGTAAACTGTTGACACAGTGCAATAGCATTGATGGTGTTTACTGCTGCTGTTCAGGAATAACCATGAGTGATAAACACTGTAGCAAGAAAAAAAAAATAATTAGAACATGCTGGACCTTTCAGTTACTGATTACCTGAGGTAAAAAGTCTGCAGAGACTACAAACTTAAACTGTGCTGTGTGGTACAATAACTTCGAATTGTTGATCTATTCCAAACTTTGGTAAAGCTAGGGTAAATTCAAGTTTTATAACCAATCCCAAGCTCACTGGTATGCTCTTTGCCACATTTCTTTTAGAAATGTTTTTCAAAACTCCAAGTGTTTCATTAGGTTTTTGTTTGAGTAAGTCCATTATATTCTTCTGAGTTTTGGTCAATATGACTTCTGACTTAGTATTTTTTTGAAAGAAAACTGAACAGAACTTTTATATGAAAATATTTTTTCCAGGAAAGAAAATGGCTTATTGACTTATTGAAAATAGAAGGAAATCATTCACTGAGATCACAGATCTTTTACCCCAGTGAAAGTTGTCTGCCAACACACAAGTACTATTAGATTTTGAAGCAACATGGCAACTTATTATTTGCATGGCAATCCTGTCTCAAATATATTTCCTTAACTTTCACAGTGAACAGGAATTCTTTTTTTTTTTTTTTTTTTGCAAGTACACTGGCAATTAAATGGATAGAAGATTGAAGCTGAATTTTTCTAGACTGTATGCTAATAACAATAGTCTATCTTCTGCCTGCAAAGCAGTGTAGGAGAATTCATGATGCTCTACAGAATGCCTTTGCATTGTCTTGAAAATAATAATGCCACTCCTACTCCGTTACTGATAGTAAGACAGACACACAGCAAGAAATTCTGACAGATATCATGTTGTGGGTGCAACAGGTATGAGCTCATAAATAATCACCTATTTCTTTACACGTGTCTCCTTTTGTGGAGTTTATCTTTTTTTCTTTTCACAAGTCAGCGCTGCATTCTATCCACTGTATAGATTTCTTATTTAGATAAGAATCTTCATGAAATACGGGAAAGTGAATATAGGTAAATTGCCATTTCTGCCAGTATGTAAAGTCTTTTATTTTATTCAGGCTGTTGGAGGAATATGAGAAATATAGCATCCTAATTGTTGTCATTCTCATCAGAAAATTGGTCCTCAGTATCTAGAATGCATACAAATATTAGCTCTTTTCATAAGAGTTATAATTTTCAGGCAATTACACTGGCATAGTGTATGGCACTGATGCTGCCACTGCTCTAATTTTCTAGTGACTTCTTTGTTGCTTCCATATTGTCCTGCCTGAATTGGTATCAAAGGGCAGCTAACAAGACAATAACAAAACAAGCTTTTCAGCTCTTACTCCAGTTCTAAGCCAGGAACAATGTGTTCTAGCTAGTTTCTCAAGGGTGCTTTAATGGGGAGGAATATTATCTTTATCTCACCCTGCTACCTCCATGGCCGTTACGACTCCATTTTTCATCTGCTCAAAGGCTGACCTTAAGCTCACCCGTTGCTTCCTTGAAGTGTGGTGATGCATTTTTCCTTGCTCTGAGTGCTGGGGTACAGTCTACTTTTTCAGCTCCATGGACCCGCCAGAATTATACAGTGCATCTCAAGGTACAAAGGTCTCAATAGACCTGTTACAGCTTTCTCTCAGTTTGGATATCTGTGTGGACATCGAACAGCTGGTGGCTGTTCCACTTTCTCTTACAGTTTAGCCCACATCTTTATTCCTCTGGTAGTCACAAGCCAGTCACAAATTGTCAGCCTCACACAGTGCACACCAAACATTGTATTTATGGCATGTGAGGACACAAAGTCAGGAAAATAAGTGCACTGTGCTGAAGCTGATGATCTTTCTCCCAGCATCTTCCTTTTATCCGCAGTCTTTGATATACTCACAACTTCCAGAGCTATTAAGAAAGCCAGACTTCTTACAGGAAAGTATGCATCTGTCTGAAACTTGACTGCTCATCTCTCAGGGGTCTTAAGGGTTTGAATCTTTCTGGAAAAAAATGCAGCCTCCAAGGTTCAGCATGCTATGCCAGGCAGTCTAGAGTCACTTCATCACCTCCTAGCTGATGGGATGAAAAAGGCAGAAATCATACCCATTATTCAGGTTGATTTCCCAGCAAACTTGCTAATGAATTAGTGTAATAAAGGACAGACTAATCAAGATAACTGTAATGCAAAAGTGCCAGCATTTCTGCAAAAGGTTTGTCAATCCTAAAGAAAGTACATAGAGGCAAGTTAACGTTCATCAGTTTCATAGAGAAGTATTCATACCACCAGGGGTGACAGGCTGGTTAGTCTCTGCCAAGTTTTTGGTACTGAGGTTGTCCAGTCACTAGAGTGTCCACCCTGGGCTTTCTCCCCCAGGAGATACTGACAGCAACTGGACAACAAGATGTTCGAGGGGGGAAAAGTAGTGGCACTGGTGGCTAATGAACTGAAACCTCCAAATGTGGGGAAACCAATCTCTCAAAAGCTATTTATGTAATACTTCTGTCTGACTGACATTTTTTGCTCAATTTTAAAGCTCTGTCCATGCCGCCCCTTAGTAAGGTGACCATTTAAATAACAGCAGGAGAGAATAAAGCACTGTGTATCAGGATAAGCGAGGTCATTCACAGGAAGCAAATACACTTAGTTGCAACTACAGAGCAGTTTCTCACAGTCAAACTTCTTCTAGCTATGCAGGAGCTAGAGGCAGTTTGTATGTTTTCTCAAGATAACACAAACCCTTTCTCATAGGCTATTCACTCATTTAGGCAGTGATCTGTACTTTTCCACACAGTAATTCAGTCAGAATAACAATTGTTATAGAGATTTTTGTTTTCTTTTCCAATCTCTTAGTGATTTAAATCTTGTCTCTGAATATTCCAGGTATGCCGATCCTACAAATTGAAGTCAGTTTTGCAGTATTTTCAAGAACTATGGGAGATGAGATTTTTCAATTCCTGTAATTCTATGATTTCTGAAAATTTTCTTCAAATATCATTTTCCCAAGAAATGAAATTGTTTTCTAGTTCTCTGGTTACAGGGAAAATCAAGCCTTTAAGATTCAAGTGCTGAGAACACAAATAAGAAGAAGCCCTGACAGTGTGCTTATATGCTTTCTACTTTCAGTTTGGTTTGGTTTATTTTTCTATTGCTGTAATTCTTGAGCTAAATTCATGACTTCTATAGACCTAATACAAAAGTTCTTAAAACTGCAGAGGCTAACACTTACAGGAACATTAGAAGGAATTTGGAGAAGATGGTGCATGACTCTGATGGTCGACCCTGACTAACCAAACATCTGTATCTGAAAATGTTTCTTTGTGATGTCTGAATGGGTTTATGACATTCCATAAATGTCTTCTCCCCTTTCTCCTTCAAACGTAGTGTTTCATGAGTATTTCTTTTTTTTTTTTCATCCATTTTTTTTCTTCAATTCTTAAAGTATAATTGACTATTTAATGAATCATTGTCAGCTTCCCTAGGTATAGTTATCCCATTAAGCTAAAAGGCACATGATTAAATTAGGAGCCTAACCACACCTCAGTGTAAAGCTCCGAAAAAAATAATACTAAATTACATAAAATGGTCAATATAATCCATACCAACTGATTCAGGATGTGGTATCCTCAAGCAACGTGCATTAACTTTTTAATGCAATACACTGATTGTTTTATAAATCACATACTTGTGTATCAGTGATGAGAAAATCCTATCCAAAAGGTCATTTACTCCAGGGTTTTTAAAAGGAGTCTCTAATTGGCTTCTGAGAAATCCACAGGCTATTTTGCATGGTGTTTTCACACTTATTTACAAGCCACTTAGAATTAGCCTACACTTTATTTTCATTTTTTAGTTTTCCCTCAAATTTTTTCTTTCTTTCAACACACAGGAATACATGTGAGGGCTTTTGAGTAAAAATGTTTTACTATTTTTGCTATCATTTAACATGCCACAGTGTAAATAAGCCATGCAGAACAAACAAACAAACAAAAAGCTATTTATCTTAATTCTTTCCCCTTTTAGGGTGTTTACTTTTGTTTAGCGTGTCCTGACTCAGCTCTGATTTTGTCATTTATGATCCACTTTTTATCAAAATGTCACCAACATGATTGCAAAACTTGAGATATATTTTTCACTATGGACATTGTTCTCTTTTTCAGACTGGTGGCAGCTCCTTTCTTCCAACTGGGTGCTTGGTGTCTCAGGAGATGGGAGGGGAACAATTCCTCTAAGCACAGAGGATGAGGAAAAAAAGAGCCAAACATCTTTTCAACATTAGCTTTCACTGGCTTTTTGTTTGACCAAAATCCAATATCATCTCAGCATCGGGACTCTTGTGGTTTCTACCCTAATTTCTCAGGCCCCATTCTGAGACAATCCCTTCACATCAGAACTTGCAAACAGATGGCCAACTCCAGAGCAGATTCCCCCCAGGAGCTTTCTTGGTCTCTGAAGTGGCTGCTTACACCTGACTCCTCTCACAGATGACAGGGTGTAAATTCTCTTCCTTCACAGAAGTCACCAGGTATAGTCTAAAGCTCCTAAAGTCACATCTCCTAGGTTCACTGGGGGCTTTGCTGCCTGTCAGGTACTGCTCTTTCTATTCATCAGTGTGTTCTGCACTCTCAGGGACTTTTACTTCATCCTGCTAGGAGATGTCCAGTAAACAATTTAAGGGGCTCCCCAAAGTATTCCTTATGCCTTTGTACTCATAAGCCTGTGCAAAGAATGATAAGCTTGTTATTAGGATAATGGTCCAAGTGCAACAAAGGCTCCCACCTGCTCCTCCATGGAAGGGTGCACCAGCTCCATAACAATTAGCATCAATTACAGTGGGGCTGGCTGGGAACTGGGCACTCACTCTTCTGTGTTCTGCAGGTGCGGGATTATCTCCCTGACCTCTCACTCCCAAAGATCCCTCTCACAACAGGAGCAGGAAACAGTCAGATGAGACTTATATACCATCCCCCTCCTTCCAGCAGCCATGCAGAACATTGGCTATTCATGTCATTTCCAGGGCACCAGGATTAGTTTTAGGAAAATACACAGAGAGCAGGCTCCCTCTCCTTAGATCCAGTTTGCCATCCTGGACACTCACATTCTTGTGTATCCTCTTGTTTCTTGGTGTCAGCAGCCTGGCTGCAAAGAAAAGTAAATACAATACAGGACCTTTGAAGGAAAACAGGGTTTGATAATAGTAAAAATAGTAGTAATAGTAATAGTAATAGTAATAGTAATAGTAATAGTAATAGTAATAGTAATAGTAATAGTAATAGTAATAAAGAGAGCCCCACAGCTGTCATAGCTGAGTGGCACACAGTGGTGTGCAAGTAATACACCAGAATAGATTTCTATATTCCACTGCAATGGCTTTTGGGTGCAAATGTGATCATGGAGCCTGCTTTAGTTTAGTGCGCACTGGCTAGCCATCACTCATGAAGGCATGCAGCACAAAGCTAGATGTAGCACAGATAATATAGATAACATTCTGCCATGGGAGATCATTTTGGAGACAGTAAGAATGACTCTTTTTCTGTCAAAGCCAGTGAATTTACAAGGCTATTTATACCTGGACACAGACAGCATTGGGCCTCCAAAGCAGAAAAAACAAACCCCTTTGTGTTGAAACATTGTTCATTTTTGGTACATTTTCAAAAAATAAGTGTAGTCTTTCTTCCAAAGAGCAAATAATGCTCTTTATGTATTACAAGTTTTATATATATATATAATATTTATAAATTCAGCATTTCCTTACCTATGTAATAAACTTCATATGTGCATATATCACACTGTTGTCTATAAAAGTATTTGTGAACAAGAAGGAGGAAAGAAGGGAGAAATCAAATAAATAAATTACAAAGATAAAGAAGAGTAATTTTTTGCTCATCCGAAAAAGCTGCACTAGGCAGAGCTGGTCATGGCCACAAGTAGCCCAGAAGAGCATGTGGATGGACCTAGGCTGGGAGTTGCTAAGAGACAGGGAAACCCTTAAAGCATCCTAGTGAAACCATCTGATAGACAAAGACAGGAAATTATCCCCCACGAACTGTCTATTTCATAGAATCATAGAATGGCCTGGGTTGAAAAGGACCAAAAAGATAATCTAGTTTCAACTCCCCTGCTGTGAGCAGGGTTGCCAACCGCTAGACCAAACTTCCCAGAGCCACATCCAGCCTTGCCTTGAAAGTCTCCATGGATGGGGCATCCACAACCTCACTGGGCAATCAGTTCCAGTGCATCACCACCCTATGAGTGAAAAACTTCCTCCTAACATCTAACCTAAATCTCCCCTATTTTAGTTTAAAACCATTTCCCCTTGTCCTATCACTATCAGCCCAGTAAACAGTCATTCCACCTCCTGTTAATGGACTCATTTCGAATACTGGAAGGCCACAATGAGGTCTCCCCAGAGCCTTCTCTTCTGCAAGCTAAACAAGCCCAGCTCCCTCAACATTTCCTGATAGGGGAGGTGCTCCAGCCCTCTGATCGCCTTAGTGGCCCTCTTCTGTACTTGTTCCAAGAGCTCTGTGCCTTTCTTGTGCTGGGGATATAGTTGGCCCTCTGGACTGCAAGTGCACTCTTCTGGCTTATGTCCAGCTTCTCGTCCACCAGGACACCCAAGTCCATCTCCACAGGGCTGCTCTACAGGAGTTTTTCCCCAGTCTGTATAAATACCTGGGATTGCCCTGGCTCCAGTGCAACACATTGCATTTGGACTTGTTGAACCTCATTAGGTTCACATGGGCTCACTTCTCCAGCCTGTGCAGGTCCCTCTGTCTCTTTCACAAGAAACGCTTTGCATATCAGTTGAGCAGCTTATGGGATCTAACTGATTTGTTCGTTGGATCTGAAATTTTATTTCAGAAAATGCCTGACATTCTAAATCTGGGATGAGTTGCTTTATGGACAGCCTGAACTGATGGAAGATATTCACAAGAATCAACTCTAACTCCTGGCTCCACACAGGTCAACCAAAACCTTGTATCTGAGAGCAGTGTCCAAATGCTCCTTGAACTCTGGAAGCTTGGGGTCACAACCAGCACCCTGGGGAACCTGTTCCAGTGCACGGCCATCTTCTGGTGAAGACTCTTTCCCTAACCCCCAACCTGACCCTTCCCTGACATAGCTCCATGCCGTTCCCTATGGCCCTGTCGCTGTCACTGAGAGTAGAGCTCAGCACTCTCCTCCACTCCCTGGGAGGAGCTGCAGTCATCATGAAGTCTCCACCCTGCCCTGGGCTGAACAAATGAAGGAATCTCAGCCACTCCCCATATATCTTGCCATCCAGACCCTTCTCCATCTCTGTAGCCCACCTTCAGAAGCTAATAGTTTTCTATCCTTCTCGTATTTCAGAACGTGAGCCTGCACACAGTGCTTGAGGTGGGGCCACACCAGAACATGGATATAAGCCGTCATCCATGGTTTATTTGATTCTTAAGCAGAAACACAACAGAGAAAATAGAATGATCTGAAAAATTTCAATGGCAACCATGATCCATGAACCATGGACCATGATATCCATGAATCATGAATCATGAACCATGATAATGCTATTTACCACAGTGATATTACTTCTTCAGCTTATATAGAGGGTGATGGCAGCAAGGCCTGAAAATGAGTATTCTCAAATAAATCCTCAAAGTTTTTTTTTTTAGACAAAAAAGCCACAGCCCTGAACTTCTTACATATTTGTGAGTTGTACTTTAATACTTAACAATATATCAGTGGAAAAATAGCATAAATTGAGTACTAATTGTATGGTAGTTTAGTTGGCTATGTTTAGTCCTGCATTGCACCGATTATATGTCATTCTTAAAAAACAGTAACATAAAGGCTTGTAACAACATCTACTAATAACGGTGTTCTTCATCAAGAAGGTTAGCCTTTTATACTTAATTAGAAATCAGCACCGCTGCTCACAAAAGATGGGACTTCTTCAGCAGAGAGAAGACAAAGTATGTCTCCCTGAAGGATTACTATTCAATATTATAGCCAATAGGCATAGGATTTTATGGAGCAGGAAGTGTAGTGGGGTTGTAATCACTTCAGAATAGCAAGTGTTTTTAACGGCACACTATGTAAGAGCTTTGGGAAAGGAGAAAAATAAAAACACATAGATTTCATGCCAGCTGGAGTATTGCATTTCTAAGGAGGGAAGGACACATAAGGAAGCGTACAGTTCAAATCTTCATGATAATAAAATAGGGAAGGGGAAGGAGAAGGAGAAGGGGAAAGGGAGGGGAAGGGGAAGGGGTTGAGGGAGAGGGAAGTAGGAGGGGAGGAGGTATGGGGAGGGAAGGGAAGGAGTGTACCATATGTGAGGCTATAGGGTTTTGAGAAAGTATTCGTTTAAGGTCTTCTCTATTAAGATTTGAGGTGGAGGACGTTAGACCCGTTTTTTGGTTTTTTGTTGTTTTGTTTTTGTCTGGAGAGGGCCTGATTTTATTATGTTATTTATAGGAACTTTCAGCCAAAGGGTACAGAGGTTTCTGTTTGCTGGTAATCGCTTTGCATACATGTGGGGACATGGGGTAATTTTTAACTGACTTGACAAACCAGTTTGAGAATGAGCAATATCAAAACAAAACAGAGAGGGGTTTTTTTTGCTCTAAATGCAGTGATAAAGTGTTACTTGTAAAGGCACAATGGCAAAATGAAAATCACAATGCGTCAGCTGGTGGGAAAAAGTAAAAGTGACAGATAAAGCATCCCTGTACTGGAGGAGCTGCTCTCAGTGGTTCCTGCAAGAACACCAGAAGAGATTCTCCAAAAATGCCTCTCTTGCATGCATCTCAGCCCTTCCCATCCTAAATAAATACACCAGCCCTTTGAGAGGAGCATAGCTGTAAATACAGCATGGACAAAGGCTGGTAGTTGAATTACAGTTCCAAACACAAAGAGAGAATTGAAGGGAAAAAGGGAGGGGAAATCCCTCTGTGTTTATGAGCACACATCAAAGAACCACTTCTAGAAATCTGAACACTCAGAAGTGGGAAGACAAAGCATTGATAGGAAACCTGAAACAATTGAATAAAACCATTGTGTATACGCATTCAGTAGGTTAAAGTTACACGTTTACACAGGCATGGGGAGGTTACATTCTGATATTTAGTATGTGTGAATATGTGCATGGTGGATCTATGAAGTAAGTTAAATCAGCACAGGTGCAACATTAACTTAAATAAGAAAATGTGTTTTTATATTTTCCATGTCATTAGAAACAAAATTAATTTCCTGTTTGTTTTTTTTAATTTCAACCACTATAGGTTTTTTTTCATTAATTTTACTTAGATCTTTGTTTATTTTTATTGATTGTAAGCATAAAGTAAATCGTTTTTAGTGTAGATTAATTAATTAAGGTCTTCAGCCTGTAGTTTGATGTAAACAGTGTTACTGCCTACTATACCACATAAACTCATTAGTATTAAAATAAATGGCAAAACAAAATAATCAACTTAACATGTCAGATTTTTCTTCTGGTGCACCTACAATATCCGTGTATATTGGGTATAATTCTCCAGAGTATGTGTTAGTGTATTTTCATTACAATCACTTCTGTCACTGGCTTAAGTAATTAAAAATATTTTCTGTATTGTATTTTATTAATTTAGACTGAACATTTAGCAGTGGCATTTTTGTTAGTGTATGCCAAATATCATATGAATATCAAAGTTAACAGTTTTAAACTGGGAAAATTCTTGGGACTGTGACCAAAGGCTTCAATTTTATTCTTTTTTTTTTTTATTCTAATTATCAACACCCATTAATGAACACAGGAGCACATGGGTCATAATATCATCTGCAAATATGACACCGATCAAAATGAGTTTTATTCCTATTCCTGCTCTTTAGAGCATTAGTTTTACTCTCACTTATATTCAACAGTTATTATATATAGGATAATTACAAAGTTACACCTGGCATATAGTCTTTCTCTTTGGGAACTGCAGATCAACGTGGTTTAGACTGAAATAAGACACTCCAGTTTCAGTTACTAAAAATCATTCTTCAGCTGAGAGGAAGGAAGGAATGGGTTATTCATTCATGTAAAAAGAGTGAGTTTCATTGTTTTCTTCGATTCTGGTGTTATCATACTTTGTCAAGGGTTCCTTTTTTTCCAATCAAATTCATCAGCTGTGAAATATATTTCATAAATGAAATTGCTCAAGAGCTTAAATATCTCTTGTTAATAAAATTAAAGATTTGAAACTATTTACACGCAATGTCTATTACACATTAAAACAAAATTAAAAGTCATACTAGCCTTATTCATTGCAACCTAAATAATAATGTATTTATAAGCACATTTCATAGAAGTAGAGAATATGCTGTTGCTATCTCTCCAAGTCTATGAATACTTCTGACGTTTTATGACTCTAGGTACTAACTCTAATTATTATGGGAATGTAACTATTGTTAATAGCCACAACTGAATAAAACTGTCCTCTTCACGATGAAATTCCTTCGACAGTCAGTGACTGTGCTATTTAAAACCTCACCACCTGGTTGAACACAACAATCCATTAAACAACTGATCCTCAAGTTTCACTTCAAATTCTCAAAGCAGAACACCATCTAAACCCCATATTGGCCTGATTTTGTTAGAAATCTGCAAATCACATATAGTGTACAAACCTGTAATGATTATACTCCTTTCACCTGACATGAAATGAGATTCCCCTGAACTTAAAATATTTATTTCCATTCTGTTCTCTGAGGCTTTCAGTTAGCAAGTATTACTTAATCACATTATCCAGTCAGTGAACAAAAATTGTTCATTGAAATTGAATGTTTTATTGGAAGATATGTACATACATATATATATTTGTACTTGTATGTGTATAAATTTTTCTTACTTTTATACGTCTATTTTTCCTGTTACAGGAGGTAGAGAAACATTATTTGCATTCAGAGCAAAAGTTGAAGTGGTAGACATGTTTCCTTATTTTCTCATTCAAAATCTTCTGACCATATTTGGAAAAGTTCTGTAATCTGCAACAATAAATCACAAATTGATAATTCTTTTACGCTACTATGGGTTGTTGGTCACTTTGCTTTTTTTTTTTTTTCCCTTACTTTGGCATGTACTTTTCTTACCCTGGGATATAGCTCAAGCTGAGATGAACCTCTACTGGCAGTGCTAGATGATCGTGCAAACTATTTGTCCAAGCTCATGCTGCAGAGAATGGAGGCCTTCCAGAATGAAATCCTTCACCCTATCTGAAACAATAATCAAAGAGTGAAACCCTTCCAGTGGTACTGATGCATCTCCATTTGCAGTACAGGAATTCTGCGGACTCTTACATACCTAACCCTGATCAAGTTAACTCAGAAATCCTGGATTTAGAGCATTAGGTTGAGTTAGGTCATCTACTATATTTTTTCCTTCTCTCCCATTGAAATCAAATGGTTAGGAGTCTATGTACCCTTGAGTAACAGCACCTGTGACTCAGGACTGTACTTGACATTCTCTTAGAAATCAAAGTAGGACAGATCTTCTATGTCCTTTGCAGCCTTTGCAAAATTATAGAGGTTTATACTGGTTACATTTCCACATTTTGGAAATTTTACATGGGGATAGAACTCATCAGCTGAGAGAGACTGTCTCCAAGCAAAGGAGTTTCCTCACTCAACAATGCCATCTTAAAACTGATTATGCCTGTAAAGCTGTCAAGTTATTGCTCCTTTCTTGTCAAGTCAGGTCTGATCTTGCAATGTACTTCATTCTCCAGAAAGAAAGAAAAAGAAGGAACAAGAGGAAATAATAAAGACAAAAAAGCATCATTTTTGAGAAACACATGATGCTAATAATAGAAAGAAAACGTTGCATCAGAGTTTAAGTCTAAATTTAATGCGTCAAACAATGCACTGATATATTTTTCAGCATACTCAATAAGAAAGTTTTATATTCTAATTCAGGTCTTTACATTGATATATTAAAAATATCAACTCAGAATCTAGAACAAAACCTTTGAAAAATGTGGTGTATTCATTCATTCTGGAATACATTTCGAATATTTCAATTATTCTATTGTATTTTTCAAATCCTCTCCAGCTTATTAGCTTTCTTTTATAATTATTCTGTTGCACATTAGGAAGAGAAGATAATAATCTATCAATGGCCTCACTAGCCTACATGCAGCATCTTTCTTTTATATGAGATTTCCTACTTCTGCAAATATGTCCCAAAAATAATTTCTGTTGACATTCTCATTCCAACGGAAAAACACCTTCAAGTAGTTACTGGCTCCTCTTATCTCCTTGCTCTACAAAGGCCATAAGTCTGTTACATAAGAATGTGTTATATTTCTCTACCCAAAGAAAATTTTATGGTTTTAAAAATATTTAGTTTTATACAGACTGCATGATACATGGCATCACTTGACAGACTCTTTAGAGAGGTATGTGGCAAAAGAAAGAGAGACATGGGCATACATCGAAATAACAGAGGTTTATACTGGAGATCAGGAACAATATCACTATGTAGGCAGTCAAATGGTGCAGCAAGCTTACCAGAGAAGTAACACAGACTCCATCCTTTGAGATATTTGCAGTTCTCCCTCAATAAGACCATGAACAAGTTCATATGCAAGGCACTGATCCAGAAACTTCCCAAGCATCCTTTCAATTTCAATTATCACCTGATTCTGGGGGAAAAAAAGAATGCAAAATTTACTAAAGCAAGCTGAGACAATCTTCAAAAGTCTACATCTTTCTACATCCAGCTAGATTTTGACCAAACAAGTATTCAGTGTGGGAAAACATCAGCCACAGAAAGCACCTGGCTTAGAAATTTGGGCACATTTGTTCTAATTTTTTCATATCATTGGGTCATCATATTCTGTGGAGAAATAGCTGTAAGAATGGTAACTCTTTTGCATGTTCTGTTAGATTGCTCTCTTGACTTTTTTCCTTGAATGTTCATTCAAATGTGAACATGAGTTTATTTCTGACCCCATTGGTGACCTTGTCTTCCTAAAATTTGGCTAAAATAAGTGTACATTCTGATGGAGATTTTTCAGTTCTGAATGACAATTCATATAGCTATTTGCTTATAAATGTATGTTTATCTGGAGTGAAATGTAAATGGATATACTTTCCATTAAATAGGTATGACAAAGAAGCTTTTAAGTGTCTGCAGTGAATTGTTCTGGAAGGGCCTTGAGCTTAAAAACAATGGACAAGAAGAGGTGACAGAAGAAAATTTCCTTTCACTTCTCACAGTATTACTGGTGAGAAGTACAAAGGCAGAAGGGAAGGACAAAGACTTTTGAAACAATAAATTAAATATTTAATACATGGAATTTGTGATGGCAGCAAGCTGTTCACTGTAAGTGTCAGTGTAGGAGAGATTTGTCTGCTTAACAAGTGAGAGACTAAAGAGAAAGGGAGATGTTTTGATTATAACAACATTAAAATGCTACCTGAAATGATAGAAATAACTGAGACCTGATGACACTGTCGGACCTATCAAAGACATAAAAAGTTTCAACATAAAGGTTATGAAAAAGTACAGGTGGAGAGATGAAATATTCAAATGCATCGACGTCACATTAATGAATTTGTTTCCTTACAGTTTTTCACACATACCTATTGCCAACTTGGGTGGAGGTAGCTCACATAGGAATAAGTCAGCAGAAGGAGAGTGGACATCCAGGGTCACACTTAATGGTAACTGTTATGTCTCTGACAACATCCTTTGAGAAAATTTTCCTTAAATATTGACAGTATTACTGTCAATTCTGACCAACCTATCTGTGTGAACATCCTTGACAACATAGCCAGGGTCATACTTGTCAGCTATAGTTTGAATCTCTCAACAGATCTACTTGCTTTCATGTTAGATTTGTTTTACCATACAAAGAATGCTATACATTTTAATATAGTGAAGTTTCAAGCCAACTTTTGTATGTCTGGTTTGGATATCAAAATCTTACTTACATGCTGTACATGCTCTAACAGGAACAAAATGTCTCACTATGATAGATTGCTGGAATTTATTGCTCTAAGTTAAGGTAATGACAAGAGTGTTTGTGAAACAGTATGATTTCACTGTCCTTAATCCCTCTCTTTCCCCTGCAGCTTACCGGACGACTTTATTTAAAAGTCAGTTTAAAAAGCTACATGAACATCATTAATGTCTGTACATGAACCACCTCTTCAGTGCATAATAAACAGTGAAGAATTGGGAATCAAACCTGCCAGGAGAGGGCTGGATTGGTGCCCTCCTCTGATGAGGTTAGGCTGTTGCACACACGCTGCTGGTATGCTCAGGAAGGGCTGAGATGCCAAAAGGGAACACTTGTCGGTATGAACCAGCACAACCTTCAAAAATATCCTGGAAGCATTTAAGGCCCAGTAATTGGGCGTATTCTAACTTGGGTTTCTTCCAAGTGAATTCTTCTCCAAATCTTTCTAGCTTGGAAATATTAATGAATTATTCCTATTGCTGAGCAATGCATTTTCCACAGAACTGTTCCAGTTGTTTCAATGCATTTGCTTCACGTTCATTCACATGAGGTTTTGGGGGCCATAATTAAACTTGGCCAGACCACTAGTTTGATTTCTTTTTTTAAGTTTGCACATTGAAAATGTGTATTGATGATGTTTTTAACTACTTGAAACTATGAAACCAAATAGTGGGGTGAATGTACATGTTATAATGATTCTTCTCTGAACCACTAAGAATGGAACTGGAGAAAATAGATAAAGTTTTTGTACTGTTTTCAGGATCCTCATGTCAGATGCTTTGCCCAAGAAGTATCTGACACAAGACAGAAATAATTCCATATGTTTTAATAACATTTCATATTTTTTTCAGGGGTAAGAAGTGGATGGTAAGTTTGGCATGAAAGAAATGCAGACCGAAAGGGAATCGCTGGGAAACACCAAGGCAATTTGAACAAATCTGTAGAAGAATTCTATTTTTTCTTCACTAATGATCTATAAAAAGGAAATCTGTAAAATATTTTCACTAAATTATTGTTGAAAAATCTGTCACTAGATCTAACCAGTACCTGATGACTTATCTTTTGTCTTCTTTGAATTCTCTCCTTGAACTCCTTTTTGCTGCAGCTTCAGAGACAAATTAGCCACAGGGAGAGACAGAGTAATCTCATACTATTACTAAGCATTAAGTTTTATAGCTCAGTCCTTTAAGCACAATAGCTTCAATAATTAAGCTACAATAGTTTTGTTGTGATACAAGGAGTTAGGAAACCAAGCCCGATATGTAAATATCTGCAGTGCTTAACTGTAAGAGATCATAAAGGTGAAGCACAAGACTTTATCATTGTGACTGAAGGCCCCTAGATTTCAACAGAATTCATCTGGAGAAGGTTTGTACACATAAAAGCTTATACATAAAGTTAACTAGAAGTGAAGTTTAGAAAGCCCAGTATGTGAAATATTTTCTCTAAAGGAAAGCCAAACTTTTAGTTGATTTTTTCCATGAGAAGATCTATGTCATGGGATCTCCTCCTGCAGTGCAGTACCAGACTGAAAAGCACTCATTCTTTCTAAAAATGTCAGCTACAGAAAAAAAATAATAAAATAAAATAAAATGCTATCGCTTGAATAATATGTAGTTGTTGGGTCATTTGTAGTGAAAGTGAAACATCCTATTTCATTTCCTTCCTCACCTAAAGCATTTGAAGCATCACTTTTCCTCGTGTAAAAGATTGACCTCATCAGTCAGTATGGTCAGTTAAGAGTACCTGGGAAGAGTAAATGAGCAGTGCTACAGAAATGGACACGTCGGCTAACTCAGTGCCCAGTTCATTGCACTCGAACTCGTGCAATGGGAAAATCCAGGTATACTATGTAGTAACATCTACATACTGTAATTTGCTTTGATTTTTATTTTAGAATAGGAAAATAGTTAAAAATAAGAGATTCAGCATGTTCTTAAGAAAAAAGAAAAAATAAAAGAAGAAAAGAAAACGTGTCAGCATCACGTGGTAGGAAACATTTAGATGTAAAGTGGCAAGTCACTGCCCATCTGGGAAGGAAAAGTGCTGTCATATCAGCAATTGCCAGGGGTATTTTTATTTTTTGCTATTGTGACATCATTTTATTTTTTTTCCTGCAAGATCATCTGTTGAAAGACTGGTTACATAGTAATAATAATAATAATAATAATAATAATAATAATAACAACAACAACAACAAAAACAACAAAAACAATAATAAAAAAGGTTGCCAAATAATCTGAGGGTAAAAGTGGAAACAGAAAAGCCTGATTGTATACAACCATCAAAAGGTCAGAAGGTCAGATCTTGCTTGTGTTTGTTTCTAATCCACCCCTGTACAAAATAGAGGCTTTCAAAGTGAAAATGGTTGAAGATTGATAATTCCCAACATGATTATAAGTTGGAAAATCAATAACCTCATAAAATAAAAATAATTTCACAATGACAATGCTGTTCAATTATTACCATAAGAATTCCAGCCTGTGTTAACATCTAGTTCTTGAATTTTTCCATTGAACACCTTTTCTCCTGTTTCCCTTCTCTTTGAACTGTTAATTAATCACTTTGGCTTGGATCTGAGCTCTCCTGCATTTTATGTCTATCTTTGAAACATGTGGCCTAACATATGTCTCTTTCAATTACATGTGATGACAGGCAGGGCTTGAAATATAAACATGAAATCAATTACAAGAGGCATTGTAATTAGCAGTGGCTGGATCTGGACTGCTCGCTACTGCCCCCTATTTTTGTGTGTTGAAGCTATGCATGACGCAAAACAACAATTAGAACTAGGTCACACTAGTGACTCATGAGTAGTTAATAAATCTTTAACTACTGTCTTAAGTAGCTGTTGGGAAAAGAGAGGAAGAGGAAGGAAATGAAAAAACATAAAAGGGAAAAAAATCTGAAATAATACACAAATTAATCTATAAGCAGAGATCTATCTGTTGCCTCAGATGGTTCCAAATAGACTAATGTACAGGAGCTCATTTAAAAGGGTGATTTTTAAAGCTGTTTAAAAGAGTTCCTTTCTGAAAAATTCAAAATAATGCTCCCTGAACTGTAGTTTAAGAAAAATATCTTCTATATATGCAAAATAGAGGAAAAAAAGAGCAGAAATATGTTTTTTTATTGCAGATGACACCAAGCTGGGAGAAAATGTTGATCTGCCTGGGTATAGGAAGGTCCTGCAGAGGGATCTGGACAGGCTGGATCACTGTGTTGAGGTCAATGGGGTGTAGTCCAACAAGACCAAGTGTCTGGTCTTGTACAATGACCACAGCAACCACAGGCAAAATCACAAGGTTGGGGCAAAGCTTGTCAGCAGGAGCAGGGAGGTGATCATCCCTCTGTACCTCAAGTACTGGCTCTGGAGCATGTCCAGGGAAGGGCAATGAAGCTGTTAAGGGTCTGGAGCACAAACCTCACAAAGAGCTGCTGAGAAAACGGATTGTTTAGACTGGAGAAGAGGAGGCTCAGGGAAGGCCTTATCGCTTTCTACAACTACCTGAAGGGAGGTTGTGGTGACGTGGGAGTCGGCCTCTTCTCCCAGGTAACAGCAATAGGATAAGAGATAATGACATTAAGTAGTCCCAGGGGAGGTTGAGGTTGGATATTTGGAAAAAATTATTCTCAGAAAGAGCAGTAATGTATTGGAATGGGCTGCCAAAAGGGGTGGTGGAGTCACTGTCCCTGAAGGTATTCAAGAAATGTGGAGACATTGCACTGAGAGATATGCTTTAGTGGAGATGGTGGTGGTGGGTTGGCAGCTGGACCCTAGAGCTCCTTTGCAATCTTAAGAATTCTGTGATTCTATGAATGATGATATTACCAATGTTCCCAACTTCTGTTCACTGAATGACTAACAAAGAATAAAATGAGAAATACGACTGCTCCACTGTTTTGCAAAAGAGTGAGTGAAAAGCCTGTCATGTGAGGTAAACATTCATCATGCTTTCCTACACCTGCTGCATTTTTGAGTTGATGGTGAATACTAATGCAAATGAGGATAGGTGAAATACATGCAGTAGAAGACTACATAAAGGATGGACTAAATGCTAAATTCTGTATTCTACTTTTTCCTCTGTCACAAATTCCTTATTTGTGCAAGGTTGCAATTGACAAGCTAAACACTGGAAATGAAGGAATTTTATCACTAAATAACAAGAATATAAATCAATAATATTTAAAATGGTGTACAATGAAGACGTGATAGAATTTAAAAAGAATCGACCACCCAGCTCTTATTGAAACCAAAAATTAGTAAAAGTCTGTAAAACAGTAGAAGTCATTTGCTGAAGTGAGACTGAGCTTTCTAAACAAATGTACAGCTAGGTACCTTAAAAAAAATTGCCTGATGTCCAGAAATTATCATATAATAGGGTATGGTATGTCTATTTCATAGGCAAGTTGATTTTAGACTTGATTACCTATGTCCTGAGTGCACGCATCTGTAAAGTGAATATTGCAACACAACTCCCTCCCTTACAAGCTTTTCTGAGGATAACTGTGCAGATACTAGGTACTGAATCAATTGAAGTAGTAATTCTCCCCCTAACTTGTTAAAATCCATAACAGCATTTGTACTTCCATTCTTCCCACACATAACTCTGGTATCTCTGTGCTGGAAAGTTACACAGGGACTAAGGGGAAAAATTATTCTATGTGAAACTATGAGGACACAACAGGATCGATTTATAATACTTGACTCAGCTCCAAGGAATGAAGAAGAAAATCTGTAGCTGATTAGAAATCTTTTTTCATACACATTTTTGCTGCAGCCAGTATCTTATCCAGTTTTTCCCCAAAGCATACTTCCATCTTAAACAAAAGGAAGAAAATTCTGATGAGGATCAGACTCTATTATAAAGAATTCTTCTATTTTGTTCCAACGAATATCACATTGATTTTATTGTTTTATGTCTCTATACTTAGATAAACTGAAATTTCCCCCAGGTAGTATTATTATCATTCTCTCTTATGAAGTCTTTGTCAATAATTGCACCAGACTTTTTCTGATGTAACATGATACTATTAACTTTTTAGGATGAAATGAAGAGAACGCCCGAAGAGATACTGTATATTTCTGGAAGATATTAAAGCTGCTGCTGAATTACAGATATAACTATTTACTTAATTATCTTAGTGAAAATAATAGCTCTGAATATTCTCAATTTTAGACAAGAGAAAATAAGCACTTGTTATATGAAATCAAGGAAATTACACTTTTGTTAAACCACTGTGAGATAAATGCCACTTAGGCATAAAAGATTCTTGTTTCTGGTTTTTATTAAGGAACTTAGGTTGGGTTAGGGATTTTCTTCTTGTTAGTCTTCTTTTCTCCTTTTTTTTTCCCCTCCAAAGATAAACTGATACTGTTCAGATTTATAGAAGAGACAGCTGAGGAAGGCTATGACAAATGTTTCATAACTGCAGAAACGGTGGATGGTGGTGGACATGCACCACAACATAATTTGGTAGGAGCCCCCACTACACATACAATCTGGGAAGAGTACTTTCCATTTATGCTATAAGTGAAACTAAGGAAATTAATGCCTGCCACAAGCAGCTGATGAGAGCAAGCAAGAACGACATGCTCAAAAAGGTGCCTTCAAGCATGCATATTAAAAGAATGAGGCAAGAAAAAATGATCTTGGATGAAGTCTGCTTCATCAAGGAAATCTGAGGGAGCAGACATACATTTCTGATTAACTTCACTCTAGTAGATATCTGTTTCTGTCTTTGTGCTTTCAATCACAAAAATTACAATGCTGCCCTCTAACATGGTAAGAATGTGCACTCCCTGGCAGATCTCATCTGTTAGTATGCAGAAAGTATTAACTACAACACACTTTCAGTTTTATATAGTAAAGGAGAGTGACCAAGTAACAGAAACATCTGTACAGCAGCCAATACCCATTGTGCCAGGTGGCAGTGGTAACATGGCATGGCACCTTCCTTCCCACCAGCATCAGACATGCAGCTTCTCCCCGTAATACTGGAAACTTCCACACACAAATTATTACTTAACTTTCTCAGGTCACAGAAGTTTTGGATGACCAACAATTAGGAGCACATTCAGCAACAGAGTAGGCACATCTGGTCAATACTGATAGTGTATGCACAGTCATTTTGGCACTCTTTCATTTCAGGATCCTAGTTGTTTGATTGTTTTCATTGTTCCAGGTTTGAAGTTACACTGTATTGGTCCTGGGGCAACTGCTAGGCTGCATAAACATGTCACAGAATTGCAAGGGCTGGAATGGATCTCTGCAGATCTCCTAGTCTAATCCCTTTCCTAAAGCAAGTTCCCAAAATAGGTTACACAAGAAAGCATCCAGGCAGGTTTTGAATATCCCCTGAGAAAGAGACTCCACAGCCCCTCTGGACAGCCTGTTCCAGTACTCTATCACACACACAGTAAATAAGTGTTTCCTCATATTTGTATGGAACTTCCTCCAGGACACCTAAGTCCTTCTTCACAGAGTTCCTATCCAGCAGGCCAGCCCATAACCTCTACTGATGCATGCAGTTATTCCTCCGCAGGAGTAAGACTCTGTGCTTACCCTTGTTGAACCTCATCAGGTTCCTCTCTGCCCAGCTTTCCAGCCTGTCTAGATCTCATTGGATGGCAGCACAGCCTTCTGCTGTGTCACTCCTCCCAGTTTTGCATCATAAGCAAACTTGCTGAGGGTGCATTCTATCCCTATATCCAGGTCCTTGATGAAGATGTTGAACAGGACTGCACTCTAGGGAATACCGCTAGTTACAGGCCTTTAAATAGACTCCACTGCTGATCACAACCCTCTGAGCTCTGCCAGTCATCCAGCCAGTTTACAGTCCACCTCACTATCCACTCATCTAGCCCATGCTTAATAAAACCACCTATGAGGATGCTATGGGAGACAGCGTAAAAAGACTTGCTGAAGACTGCTCTTCCTTTGTATAATGAACTGTTCATGACATCATAGAGTACTAACAGATTTGTCAAGCATTTCTCCTTGGTGAACCCATATTGACTAACTATATGTGAATACTTGTTCTCTTCCACTTGGTTGGAGATGACATCCAGAATAAGATGTTCAATCAGTGTAAGTGAATCTTAATTTTCCTTCCTACTTCTCACAGTTAAAACAGGAAAATTAGCCTGCAAGGATTCAGTCTTTCACCTCCACACATGACAGAAACACATTCTCATGTGTTTAGTTCAAGCTCTGTAAGACTGCTAAGTTCTGCCTTGTCAGTGCTAGAAGATGAAAATCTTATAGTTACAAAAATCCAAACCTCTACTCCATAGTGAAATTTCAACATTTCCATCAACAAGTACCAATCTAGCCATAAAAATGATGAAATCTGCAATTAAGATTTCTTTTTTAAATGGATTTTTCCCAGGTTGGACATTTTCAAGAAAATGAAAGGATTTTGAATGGGAAGAGCATAGGATGTTAATGGAGCATAAAAAGATAGGGAAAAGGGGCTTCTGGAGAATAGATGCCCCCCCTGACCATAATCTCATGAATATATTTGAAGCTTCAAATATTTTACTGCCTAGTTTCAGAACTGATTAGCTTTATATAGTCATTTTGGCAAGATTTGCATTCTCCAGATAAGTGAAAAGACGGAAAGGGAGTTCAGCTTGCTCTCCAGTGGTTTGCAATAGAACAGCAAAACCTATTCGGCTGTCCC